>CM034701.1:102698088-102713559 GCA_020142125.1 Phrynosoma platyrhinos
GGGGGGGGGGGGTTAACAGTGTTTCATGCAGTCATGCTGGTCCAATGATCAGAGTTGTGTTTGATAACGCTGGCTCTTCAGCTTAATAACGGAGATGAGCACCACCCCCTACAGTAGGACATGACTTGACCTTGTCAAAGGGGAAACTTTTACCTTTAACAAATATCTGTCATGAGATATTTCATATTTTTTTCCTTAAAACTGTATAAACTGATATTGAAAGCATGTTGCATCTCATCATTTCTCCAAATTTCTATAAAAATAATTATCTCACCATGAAATCAAGCATTAATCTTTCAGCAAGTGTCTGGAAGTGAACTGTCGTATCTTTCAGTTTCATAAAAGATTTCAGAATTCAAGTTAATGTGAGAAGAGTTTGGGGATGTTTTCTACAATAGGTGCATCTAGATTATATAAATAATGCCATCTGACACTATGCTATACAGTAGTTCTCTCTTTTGGAATCCCAACAGTTGTAATTTAACAAGGTCTTTAGCCTTCTCTACCAAGGGGTGCTGGTGAGTCTCAAAACTACAAATTCCAGGATTTGATAGGATGGTGCCATGGCAGTTAAATATTTCTACAGTGTAGATGAACCCAATTATTTCTTCACAAAGTGTGGCCACCATTAACTAACAGCCAAAGTGAAATAGACAGCCACGTATATAAATTTTGATTGCCTGATATGGACCATAGTGCCACACAATCAAGCCACACACGTAGAACCAAACGAGCATGAGAAAGACAACAAAAATTCCCCAAAGTGCAAAATGGGCTAATATTTCAACATGTGCCATAGCAGAGAAGCAACAAATATAAACAATAAACAAACAGCAAGTAACTATCAATAATTGCTAAACTGGCAACACAGCTGCATCTTCAGTACTGCATCACAGTGGTCTTACCTTAACTATACAGTCAGATGGAATGAGAGTAGCAATGACTGATGTGGGGAAAGGGGGAGAAAACATGCTTTTAAAAAATACAAACTAACAAGCATGCTTAAACCCCGAGTTGGCTACATCTCATATTATCTCATTTAATAGAACATGAATAAGAACTTTTCAGACCCTTATTTTACTGAGAAGGAATTTCCAATTATTGCAGTGGAGGCTTATTTCCAAACTAGGGCCATTATACGCAATTAGTTTGAATTTCTCCTGTGTATTTTTTTAAAATAAAAACCTCTCTCAAGATGCCGTAATCTCTAGTGAGGAAGAACAAAGGGATGGGACAACTAAACCTTTTTCCCACCAGCTATCTGGTGAAAGGCAGAGAGCCAGGTCACCAGAGGCAGAATCAAGATGTTTCCAAAGGTAAAGCAGGTAGATCTCATTTTTTATTTCTGCCCATCTTTGAGATCTTCTTCTGCCTAGAAAGTCATCTGTCTCTTTGGGGGTGGGAATTAAGCAGTTGTTCTTAATTTATTATGTTTCATAACTTGAGACTCTGCTAATAAAGAATAGTCTGCTAATAACAAATAAGTTCTGTAACTCGTGGTCAAGAAACAAAAGTGTCTACGTGTGTGCATTTGCTAGATATTTTTTCATCTCTAATCCATTTTCAGTGAAAACACAAAGAAAAATGAAAGACATTGCAAAGAGCAGCTAATTGTTCACCTACCTGGGGAATGAAACTATAATATCACACTTGGGAAAATCTATAGGTTCTTTTTAAAAGTACAGTGGGCCTCGGTATCCGTGGGGGATCTGTTCCGGACACCACCACCCCATCCTCCGCGAATACCAAAATCCACGGATGCTCAAGTCCCATAGTAGTCAATGGTGGTGCAGCCATGTGGTTGCTCTATAATTGAGGACAACAGCACTTTGCCCCCTCCGATGCCAACCTTGCCACTCTCACAGTAATGGGTGGCAGGGGAGTACCTGTTCTTCCTCCTCCTTTCCCTCTGTTGCCACTGCCACAGCTCTTTCTCCTCCTTCTCCTCCTCCTGTCCCACCTCCTCCACCTTCCTCCTCCCCCTCTTCTCCAAAACCAAGAACTGCGGACCTCAAGTCCCACTGTCCCTAATGTTGCTGCCGCCACTAGGTACAATGGGACTTCAGGTAAACCCTCATTGTCCTCTGTCATTGGGGGAAGCTGGTGATGCTTCCTGGAGCACCCAGATAGCCTCCAGAGGTAGGCTGAGCTAGAAGCGCAGCGTTGCTGCCTCCGCAAGAGCCCCGTAGGGAACCTGAGTATTCAGGTTCACTCTAGTTTGAGCCTGGGAAGACCCGGGGATGGTGCAGCAGCTGTCTGGGGTTCCCTGCAGTTGCTGCCTGGAACACCTCTGCTGTGTGGGCCAGGCCTCAGGAGGGAAGCACTGGGCCAGGAACTGGGAAAGGGGGCCAGGCGCTCTGGACGGCACACCCACACCCCTTCCGAAGAGGCTGGGCTAGGAAGGAAGGGAACCTCGACAACTACCCTTTTCAGGGAGCCCCAGTTAGCAGATGGCTTCAACTTCCTGGGCTGGAGTCAGGGGGGGGAGGGTTGGCAGCAGGGGGAGAGAAGCAATGGGGGCAAAGACATGGTGCCCACAGCAAGGGGGAGGGTTTCACCTCTTCCTCTTCCTCCTCTGCTCTCTGTTTCAGCTTGCTGTCTCCAAAGACGCAGCAGTCCCCCTCTTCTTTCTTTCTTTCTTTCTCTTTCTCTCTCTTGGAAGCAGTGCTTCCGCACACTCACCTGAGATGGAGAAACGAGGGCTGCCAGTGGGGACTGTTCCCAACGGTGGCATGGCAGTGTACACACCCCACCATTGAGGACAACAGAGGGCTTGCCATCCACGGATGCTCAAATCCACAGATGGCAAGTCTGTCGCTAAGGAGGGCCCACTGTATAGTAAACAGACCAAGGAGAGTAAGAACTTAGAGACTGAAATAAGCCAGTGTGGTCAGTCTGGCCTCTGCAGTCAAACTCACTTTGTAGCATCATGGGCAAATGTTTACAACTGTCCAGTGGTACGGAAACAAGTAATTTGTATTAGTGACCCTGTTTGATATTTTTTGGCAGTATGAGACTAGAAAAAGATAAAATTAATTCAGGGAGTACATTTTCCCCTGTTCCTATCCTGCCTGCATTGTTCTCTTAAGTAAGGGACAGGAAAGGAAAATGGCTCATGCGTGCACTCTTTAATTTTCTTTGTTTACTTCTGCCATGTATAGCCCCTGGGAGTCCACTTTCCAGTAGCCATGCAGGGGATAGGGGGAGGTTGCACCCCAGCCCAGAGAACCTATAGTCAATTATGAGGAATTGGACTGCTCACCAGAAACAGTATGCATAGAATTAGTTGTTTAGCAGCCCAGATCCAACACTGGCTATGAGGAGATGTTTGTTCATATCTTCTTCACCACCACTATTATCATTTCTATTCTACCTTTTCCCCAAAACTGCAACTGAAAGCAGCTTGCAATTTAAAACAAGCACAATATAGCAAAAACATATAAAAGTCATCATTCAAATAGAATTAACTATTCAAAATAGTTTAAAACAATTTAAAACTTCCTGCTGGAAAGGATAAAATAGCAGTTTAAGAACAGTTCAATGAAAACAACACAGCAGCCCTTACAGTCTTTTATTTAGAACCTCTAAACCTGCCTATGATCATTAAAAAAAAAAGTCTTTGGGCCTTTGCAGACTGCCAGAAATAGTTCACATTAAATTGAGGCACTGCCCTGGCTCAGTGCTATGGAATCATGGGAACTGTAATTTATTGTGGCACCAGAGCTCTCTGACAGAGAAGGCTCAATGTCTCAGAAAAAAATACAATTCCCATGACTCCCTAGCAATGAGCCAGGGCAGTGCCTCAATTTAATGTGCACTATTTCTGGCAGTCTGCAAAGGCCCTTTGTCTAACAATGGAAGGACAGGAAATAAAGGGCTATTGTGATCTCCCTGTGAAAAGAGTTCCAGAGGCTAGGAGCAGCCAACAAGAAGCCCTACTTCATGTCCCCACCAGCCATGCTTGTGAAAGGGTGGGACTGAAAAAATGGCTTCTCGTGGGGATCTCAGGGTTTGGGCAAGCTCATACATGGAGATAGGGTCTGTCAAACAGCCTGGATCTAAGCTATATAAGGTTTTATCAGTCATAGTCAACACTTTGAATTGTGCCTGGAGGAGCTGCTGGAGTACGTGAGTTGCACGATCCTTGTAACCAGCCCATTAATACTGACTGCAGTAGCTCTTTTTACTGTGTGGAGTTTCCAAACACTACTCAGTCAGAAGAAGATTAAGAATGAAGAGAGCAGCTATGAAAGAACTAGAAAAGATTTTAAAATGCAAAGATATACAACTCAGCACAAAATTTAGAATTATACAAGTCATTGCATTCCGTATTACCATGTATGGATGTGAGAGCTGGACAGTTAAGAAACAAGACAGGATGCAAATCAATGCATTTGAGACGTGGTGCTGGAGAAGAGTGTTCAGGATCTCGCGGACAGCAAAAAGGACTAACAAATGGGTCCTAGAGCAGATCAAGACAGAGATCTCCCTGGAAGCCAAGATAACAAAACTGAGAATGTTGTACTTCAGATACATCATAAGAAGGGAGGACACTGGAAAAAAAAAAACAATAATACTAAGAAAGGTAGATGGAGGTAGAAAGAGAGGAAGGCTGCATGCTAGACGGATGGACTCTATTTTTTATTGTACTTTTAATGTTGTAAGCCGCCTGGGTTGCATGTGCAGAGGGGCGGATAATAATAATAATAATAATAATAATAATAATAATAATAATAATAAATGTGAAATCGTAGGCTTTCATGGCCGGCATCCATAGTTTTTTGTGGGTTTTTCGGGCTGTGTGGCATGTTCTAGAAGAGTTTCTTTCTGACGTTTTGCCAGCATCTGTGAAGATGCCAGCCAAAGATGCTGGCAAAACGTCAGAAAGAAACTCTTCTAGAACATGGCCACACAGCCCAAAAAACCCACACACAAAAAAATTATTATTATTATTAAAGACGACATGGGTATGGGCTTGCAGGAATTAAGCAGAGCAGTAGAGGATAGGGGCCTTGGAGATGTCTCATCCATAGGGTTGCCATGGGTTGAGATCATTTTGAGGGCAGTTAACAACAACAGCAAACTCAAAAGCAGCCTCATGTACTCATTATTCATTTCATATTTCAGTCCAGAGAGGCTGAAATAAATGCACCTTTATCAAGCAAAACCTAGTTTCTCTGCATACCGGCCCAAAGGGCTGGCCTGAAAACAAAGATGGGGAGGGGCAGCCACATACTGGCCGCCCCAACCCCAGCCCAATGACATCCTGATGCCGCACACCATTACGCACAGCATCAGGACGTCCTACTGGCGCAGCATCCTGATGCACTGCGCAGGAAGGGGCAAGAAAAAGCTGCACACTGGCTCTTAGGGCGCCCTTTTGCCACTCTTTTCAGGGCAGTAAAAGGGAGGATCAGGGCCACGGTGTGTGGTAGCTGCAGCCCCGATCCTCCACTTCCTGGGGTGGCCTAGAGCTGCCCATCTGCAGCGCCTCCTAGTCTATAGTTTGGTAGAAGCCTAACAGAACTAGCAATGTTGCCATAAAACTAAACACAACAGCCCCAGAATCTGTCATTATCCAGAGTACTATTCAACCTTCCTAAATGGAATAGTAATATAATATCAATATAACAAAGTGTTCTCAAGTAGCATACAGTAAAGTAGATTACATTTCTTCTTTAAAAAATCTCTTTTCACACCTACACTTATTTTCAGTTCTCCCAACCCGCCCATCTACCCCAACTGTTTAAAATAGACACAGATTAACAAGCTATTCTTATGTAGGTTTACTTTGAAGTAAAAATGTCACCACATAGCTCATGGCAGCATTTTCTCTCACCTGTCACAACCTTCTCTCACAATCCTATCAGGCCTTCCCAAGGCACTACCACTGCTGACCATCATGACACAAAAGTCTCCTGAGATGTAGGTATGTTACTAGACCTCCTGATGACTCCTCCTTTTGGTCTCCCTCAAATCAACAAGCAATAACATCAACACAGGCACACTCACTCTCACACTACTGTCTGTTGTAGCTCTGTGTAAATAACAGGCAAAGTAAACCAGGCTTAGGGCACAGTGAGTCCCACTGGAACCTACCCAAGCCCTGAAACAGGCCACTAATTTTGCTGCTCTTTTGAGCAGGTGCAGGACCACACACTGAATAAAATGAGTTTGTCTTCAAGGCTGTTTCACCACTGAACTTGATAATACAATAAAACCAACCAAGTGTTTCTTTCTTCCCTACCTGAGTGGACCTTCAGTAGAATGACTCTTGCAAGGATCAGTACAAAACTGAAAGTAGCAGTACCCTAACAATCTACTTCATTCAGGCACCAACTCACTGCTGGCCCTCTGAATCCCTAAATCAGGCCTGCACAACCAACATATGTCCCAGGGGTTGCATGGGGCCGCCAAAGAATTTCAGTTGGCTCACAAGGATGTGGAACAACTTCAAGCCTCCTCCACTGCTTGGAGGAGGGGGAAGGGTAGATGCTTGCCCTGCAAGGCTCCTCCACTACCTAGCTTTCTCCTTAGGAGAAGGCTGGCCAGAAGAGAAGGAGGGCAGGCAAACACTCACCCTACAAGGCTCCTTCACTGTTTAGCTTTCTCCTGAGGAAATGGCTGGCTGGAGGAGGAGGATGGGCACCTCAGAGCTTTTTCGCTGCCTGGCTTTCTCCCAAGGAGAAGGCCAGGTGGCAGAGAAGAAGGATGGGCAAACACTTGCCCGGCAAGGGTCCTCTGCTACTTGGCTTTCTCCTGAGGAAAAGGACAGATGGAGGAGGAAGATGGGCAAACACTTGCCCTGCAATGCTGCCCAGCTTTCTCCTGAGAAGGCCGGGCAGCAGAGGAAGAAGAAGGGCAAATGCTTGACCTCAAGGCTCCTCTGTCACTTGGTCTTCTCCTGAGGACAGGTCCAGGTGGAGAAGGAGAAAGACAGACATACATACACAGGATTGGGCATCAGTGTATTTAAGATAAGGCAGTGAATAAGCATCAACAAACTATGAATGAAGTTACAAGACCTTTTGAACAAGATATGCCATTCACTGGCAATACTGTTTGCTTTAGGAGCAGCCCACTGGCATCATTCCTACTAGAAATCAACCCAGCATACTACATTGTGGCACCAAACCAATATCACAAGCTGTTCCAGCTCTTGCAGCTGACTTGGAAACACTGTAGCTGTTAAGACTCTTAATACCAAGCTTCTCAAATAGCTGGAGACTGTGAAAAGGTTACCAAGTCTGTATACGCCAGCTAATCATCATTTCAAGTTGTATGTGAAAAAAGATGACCTGGAAGTAGCTTGCGGCTGTTTTTTGAAAAGTGACCTTTATGGAATCAGACACATTCATATGAAAGAGGGAGAAAAGGAAAGAAGGGGAATTCACCAACTGTTTTTTAAATAATTATAGAGGTTTTTGGTACCAATGATAAAGAATTGCCAAGAACTTCAAAGTGTTATGGAAATCCAAAGCTAGTTTTAGGAACTACATGTTATTCAAGCCAATGCAGAGGTGATGATGGTTTTCTTCAGATTGACAGCAAAGGCCAGAAACATTTTTTCTACTTCTAGGCATCCCAGTATCATCTTATTCAGTTTCAATTCTTTATTACAGTCCAGAGACCCAATAATATCAAGTTATTGAGCCATAATTATCATATAATGTTTTAATTTGTGTTTGGTCAGGAGAAAGCTGAGCAGTGAAGGAGCCTTGTAGGGTGAGTGTTTGCCTGCCCTCCTCCTCCTCCTCTTCTGGCCAGCCTTCTCCTAAGGAGAAAGCTAGGTGGTGGAGGTGCCTTGCAGGGCAAGCATCTATTTGTATTGTTTTAAATTGTTTTAATATATCAGTGCAGATTTTAGTTTTATACCACCACTGAGTTCTTTGGGTATAGAATGGGATATAAATATTTCAGCAAACAAACAGACAAATATTTTGTGCATTGCATCAGGTGCCTTGGTAGGTCAATCAGCATTAAATAAATACATCAAGAGCTTCCTCTTTCTACATATAAATGGAATATCTATCACCATGTTCCAATGAGAAGAGTATCTACACTGAAAATGATGATTCCTACCCTTCCTTCCTCCAATTACCTATAAACACATTAGAAGAATACACCAAATGCTTTCTCCAAATCTATAAATATCATTCCTACACTCCTTTCATTGTGTCTCTCATAGTATTCTATCAGGTCTAATACTACTCTGTCTTTGTGGCAGATAGCCTCTTTGGTTTTCATCAATCCAATTTTTAAAATAATTTTTTAGTCTGTATGCCAATATACTAGAAAATATTTTATAATCAATGCTTAAGAGAAATTGGCCTATAATTTCTTACGTCAGATTTTTGTTTCCCTTCTTTAGGTATAACCATAATTTCTGGACACAGGAAACTGCCTTATACCAAGTTAGACCTTAGACAATCTACATCCGTTTATCTACTCTGTCTAAAATGTTTTTAAGAACTGGGACACAGGTCTTTTCTAGTCTGACAGCCAAAGCTCCATACCAGAAATTGAACTTGTTGGAACATGCAATACTTGTGCTTGTTCTGTGCTATAGACTCTTTATGGACAGATACATAGACTTGTACATTTGTACATTTAACAACATAATGGAAAATGCATAATTCAGCCTCCAAGAACAAATAAAGCCAGCTCAAAAATAGGATGAAACACACTTGTTCAGTCAACATACCCTTTCTCTACAAGGAACTGACCCCACTGCCCAAATCATTCCTTTACTTCAGAAGCAACTGATATGGTAGTCAACATACCAAACAGAAGATAGCATGTGCCAGAACTTTGCCTTTCTCAGGAAAGTAATCCACAATACACTAATATATGTTACTATCACAGTTGGTCCTGCAGTTAAGATATTTCAGTGAGACAGACAAAAATATAAGAGCCTGAAGGCAGTCAGTGTCAACTGGTATCTTAAGGAGGTTGTAGGAGAGAGAGCACAGCTAGAATTCATAACAATGAAAACAACTATCTTCAGGCATTCTGTACATAAAATGGAGATAAATATCAGTAGCAATGTGACCAGGTTAAATGCATACCCACATACAATTGATGCCAGGGAGTGGGAGAAACTCCTGTGATTTTCTGCTTCCTTTAGTAGGAGATAAAAATTTCCTATCATTTTATGGATAGGGGAATTATTTAATCTTTATACATGAACCCATTTATACATCTCATTTGGTATATTCACTTCCATAACCTATACTGGATGTTGCTTTAAAATGTCCCCTGGGGAACTCTTCACTTTTTATGCAACAGGGGAGTTTTATTAGTTGATAGGGTTTCCTTTCCTACTCTCTCCACACAACAGCTCATGATACAGTGGTTGTAAGCAGAATATGATACAAAATGTATTTGCAGTTTACATGCAAAGGGATCGTATAGCACCTTTAAGACTAGCATTTCAAAGTAGAGAGATCTTGTAGCACCTTTGAGACTAACTGAAAGAAAGAAGTTGGCAGCACATACTGCCAACTTCTTTCTTTCATTTAGTCTCAAAGGTGCTACAAGATCTCTCTACATACTGATTCTATAGACTAACATGGCTATATCCTTGAATTCTAGCATTTCAATGGTTAATCTCAAATGGGCTGAAAGGTCCTGTTGCATACTGATTTTCCAGACTAAAAAGGCTATGTCTTTGATTTCAATGTACATATACAAACAAAATTTAAGCATGTTTAAAAGTTACAATTACATGTTTATAAGACATCAGACTGGATGTTCATTACATGCAAAAATGTTTAAGAATATGATGTCTAAATTATATAAAAGTAGGACAAACATAAGAATTTAAGAACAAAATAGTACTGCCTGTATTATCTGTTCCAAGTATTCAACAGAATCACAGTGCAATTCTATACAAGTCTACTCAGAATTAAATTTATGAGGAATTGCTCCCATATAAGCAAGAAAGGACCTTTGCAGACTGCCAGAAAGAGTGCAAATTGAGTCCACTTTAACAGCCCTGACTCAGTGCTAGGGAATCATGGGAACTGTAGTTTATTGTGGCACCAGAGCTCTCTGACAGAGAAGGCTCAATGTCTCAGAAAAAATACAGTTCCCATGATTCCCTAGCACTGAGCCAGGGCAGTTAAAGTGGACTCAATTTGCACTATTTCTAGCAGTCCGCAAAAGCCCTAAGACAGTCATAATTACTATAGCATAGCTTGATAACCAAGACAATGTTATTTTTATGAATGTAGAACACAAATAGCACAACTGTGTGCTACTGCTTTTTAATCAAACCATAAAGTTTGAAAACTGTGAAACTTGCCTGTTTTGTTATAACCAGATTTGGTAAAAGTTCTGTATATATAATTTCTATTGGTTTGAACCAAAGTTTGTAAAGTTCACTGACATCTCCTATTCAACAGCTTTGAATCTTCCTTCTGCCCATTCCTGATTTCCCCCTGCTAATCTGAAAGCTTTCTTTATAGTTCTCTACATATACTATTACCTATGGTTATTAATACAGTACTGTTTACATATCTGGGCAGCATCCTCAAGAACATGTCCTATGAACATATCCAGTAGCCAGATCCTTTCTAGAATAGAAGGTCTTCATCTACATGGCAACAATAGGTCCTTTTGCATGGTATGCAGGAAATGGTCAACTCTGCTTCAGTGGGAAAGAGAAAAGCATTCCATCGATTGTCTATTTGGGTTTATTTATCACATCAAGTGCCATCAATTTTACACTTGTAAACCATATCAGTTTTACTGATTACAGACTTCAACTTGTACTGTACAACAT
Source organism: Phrynosoma platyrhinos (assembly GCA_020142125.1). Lineage (NCBI taxonomy): Eukaryota > Metazoa > Chordata > Lepidosauria > Squamata > Phrynosomatidae > Phrynosoma > Phrynosoma platyrhinos. Next base: position 102,708,875 of record CM034701.1, read on the forward strand.
CAGTTTTGAAACACCTGGTAAAATACCGTTAGACCTCTAACTTTGTACTTAATCCCTAAAAAATGACTGACATGTTTTGGAACTTAGGATATCTGCATCCTTCCCACTGAATCTTGAAAGCCGACCAAATATAGTCTTAGCAATACCATCCCCTTTAGTTTAAACAGAATCCAAATAGGTGAAGTAGTCTTTCCCAAGCTTGTGCCCTTCAGGTGTGCTAGGCTTAAGCCTCCATAATCTCCATTGGTCATGCTAGCTGGCTTAAGGACGCTGTAGTCTAAAACATTTGGATGAACCTGGACTGGCGAAGACTGGTGTAAAAAAAAGGGGGGGAAAAAAGAAACTCCTGTTGTCAGGGGCTCCATAAACAGAACTCTGGCCTCTCCCACATTGGGATCATTTTATAGAGGCCTCTATCGTCCCCTGTTTAGGTCAGCTCTTTGACGATAATGATATAAAGCAAACAGAAAGTTTAAAAATAATATTTTCCTTACCTGTTCTACTCTATTTTCATTTTAAATTAATGACATATTTTATGGTTATTAATCCAAAACTTGAGTAAGTTTCAAGCAAAATAATGTATTTTTAGAGCTATACAGCTACACCAAGAGATGGGGAAATTATCTCTTTGCACTGTAATCCTGAGCACATTTTTTAAAAAGTAATCCCTATTGATTTTAGTAACTACAAGACTGTCTCAGATAATCAGTTTAAAAGACCAATACACACACATATTAAAAAAATTGGTTATATAGGATTCACAAGTATGCCCTAATGTTTCTGTTGCAGTAGTATTATGTTTTCTTAGCACTCAAGTCACAATAGACCTCCTGTCAAAGTATTCTTTGGTATTGTGAGTGCTGTGTAAAATGTGCTTGCATGAATTCGGTGGGCACTTACTGGATGGTGCCTGTGGCATAAGTGATGAGACACAATGCTCCCTGCCTGTGCCCATGCTATTTATGGAACCTCTTTTTTAAATACATGCACTTGATGGTCATGTGCTCCCTATCATTCTACCATAGCACTAGAGATTGTTGCAGCACTACTTTGTTTCCTTTTTACATTCAAAAAGCATCAAGCTTTTATTCACTTCTCCCCATACTGCTCTGCCACTTAAAAATCTTAACTAGCATTTGTTACAGAACAGCTCTGTGCATTTTTACAGAGAATTCAAGGTCCCACCAAATTCAGTGGGGCATATAAATGTGTACAGGTCTACCAACAATGAGCAATTGCTAAATCTGTGCATCTCAAGGTGCAAGGCTATAACTGTCATCTAGACATGTGTGCAAAAAATAAACACATAAACAAATACGTAGATGAACATTAGCACGGCTATTTCCTTTGGCAAGGAACTTTCATCAACTAATTCTCTTAAGTGTACTCAGGATATCATTTTAATGATATTACATAGGAACTACTGAGAGTAGAGACCTAACATTTTGTCTGTTTCTTCATAGGGCTAGGAGAGGCTCTTATTTCCAAGTAAGTCTGGAGTCCTAGTCATACTTGTTTAGAAACAATTATCACTGAGAGATTTCTGAGTAATTCAACAGACCTTACATCTGAGCAAGTCCAATTAAGACTATGGCTTAAATCCAATTGTTAGTCCCAACTAGAGTAAACCTAACCTATTTAATAAACTGCTGATTGGTAAGCCAACATTTATATAAATATCATTAGTTAAATGGGTTTAGTCTAGGTGGGACAAGCAACTAGATTTAGGCCTATAGCCTTATTAGGTTACAATGCACTAAGCCAAACTACAGTTATATCTACTCAGTAGGTTTCAACCATTCTTCACCACAATCTCTCTCACATCAGTGCATCTGATTATGTAAGAAACTAATTCTCTATCTCCACATTGCCTTTGTTGCTGACAAATACAATTTCTCTCTCTGTTTCAGGTCAAAGAGAATAATGTTATAGAGCAAGCAGAGACAGAGGAAATCTGTCACAGGAACTATCTTCAAGAACCCTACTTTTTAGAAAGGGTTTTGCCTCTTGAAGGAAGACTGAAGTATGTTCCAAGAACAGATGCATCCTCCAATATATCCAATAATTTTGGTTCACTCAATAATCAACCAAAGAACATCTTAGATCAGAACACCAACTCCATTCCCTGACCAGTGACAGTAATCAACTTTAACCATAAAATTATCATTATCACGCAGAAAGAAAGATAGGAAAACTGTATCAAACAAGTGATGGGGTATTACCGGTAGTCAAAATAAGGACGACCATGGCAAAGCTTTTAAAAGTGTCATATGTTTGGTGGACGCACTTTCATTTAGAGGGAGAAAAACACACAAAAGCCAATAAAATGAATAAATAATTTTTGCAACATAACATAACTACTTCCGTTGTTCATAAACCTAAAGCAGATAAGAATATATTCAGAATATATTGTATACATCTTGTATAAAGTTATTAGAAAGTTAAACAAGACTTAGTTCCCAGTAAACAGGTTTCCCTCCTAAAGGAACTAGGGATGTTATCACACGTGGGCCAGAAAGCGATAATAAAGTGGAAATGAGGCATTCCGAAAATAAACCGAAAATAAACCTTGATTCCGCAAATGGCTTTCACACGTAATTACCTTAATTGCGAAATTACAGTAAGCGCATTTAAGGTTCACACACAAGTGAGAAAAGCCCGTAAATGTACTAGAAATACACATGCGCAGATAGAGAAATGCTCGCTGTGGAACCATGGGGAAAAGCAGGAAAATGCTCCCAAATGCACATTTGCTTTTCACATTACGGTAAATGCGAAATTACTGTAATTTCGCAAATGCATTTCCTCAAAACTACCAAATTTCAAAAGATCTCGGATAACACCAGTTTCTGTCCAGTTTCTGTGCGACGTCGTGTGAAATCGTGAGGCACAAATCTAGTTTCTGTTTGGGATTTGTGTGGATTAACCAGCAGATTTCCCCCATGTGATAACGTCCTAGGAGCCCCATTTACCTTTTGTCTCTCCTAGTCTCTTCCTAGGTTTCTATAGGCTGTGCTTAAAAATTTGTTGAATTAACATATTTCTTCTACTGTCTATGCCAAAGTTTAAAAACAAAAAAGGCCAGCCAACTATGGCATTCTTTAAAAGATGCTCAAGTGCCAGAAACTTTTGTTTCCAAAATAATAGCTAGAACGAAAATCTAACTGTGGAGTAGGAATGTCAACTCCATTCTGTAGCATGCTGGACAGGAATTTCGCCCACAACAAAAAGTAAGAAATCCTGCTGAATGTATGCCAATGGAGATAGATGGGGTTAGATGAGTGTTCAGTGAGAGACAACACTGTATAAACAGGCTCAGCTCCCTTGCTGGCTCCAAGGAAATGAAACAAGCTTCCATTTCCTTATTTCTCCTGCGTGAGTGTCCCAGCCATACAACCCAGCGACACTGGGGAGGAGGGAGAATCCTCTCTCTCCCCTTCTATCCCTGTAATATAGATAACCGTGTCAAGGAATACTTGTATTAACTGGTGCACCCCTTCCTTGCTTTGCCCTGACAACAGCCTCCAAAGAGGGGAGCTCCCTCACCCGAGTTGACACATTATTATGCACAAACCCACGAACAGTCAGCCTGGAGGAATGGTTTCAGTCTTGTTGGACGAGGACCCTGGGAGATCAAGGTTTGAATGCTGGCTCGGCCATGTGGACCTACTGGGTGACCCTGGGCAAGTCACACTCTCTCAGCCTTAGAGGATGTCCATGGATAAAACCTCCTCTGAAGAAACCTTGCCAAGAATACCCCATGATAGGGTTAGGTTGCCTTAAGTTGGAAGCGACTTGAAGGGATACAACAACAACAATATAGTGGATGACCAAGAGCATCATGTTGTGTTTGTTTCTTGGTGTGGGAACTTCTGTATGGAAAGGTCAGGATAAGGAAAAGGCATGGCATAGTGGTTTGAGTGTTGGACTAGGACACTGGGAGACCAGGGAAGTCACTGGGTGTCGCTGGGTGAGTCACACTCTCTCAGCCTCAGAGGAAAGTAATGGGAAACCTTCTCTGAACAAACCTTACCCAGAAAATCCCATGACAGGGTCGCTAGAAGATGAGAACGACTTCAAGGGACACAAACAACAACAAAAGTACTGTATAGCCTTACAATATTGTGGACTGAGTGTTACACCAGGACTCTGGGAGACCAGGGTTCGAATCCCGGTTCGGCCGTGGAAACCCACTGGGTGACCTTGGGCAACTCACACTCTCTCAGCCTCAGAGGAAGGCAAAGGCAAACCTACTCTGAAGAAACCTTGCCAAGAAAACCCCTAAGTCGGAAACGACTTGAAAGCCAACAACAACAACAACAACAACATGCTTGTTTCTGGCAGCAATTAATACACATCTTTTTATCCTATGAGTTATTTTAAAATTAACCAAGAACTTCCCCGGTTCGGGCAGTCACACTCTCTCAGCCTCGGGGGAAGGAGGCCACGGCAAAACCTTGCCAAGACAAAGCCCGTGATAGGGTCGCCTCAGGGTCTCCATAGGTCAGGGGAAACGACTCGAAGACACACAACAACCACCCAAATGCTTTCCAGCCCTCTCAGAAACGTTTACTTTAAAGGTAAGGAGACACACACACACACACACACTTCGTGGCTGCCTCGCCGCTCACCTGTCCAGGGAGGCTGCAGCCCAAAAGGAAAACCACCCCAGCTTAAAGGGCTGA
>CM034701.1:102722112-102737196 GCA_020142125.1 Phrynosoma platyrhinos
CCTCAGTATGACTTCCCTTCAATCCCTGGTAGATGAAGGGAAAAACATGAAGAGAATAGGGTTAGATTCCTATACCACAAAAAGAAGGGCAGTTCAACATGTTTCAGCAAACATTCAAAATTACCAATATACACAGAGCATTTGAAAGTTTCTTCCAAATTACATCCAAGGATGATTTTTACACTTATGATTTCGATTTTGGTGGCCAGACTTATAGATCTTTGTTTAACATGCTGGGGAGAACTGGTGAACAGGCTGATCTGTCTCCCCCTTTTCTCTCTGCATGCTCATTAAGGGTTTCTGGAAACAGTTGCTGTTTACTTTTCCTGTTATAGGCAGGCACATGCAGGTAGAGGAGAATTCTGCTGCTTCCAGCCTCAAGCTCTTATTATTGTATCACTTAATGCTGATCTGCTGCTGTAGCCCAACACAGAAAGTTCAGGCCTCCTTCACCATCCTCCCAGTGCCAAAACTGCTAAACACTATTCATCTGGGCAGAGAAGAAAAGGGGGACTGGATGGGTAGAAAAAGAATTTGTAAAGAATAAAAAGGATTTGTCATGGGCTTTTTAAACTGAGGTATGCTGGTATAACAATTGCAAGACCAGTAGGTCTGGACTGTTCCTGAAAGTCCCTGAACAATGACTGCAAAACATTCTTATGTACAAATAGCATTGTCCATTAAAATATCCCAACTGGATGCTATGGTCTTATAACATTGCAGTATAGATTTGCACCCAGTATTAAGGCAGGCTGTCAAATTAACATGAGAAATTGATCCTGTCTTCTCCAACTTGTTCATTTACAAACACTTTTAAAATTCCTCTCCTAGTAATCTCTGTCTTTTATCTACTCAGCAACCCTAACACTCCCATCCCATAACACCCAAAATCCATGAAAAAGTGGTACCTGTTTTAGGCCAACCAAAATGCAGAAAATACATTTTGTATGCATTCCATGCCATATAGAATTCATCCTATATGTTTCTTCTTATAGGCCCTTGCTTTCCTTCAATCACTCTGCCTTGCTTATTGTCTCTATTCTCTTGTTTAGTCCATCATTTATCTTTTTTAGAAATCTTTTATATCCTGCCCTTCAGATAAAAAAAGCTCTTGGACCAGGTTACATGTATGCCCGCTGTTTCTGAATACATCCCTCCCTGTTTCCTTGTTTCTATACTATGACCATATTAACTTTACAATAAAAACAAGACATATACTTTATTTCCTTTGTATATCATGTTTGTGTCCCACTTTTCTTCCAGTAACATAATCGCTGGGAATGTAAAATTTCCATAAGCTTTGAAGCCATTAAAAATGCCCTCCCTTTTGGTGGGAAAACAGAGATTTTCAGGAAAAAAAATAACACAGAGACACTTTATATATTGAAAGTCATTTTCTTAACTTTAGAAAACTAATTTTATTTGGCATAAAATTACCATCTTTAATATATTAAAAGTACAGTTTATTTAGAATATATTTACAAATTGAACTTATTTATTTATTTACTGGGTACAAATGAAACTACAGTACCAGGTCTTGAAGTGTGAGGAACACCTAAACTACAAGGAACTACTTTTGTTTTGCCAGTTTGAAGAAAAGGCACCCCCCCCCCGCACACACAAAATAAAAAAACACAACCAGAGAATGAAACACCAACATTAATAAAACAGAAAACTATTTTGTTTCTACTAGTTCTCCAGAGTGTCAAGCAAACATAATGCACTCATTTCCATAAAATGAATTGAGAAAAGGAAACCAAGATCAGGAACTACAGCAATCTCATACTGTACGTAGTCTCATGTAAAAGTCTTCTTTTCCATAGTCTTTAGGAATAATTTTGATGCAGTAAATATGTGAACACATTGTCTTAACATTTTGTTCATTAGTCTAAAAGAAAATACTTCATTATCAATATTTTTTTCAATTCTTCCAGAAAAAAAGGGCTTCAGAAAAAAGAGGGCAAAAAGGGAGGGGTCCCTGATCCCCTTCCCCCCCCCCCCCCCCCCCCCCCCCCCCCCCCCCCGTGTTTTCCCCCAGGCTTTCACATCTCTGGTTAACCTATTTGTTCCACAATAACTGCATAAATTAGTTCTGTCTGAAAAAATAGCAACTGGCCAAAGATCACCCAGTGACCTTTATAACTTATCATAGAATTGAATACAGGTCTTCCCAGTCCAAGCCCGGTACTCAGTTCACTTCAGTGCATTGATTCTGCAGATAATAAGAAATAGTATATATGTTGGTAGGGCAGATTTGGAGGATAGATGCTCTTACTTACATATATAGTCAGCCCTCTGTGTCCATAAATTCCTTATTCACAGATTCAACCATCCACGGTTTGAAAATATTTTAAATATATATAAATTCCAAAAAGTAAACCTTGATTTTGCCATTTTATATAAGGGACACCATTTTTATGTCATTGTATTTAATGACACTTGAACATCCTTTGATTTTGGTATCCCGGGGGGAGGTCCTAGAATTAAATCCCAGCGGATGCCAAGGGCCCACAGTATTATACCTCCAGAGTATCCCCTTTGCTCTGATCTAACAAGTTCTCTTGAGAAACACTGTGAAATAGAGACAGAAATCAGGATATTTTTGAGATGGGCCAAACATTTGCAGAATTTGCTCTTCTAGGTTTCATGCCTTAAAAGACCCCACAGTATATCATTAACATAGAGACAAGAAACCATAAGGCAAATTGTAAACTTATTATAAAAACTATTGGAAAGTTCTTTTCTGCATAGACAGGAGTGGCAGTAACATCAGCAACACTGTAAGCAAGATGGCTACTGGGAGAACCAGTCAATGACTAATGATGAATAAAAAGAAGTTAGAACTGACCTCTACTGGAACTGGATTGGAGCCTGTTCTTCAGTACCCTACAGTTTGGAGACATTAGGAACAGTCATGTTGGCCATATAGCAAAATAGAACACAATCCAACATCCACAAAAGAGCAACACCTTTATTGGCCAACCAAAATGCACAAAGTACATTAGGTAAACTTTTGAAGCTCCACTGATGTTTTCATCAGGAAAAAGCTGTCAAAAATCATACAGGAGAAGAAAAGTGACAATGTTAAGAGTCATAGGCCATATCTATCACATCTGTCACAGCTGTTTTGAATCATTCCCTTTATATGCACAGCAACTGTGGTCACAAAATTTCTATATTTATTTTAAAACTCTGGTTTTAATTTTTGTGGTCTTACAATTCTGTAATTGTCTTACAGTTTTCTTAATTGGCATACAATTAGTGTTGCCTTGATTATGAGTTGTTCCCCCACCCATACGATCTTGACAATTGCTGGCTGGCTTCCTTCCTCCTATGATGTAGGTCCAAAAGGAGTAAACAAATAGGGGTGTGAAGCCAAATTATATTAAGCACCGTTAATGTCTTGCTGTTTACTATAATGGGATGGGGTAAATGTTTCAGTAAATGTTCCTGTTAAAATCAATTCATGTAAAATCAGGCCCATGGTGCTCTAACTATATATCATTCCTACCAAGGGTGTATGCTCATGTTGGCAATTGCTATACCATAGGAGCACCCTATATTTATCATCTTTTTATGGAGAAGGACAGGAAGTACTTAGGGAAGCATTCCAGGAAGATTATTCATCTGTATTTGTGAATCAAATCAGACTGCAGTCAAAAAGGGAGTTCCCAAAAAGTGTTAATAATCCTTTTCAACTTGACCTTAACTGTATAAGCACTAAGCAGCACACTCATTCAATCTGGACAACTTGAAAATCCTAATGATGTATTGTGGATGTACTCAAGAAATAAACCTTATTCTTCTGTTAAATCCTAATTTAATAAAATGCTAATTTAATACAAAAAAGACCTTCAAGAAAATGTTTAGCATAGAATCAGCTCTGCTCAGAATGCTAGCTACGCAAACATACTGAGTCTCTGTTGGGCTTTTTGGTGCAAAGTTCTACTGAGGGTTTTGTCCTCTTTCCTTTTTCTCCGTATTTAAATCTTGGGACACCCCCAAATCTTCCTCATGTCCCTGGGTGGTGCTGTTTTGGCTACAAAAGGGCCACAATTCAGAGTTATGACCACTATTAGTATACATCAAGACTAGGAATTTTACAGCCTTCCAGATGTTGTTGGACTGCAACTCCCAATAGTCTTAGCAAGCATAATCAGGGGTATAGCTATAGGGAAGCAAAATAGCAGCATTGCTCTCCAAATCAGAACTTTGCAACTCCATGAAATTTTCTTTCACTCCCCAGATTTCTAGCTTTGCAGTAATTTAAAATAGGAGTGCAAATAATATTTTGGAACTATTTGAAAAACAGATGGAAAAACATGGTTTTTGAGTGTTAAGTAACCCTGAAAAGAAACAGCCTGGATGAGAATATTTATAGTTTGGATTCAGTATGCACAAATTTTACACGTGCAGCATTTTTTTACACAGATAATAATATTTCTGGGCAGAAATATTATTTTGGGCACTGAAAATGCTGCTTACTGTACAAAACAACCGCATGTGAATTTTCTTCAGAAAAACTCCTAAGTTATCAATAGGCTTTGAAAACTGTGTTATTTTCAAGGGTTTTCCTGCAGTGGGAAGAAAAATTGCTCAAATTATTTGTTGCTTCTTCCAAGAAGAAAATTAGTGAAGAATTATATTTCTAACTTAAAACTTCAGTTGAGCTGTTCAGCTCTTAAGATTCTGTGAAATACAGTTTAGTCACCCAAAGAAAAGAAGCAGGCAAAGTTAACCATGAATGCAAACATAGCAAATATTAAGAGTTCTGGATCTGAACAGTTTTCAGTGTCTCAGGGCCAAAGCAAACAGCCCAGAAGGAGAACTAGAGGCCACTCTTGCCCTGATCAGGCCGGGAAGGTGGCGACCACATGGCTTGCTTCTAAAGCGGGCTGCTGCTGTGGTCCCAAAGGGGCCATCAGCAGGAGAGGATTGAATCTGCTCCTGAAAAGTCTGGCTATTGCCACCTTGGTGCAGCTTTGGATTGGTTTCCAGCTTCTTTTGGGGTGGGTGGGTATAATCTGAATATCACACCCCCAAAATGGCCAGAAGTTGCTTTTTTGGGCCTATTTTGGGCCTATGTCTCTGCAATGCTAGATATTTGGGGACTGAAGGGAAAAATCAATTGGGGATGAGCAGAATTCTTATTTAGAAGGGCCATTGTCTTCATTCTCTTTCCTAGCTATGTCGCTGAATAGCCAACACAATCTAGAGCAAGAGTCGGCAACATTTGTTGCCGGGGGGCCAGAGGGAAATGGTGCGGGGGGGTGGAGGTGCGCGCACGCGCTTGCGTGCACGTGCTTGCTTTCCTCCCCACATGCATGTGCTGCTGTGTGGGGGGGCTTCCCTGGGCCATGCGGGGGGGCTTCCCTGGCGAATTCGCTGCAGCAGTGGCAGGGGGGCCTTTCCATGGCCCAGGGAAGTGGTTGCGGCGGGCGAATAAATAAATAAATAAAAATTAAAATTAAAATTAAAAAAAATAAAATTTAAAAAAATATGCATGCACACTCTCAGCCCCAGAAAAGCCATGGCAAAACCCCTATGGAGATTTTGCCAAGAAAACCCTAAGAACAAGTAATAACAATAATAATCAATATCATCATGGCGGGCGGTGGCGGAGGCCTTAGGTTGCCTACCCCTGGTTTAAGCTTTTAGTTATTAATACTATCTATGCCTGTCAAAACACTAAGCTGCAATGTATGCATCCTTACTTGCAGAGCCTTTGAAAGAAATTTTATAAGGTGGAACAAGACTACTTTCAGGCCCTGGGGAGAGGTTTCCTCTCAAAATTGAGGATTTAAGATTCAAATGGACATTAAATCTTCAATTAAGTCTATTCATGCAAGACAAATTGTATGAATATTACCTTATCTGTTGCAAAATGTTTGTCTTAGCTGTTAAAATTAGAGTGATCGAATTATCAAAAAGGGGTCAGACTAATGGCAACATACCCTAGATCTCTAATTAGATAACCAAAATAATATCCAGTGTTGCAACCCAATCTGATAATTTAATTTTATGTAAACTTCCTGTATCTTTCATGTAACCTTCCTATTTTATATGGTTTTAAGATATAATATGTCTCGCCGGGTCCATTGACTGTAAAGATTGAATTTAATTGAATTGTCTTTTCAATAAAGATAATGGTATAACATGAATTTTTAAAGTTGTAGTTTTTCCTTCTTTGTAGAGTAATATGGTTATGATAAAATAAGAACAATGTAGACATTTTTTGGTGTTTGATTATGAAAGCATAACTGACCATGACGACTACTCTCAGGGCTTGTCTACACTTGCCAAAATACTTCAGGCTGTCCCCAGAATATTCTGGCCTCAATTTTGCACCTTATATTCTCCCTTCGACAACACCATCAACCTCATGTGTGCATTTGGATGTCTAGAAAAGACTGGCTAATCAAAAGGTTTTACCACTGAGACTGCTTTGTATGAACATCATTTGGGCGTTACCTGAAATAACAAAAAAGAGTAACTTAACTCCAATTGTTAAATAGATCAATGGTATTTAACTACTGATTTACCATTTAGCAACCAATTCAATTATCTACTCTAGTTTGAACTCGCAGTTGGTTTAGGTTACAGTGTTAAATATGAACATTTCTAAAGATAAGAATTAATGGAAAAGTAATTGTTTTGTTTTGTTTCTTAATCTGATTATTATACTTGTAATGTTGCACCATTCTTGTGAAAATATTTATCTCCTTCTCTCCCAAACACACTTTTGATTCATGTAAAAACTATCTGTGATTGAAGATTTTGACATTTTGTTTGGAAACCGGTTCATGTCAGCAGATTGCAACAAGATGTGTGTCACCAGAATGAGATGGGGTGCAATTATTATTTTTTCTTTCTTTCTGGGGGGAATGTGAAGAGTAGTGGACCTATTATTATGTGAGCCTGCATGTACAACATGAGTTTGCATGATAAGATTATGCTGTGGAACTGGAAATACTTAGCTAAATCACAAAATCATCACAAACACACTTATTTGTGTGTGATGTATCATCACATTCAATCATTCACTCACAAACAGGCTTCTCCCTTTAGTTCTGTTATAACCATGGTAACAGGAAGTTATATCCTTAGGGAAAATCACTGGGAACTGCAAATGTCAATCAGTGGTCTGGCTAATACACAACTAGTAATGATAAGTCTATTGCTAGGCCCTTATCAAAACTTGATACTGCAAATTCTAGATTGTAGATGTTATTTTTGAAGCAAATACCACCAAAGAAGAATGTCTCAAAGACTTGGAACCACTACCAATGAGAGGTAAGGAAGAAGGTACCAATAAAAGGAGAATTAAATATTAAGAAGACAAAAATAATGATCACAGATGATTTACATAACTTTAAAGTAGGTAACACACATACCGGTACTAAAATAATTAAAGGTTTCCTATACCTTGATCCATTAATTAACTGAAATGGAGAGTGTAGTCAAGAAATTAGAAAATTAAGACATGAAAAGGCAGCCACAAAGGAATTAGATAAGATCCTCAAATGTAAAGACTTATCATTAAATACCAAAGTCAGAATCATCCAGACCATAGTATTTATAATTTATATATATGGTTGTGAAAACTGGACAGTGAAGAAAGCTGACAGGAAGAAAATCAACTCGTAGACTACTTAAAGAGACAAATGAATATGCCCTATAGCAAATCAAGCCTAAACTAATGACTAAACAGAGACTGTCTTACTTTGGACATATCATAAAGTCAGGTGACTCATTGAAAAAATGTTTGGTAAAATGGAAGACAGTAGGAAAAAGAAACCACACTACAGCTGGATTAACAGTCAAGGAAGCTACAGTCTAGAGCAGGGGTAGGCAACCTAAGGCCCGGGGGCCGAATGCGGCCCAGCAAGGCCTTTGGACCGGCCCCAAACCGGTCCTGCCGCCGCCGCCCCCCCCCCCACCGCTGCCGCCCCCCCATGATGATATTGATTATTGTTGTTATTACTTGTTCTTGGGGTTTTCTTGGCAAAATCTTCACAGGGGTTTTGCCATGGCTTTTCTGGGGCTGAGAGAGTATGCATGCATTTTTTAAAAAAAATTAATTCTTTTTTAATTTTAATTTTAATTTATTTATTTATTTATTTATTTATTTTTGGTGCTTCGGCCCGTCAATTGTCTGAGGGACAGCAACCCGGCCCCCGGCTCAAAAAGGTTGCCTACCCCTGGTCTAGAGAGTTTGTAAGACCTGAGTAGGGCAGTTGATGACCAAGGATTTTGGAAATCTCTCTCATTTATAGGGTTGCCATAGCTTGAAGTCAACTTGATGGCAAACAACAGCAAACCATTGAGAAATGATTTATATCATGTATGTTTTTCTGAAACAGTTTTGCTTATAAATCCAAGCATATGAAAGTATCTGCATTTCTTAAAACTTGTGTTATTTTCTCACAGAGGCAGCACTTCAGGCTTGATTTAGCTAGTTGGTTAGGTCACTTATTTATCATCACCATGGAACCTGAAATAGTTCTTCCACACAGATCCACAGCTACATAACTTAAGAAACATGTCTGCACCACATACTCTCAGTCCATGACCTGCAATATGGTTTGGGATATAAAGTAATCAAGAAGATATTTGCTGCAACCCAGCACATGGTATCTAAGGGCCTCTACAAATGAGCCCTTTGGGCCGTCCTGGAGGCAGGGATGGGGAAGGGCAGCCGCATGCCAGCCACCTCAACCACTCCCTGAAGACGTCCTGATGCCACGTGCTGTTACGCACAGCACACGGCGTCAGGATGTCCTTCCGGCGCAGCCTTTTGATGTGTTGCACCGGAAGGGGCGCCAAAGAGCTGCAAAGTGGCTCTTAGAGTGCCCGTTTGCCGGCCCGGAAAGGAGTGGCATTTTGCCGCTCTTTTCAGGGCTGGCAAAAGGGAGGATTGGGGCCGATGCGTCTGGCAGCCTTGGCCCTGATCCTCCGTTCCCTGGGTGGCCATGGGCTGCCCGTCTGCATCCCCCGCTAAGTGACAGCAGCAAACTCTCCTACTGTCATTTTAATATGGTATTTGCAACTCCTATGAAACCTAGCAAGCATAGGGACTAGCTTGGGATATTGAGAATGGCAGTCCAATGTTTCCGGAGGACACTGGATTAAGGAAGTCTAGCCTAGGTCAATGCTCACATGGCAAATAAAAATATATATGAAACTAAGGGCTTTTACAAACTGCCAGAAATAATGCAGCTTGAGTCCACTTTAACTGCCCTGGCTCAGTGTTAGGGAATCATGGGAACTGTAGTTTATTGTGGCACCAGAGCTCTCTGAGACAGAAGGCTCAGTGTCTCAGAAAAAAACTACAGTTCCTATGATTCCCTAGCACTGAGCCAGGGCAGTTAAAGTGGACTCAAGCTGTATTATTTCTGGCAGTCTATAAAGGCCCTAAGATATCTTGAGCATGAAAAACCAGACTGCATGGTTTATGCTGATCCTGCCATTGCTACCATCTGTGGAATGGAAAGATGGTGATGGGTCATAATACTGTACATACTTTTATACAAAAGATGCTATTTTATCATATATACCAGGCATGGGAGTTTTGCTAACCTCTAGATCAGGGGTCGGCAACCTACAGCCTGCAGGCAGCACACGGTGCACGGACCCTGCCAGCCAGCCCCCACCGCCCCCTGCTGCCACCGCCACTGCCACAGCTCCCTCACCGCACGCTCCTGCAAACAAAATGGCGGCTGTGAGTGGGGGGCCTTCCAAAATGACGTCCGCATCATGCGCACATGCGCGCGTGAGGCAGGCACCATTTTGGAAGGCCCCCCTGCCGCCGCTGCAGGTGAATTCGTCCACTGCAGGTGCAGAGGGGCCTTTAGAAGGCCCAGGGAAGCCCCCCAATTGTCTGAGGGACAGCAACCCGGCCCCCGGCTCAAAAAGGTTGCCTACCCCTGGCTTAAACCCTTAATGTTGTAGTATATCTAATATTTAGATCACAAAACAAAACTGATGTTTACTAACAGAGATTCATATTTCTTCTTTTTTTATTAGGCAAAATGATCTGTAAGGGGAAAAAAAAAGAGAGAATCCTGTATGGTTCTGATAAAAAAGGGATTTTATGGGTACAGGCAAACCCTGTTCTCATTCAGGATGTAAATATAACTCTAAAGTATTCTTTATGAAAGGCTGCATGCCAAAGCTAGTTGTTACTGTGGCTGAGATCAGATGAAGAAACCCATATTTCTGAAATCCTAGTGTTAATGCAGCCTAAGATTTTCTTAAAGTGTTTTTGAACAGTGCTGTTCTTTATCCCCAATGCTAAAATGAAACCTCAACAGTTTCTACCAGCAATTGCCCCCCACCCCACCTGCAGCACTTGAGGGAACTGACAGATAAAAGCAGAAGTCCTGAGAAGATGAACTTGCTGCTGCTGAAGGCTGTGGAGACCACAAGGGCAAGAGCCTGTCCTGTTATTCAATAGAAGGAGGATAATTGTGTACTACTTGCAGGTTTCCTCAATTTACCATCCTTGAGGGTTGTGCCTGTCTATAAAGAAAGGATACATTTTCAATAGAGAAAGTGAGATGTTGGGTCTTAAGGAGCAGCCATTGCAATTATATAGAGAGATGTAGATGGAGGGGGGGGGCCTGTGGCTACATTTTAACAGGAGAGGAAATAGCAACAGGGTGCTTGTCACTCTTAAACTGTTCCCCAGCTGAAATAACCTGAACAGCCTGGGCAGCAGCCTCCTGGGTTGAAAATGCTACCAGTGTATGAATGAGAAAGCAACTGCCTTTGGAGACTTGATCCTGTGTGAGTATGTATCACACAAACCTGGTTGAATAAGGTGTGTGGGGAAGGGCGAAGGTAACCTCTCTCAGTTTGTCCACTGTGGTTCTCCATGCAGCAGTAGGCAAAGCCTTGGGGTAGAGAGGTGAGGTTGCAGTGGCCTTACCAGATTCCATCCCCCTAACTAGGTGCCCAAACTCACAGGTATTCTGTTGGTGTGCCACCCCTCCTGCTGCTCATCGGTCTCCCTTCCTGATCCGGACAGGGTGTTTTCAGTAGCAGCGTTGGAGTCTGCTTGGCTTGCAGTGCTGGAGGACGTCATGCTGAGACTGCCCTGTCAGGAATGGCTCAGTACTTCATATCTGCCAAGAGAGCTATGGGTGGTGTCTTGCCTCACCCATGTTGCTGGGCACATGCTAAGCCTCATTTTCTGTGCTGGGTGGGGTGATGGTGATTTGGGAGAGAATGAACTGTTTATAGTTCCATTGTTATTGAAAGATCACTACTCAGTCGGGTTTAGATTTGCTGGTACTTAGAACCTCTGTAGGCAGCTTAAGATGGACCAGCCCATTATCCAGATGGCTTCCAAGTGCCTTTGACAGAGATGCTTCCTGAGGCAGTAGGAAATCATGAGCCACCAGGAAGCCATGATGGTTCTTGGGAAGCTTTCTGCTGCCTCAACAGGCAATTCTGTCAAAGTTCTGGTTGAACTCTGGAATGAGGAAATGGCCACGGCATTGCACATGATTGCTCCTGAGCATTCTGTCTCACAGAGTGGAGACAAACCAGTTCCCTGTTTTTCCAGGGAAAATGAAATGACTGAAATGGCAACTTGAGCAATGTTAGCAGAAAACCTGGAGCAGATCCAATCAGAACAAGCTAGATCCTTTCTGAGCAACATCACTGGGTGGGTGGGGACTTCTCTGCTGCCCCTGCATCTTCAAAGAGCCAGCCAGTGGAGCTTTTGTGAATGAGTATGTCTTTTACTCAGTGGTCCATCAGAGGAGAATCTAGATTACTTGACAGTCTTCTGTGAATGATTTGCTCAACATTTTGCAGATAAAATCACTTGGATCCATTCCTACTTGGATCCAATAATTAATACAGTTTCAGTGGATGGAATGTTGGCCCCTGCTTGTCCAGTGATCATGGGTAGTTTTCAGTATGTACAGCCCAGGAATATGGATAATATTCTTGGAGAAGTGAGCTACCACATGTGTATTAGACTCTTGTCCTTTTTTCCTTATTAAAAAAGCCAGAGAAGGACTGGTTGAGTGGGTAGGGAGATTGATCAATGCCTTGTTAATACATGGCAGAGTTTCATCATGCCTAAAGGAGGCAATTATAAGACTTTTCTTGAAAAAGCCCTTTCTGAATTCCAATTTAAACCATTTCCCCACACTCCATTTTTGAGCAAGATATTGGAGCATGTAGGATCAGCCAGCTCCAGGGAGTTCTGGATGAAACTGATTATCTAGACCCATTTCAATCTGATTCCAAGCCTGTCTCTTGGAATCAGATTGCCTTCTTGGAATCTTGGAATCTTGGAATCTTGGAATCTTGGAATCTTGGAATCTTCTTGGAATCTTGATTGCCTTGGGGGACAATCTGTCCTGGGAACTGGATGGGATGTATGTGTCCCTGTTAGTTCTACTGAACCTATCAGTGACTTTGATACTTTCTGACTATGGTGTCCTTCTGGTCCATCTGGCTGGGATAGAACTTGGAAGCACTGTTTTACAGGGGCTTCATTCTTTCTGGAAAGGAGATTCCTGAAGGTGGTGCTGGGGGACTCCTATTCGTTACCTTGGCTGGAGACAGTTTTGTCCCTTGTATTGTTTAACATACATGTGAAAGCACTGGGAGAATTTGTTCGGGGTTTTGGGCTTTAGTGCCATCAGTATGGAGATGATACCCAGCTCTATACCGGCTCAATCCAAGAAAGCTGTTTTAGTTCTAAACCAGGGTCTATAATCAATAATCGGCTGGATGAATAAATAGAAACTCTATCTAAATAAGACAAAGGTACTCCTGCTTAATCAAAAGGCAGATGAGGGAATAATTATTAGCTTGTGCTGGATGGAATTACACACTCCCTCTGAAAAGAGAGATTTGCAGCTTGGATGTGATCCTAGATTCAACCCTGAGCATGGAAACTTGGACTTTAGCAATAACCATGGGTGCATTTGCATAGTACAGGTTGTGTGCCAGCTGTGCCCAGTGTTAGAAATGCTGGATCCAGCCAGTGCCACAGAACTGAGTTACATCCTATTTGTATTACTGTAATGCACTCTATGTGGGGCTGCCTTTGAAGAATGTTCAGAAACCAGCTAAACTAAAGAGCTGCAGCCAGGTTGTTAACTGGGGCTGGCTACAGTTAGCATGCAATTCCCTTGTTGCAACAATCCCACTAGCTCTCATTTCATTTCAGGGCACAATTCAGTGTGCTAATTATGAAGTATGAAGATTTATACTGCTCAGGTCCATGTTATCTGAAAGACTGTATTCTCTCATATGACCCTGCCCATGTTTTGAGATTTTCTGGGAAAGTCCTTTTCTTTGTCCTACTATATTCACAGGAAAATCTGGTGGCAATATGGGAGAGGGCTTTCTTGTTGGCTGCTTCCAGGCTCTGGAGCCCTCTTCCTAGAGAGGTTGCTGTTGTTGTTATCATTTATATGTATATGAACAACAAAATTGTTCCTTACCCTCAGGCTTACAGTCTAAGGAGGTTATCACACAAGCATAAAAATGAGACTTACCTCTCCCAAATTCAAGTAAAATTCAAGCTGCATCCGGGTCCTATTGCATGGCTTTTGTCGCCAAATACACCATCCAAATGTAGCCGGCTCACTTAACTCACTTTGCAGCCATTTTTCAAAAGTTCAAAGCTTCTGACAGGATCTGGATGCAGCCCAAATTTTACTTGAATTCGGGAGAGGTGAATCGTGTTTTTGTGATTGTGCGATAATCTCCTAATTAAGACATGACACAAAAGGAAAAGTTGATGGCAGTGTCAGAGGGGATTAAGTTCAGCAGATGCTGCCTTTTCTTCTCTCCCTTTGAGGCCACAGCAATGCCATTTGGGATGGAGAGAGAGCCTTTCATCTGCTTCAGATTAGAATGGTGCCCTTCTTGCTATCCTTCAGTAAGCAGATGGACATCTTTTTTGTTTTAGCAGGCATTTGAGGGCCATTAGCTTATACAGAAAGGACCTTTTATAAATGCTGTATTTTTTGTACATATTTGTACTTTTCCCTTTTAATTGTTATGTTTCTAATATCTTTTAATTCTATTAAGAGTTTGATTATATTTTTGACTTTTGTATGAATTTTTTTGACTTTATCTAGGGAAAAGGTGGGCTAACAACAACAACAACCTGGTAAAAACTTTCAGTGGCCCCAAACAGCAACATTCTTATCTGTGTTTTTGCCTGTCTTACCACTCAGAGATTATCGTAAACATGAATGTTTACCATTGTTCATCAGCTAGGTGCTGTACAGTTGGATCATAGAATCACAGAATCATAGAGTTGGAAGAGGCCACAAGGGCCATCCAGTCCAACCCCCTGCCATCATTGTGGATTTCCTGTCCCTGATTTTCTATGGGATTAATTTTCAGAGCATAAAGTAGAGGCATCTATATTTTAATGCCTGATCCACACAGATGCACTAAACTACACAACTAGACTTTTTTTTTTAACATAGCACCAATAAGTATTAACTTGTGCCTTGTTCTGGAGCCAGTGTGGTATAGCACAGGAGTCTGGAAATGTAACAGTGAAAGGAAGTGTGAGGAAAAACAAGGAGCCGAGAAACAGGCATCAGTTGCTCATTGTGGAAGAAAGTGCAAAGTCTAGATTTCCTAGATATTTGTTATTATTTCTCAGTAATTTTTTCATGATATTTTGAAGATCAGAAATTGCCAGTGACACAGAGGATCAAACTTGCAGTAGCTAACTTTAAACACAGCACTTGTTGTCTCTTTGGAATATGACAAATGTGTAGTAAGTCAATTATAACATTATTGTTAGGATTATATTATTGTTGCTGTTTTATTATGTTTTTTATTCTTATTGTAATTAGGAACAGAAAGGGCTGTGTATATTTTTTTGGAATTCTTATTTGTTGTTACCCACCAAGAATCCTTTCCAGAAAAAATGTTGGGTATACCTTTTCAAAATAAAGATATGAAATGTATACATTACCTGATTGCTTCCCTTTCTTTTTCTGAGTTCAGCTCAATTCTTTCATCTCTGTTGGTCTTTGACTTAAGACATTATCACATGGGGGAAATCTGCTGGTTAATCCACACAAATCC
>CM034701.1:102737296-102755921 GCA_020142125.1 Phrynosoma platyrhinos
ACAGATCCCATAGAATTGCTTACTCTTAAGTAAATGGATATAGGATTGCAGCTTTAATGTACTTTAATAATAATTCCCTCTCCTCTAAGCCCAGGAGCTGTAATTCTTTGGCAGAAAGATGGCTAGGGATCCCTGACAAAATTCTTAATGCTCTTATCAAACTGAATTTCCCAGGGTTTATCCCAGATGGGATGTATGGAGGTTTTTGCACAATTTATTTCTGCTGCCTTCCCTTATTCCAGGGGTAGGCAACCTTTCCCCTTTAAGGGCCGAGGGACTTCAGCTCCCAGAAGCCTCAGCCATGTTGGCCAATAGTCCCATGTTGACCAATAGCTCCTGGGATTCTGGGAGCTGAAGTCCCTCGCCCTTAAAGGGGAAAGGTTGCCTACCCCTGCCTTATTCAATATTAGACCGGCCACACTGGCATCTTTTCTAGTTCTGTCTCCAAAACATCTTCCAGTTTCAATTTAGCAAAAAGTCTTCCTTAACCTATTTCTATTTTTTCTTGGGCTCTGTCCCATCCAAGCTCCAATCCAGATCTTCCAGATCACATTGTCCTCCTGGTGGATTGATGTCTTCATTTTGATCTGAGTGATACTTCACTGACTCGTCCTGCCTTTTCTCTATGGCTTTTATTCATTTCATATTGTTGCTAAAACCTTCCTCCTGAAATTCAGTCTTGATGCTGTCCTCTGACATTTTCCCACAGACATCTAATGAACTTTGGGGATCTTAGAAATGTAGTGAAACTGTTCGTTGATGGAGTACATACATATGCAAGTTCTAGTTGTACTGCATTGGTTACTGCATGTGTCATTTTTCCTTTGCTGAAGACATAAAATATCTAGTCCACCTGGATCCATAAGAATTGTTTAAACTTTAAAGGGATCCAACAGCATGGATGGATGCCAATGTCACTGCTTTTTTGCAGCTGTAAGTATCTTCCATGCAGAAAGTGTGGCACTAGAATTTGTTAGATTAAGAACATTTTCACAAAGATGGCAACATGAGACGATGCTGGAATCTCGCACACAAATAGACTAGGCTGACTGTAACTGAATCTACATGCTGTCAAGACTATACTATGAAATTTTCGCCAAAGTCCAAACTGAAGTGCAACAAAATGGTAGGCTCCTGTTCTGATATTTGGGTGTCTTTTGCCCTACACAGCAGCAGCACACTCAGGCACATCCCAAACTACTGAAAAGCAAAATTAATTGGAAAGAGTAAATTTAATAACAATTAGATTGCAAAGGTTAATTTGAAAAATTCAAATGTAAGTGAAAGTTGCATTAATTTTAAATGAAAAGTTACACCAACTCATTTCCCCTGTTATTCCTGTTTTGACTCTCATATGTTCTGTATAAAAAACCATTACTTAGCCAAATTAGTCTTGCAAATGTGAAAGGCACAGTTTTCCTAGTGTTGCAGTAAATCAGATATCTTGTTCCCTGAAACCTTTCACATTCACTAATCATGTTATTGTTTACCTTCGTTGCCTCCTTATTTTTGTAACTGCTGGGTTACTATAATGTGCACCATCTGTCAGCAGCAGATGGCATCATAGCAAATAGGAAGGATAGCAAGGATCAGCGTATGGCACACTTTTGAAGACACCCAATTTTAAAACAGATCTCCCTTTCTTTCCAATTGAAAACTAGTCTCCAGACTTTGTCTGTGCCTTTTGTAAGTTAAATGGTGGTCCCATTTAACTTACAAAATCAGAGTAAAGCATTTTCAAAGGCAACTTATAGTCAGTTCCCTTGGAAATTCTACAAGCACAGCAGATGAAGATAAAGTCACTACCTTTGAAATGCTGGGTAGTTCAGAACTAATGTGAACCAAGATTTGTTTTCTGGATCTGACCTTTATAGTTGCTCAAGTTTAGCAGAGGTCTTTGTATGCAAGTGAATGCTGGGATATTCAGGACAGAAAAGGAGAAGTACTTCTTCATACATACATTACATATTTATACAATACTTACATTGAATACTTAAAATACTTGCTACCACAAGAAGAACTAATTATTGCCAACTTGGGTCTCATCTGCACTGCAGAAATAATACAGTTTGACACTGCTTTAACTGCTATGGTTCAATGCTACGGAATTCTAGGATTTGTAGCTTTGTGAGATATTTAGCCTTCTCTGGAGATTATTGAACTGTCTTTTTTTCCCAAGCTAGGAGTGGGATGTAAACTTTAATATTTTATTGCATACCTTTGTGCCCAAGCAGGAAGCATCCCATATCTGATCATGGCATCTGTACCCAATCCAGACTTCTGCACTCTTTGAAAGAACAAGATTTTCCCGTTCTTTGCAAGGTTCTTATCCCTTGTCAACAAGGGAAACCCACTGGGTGACCTTGGGCAAGTCACATGCTCTTCAGCCTCAGGAAAAGGCAAAGACAAAGGCAAACTCCCTCTGAACCAATTTTGCCAACAAAATCCCATGAAAAGGTCTCCAGAAGTCCAAAACAACTTGAAGGCACACAACAGCAATAACAAGATTCAGTTCTGGGTGCTACATTTTAAGAATGAGCACATCAGGAGGAAGACAACAAAAGGGTGAGCTGGCCTATTCTCTGTTGTTCCAGAAGACAGGACTAGAACTAGTGAGTGTAAATTGCAGAAAAAGAGATTTTGGTTTTAGGCTTTAGGGGAACTACAAAACAATGAAAACATTTGGGCAGTAGAAGAGCTGCTTTGAGAAATGGTAGGTTCTCATTCAAGGAAAGTTTTAAGGTAAGGCTGCATGGCCAACTGTCAAGGAAGTGGCCATTCTATTCTTCATTGAGCAGGGGTTGGACAATGTCATTTCCCATGCCTCTTCCATCTCTTATTATTGTTTTAAAATGGTGTATTGGCTTTTTGTTTTAAAATGTATTGCTTTAATTGGCTTTTATCTGTTTTTTTTTTTAAATCTTGGAGCCCTTCTGGCTTGAGAGGCAATACAGAAATACTATAAATGAATTTAAAAAATGCAAGACATGGTAATGCTAATACATCTTGATCAGATAAACAAAACAAAGAGCACAACTGAGGAAGGAGACAGATAAATGGGCATGAAGGAAACTAAGGGGGGTTGCAGACTGCCAGAAATAGTGCAAATTGAGTCCACTTTAAGGGTTAGGGTTAGTGCTAGGGAATCATGGGAATTTTTTTCCCTGAGACATTGAGCTTTCTCTGTCAGAGAGCTCTGGTGCCACAATAAAATACAGTTCCCATGATTCCCTAACCCTAACCCTAACCCTAAAAGTGGACTCAATTTGCACTCTTTCGGGTAGTCTGCAACCCCCCTGAGTGATGTAACTTAAGAGATCCAGATGCTGAGCAGAGAAGGATGTAGTACTGAGAAAAGAGCAGCAGCTGAGGGAGTTCAAGGAAAATGAAGATGTTTTGAGAAACTGTACTTCCATATATGACTTTTCTAACAGGGAGGAAACAAGAAAAAGAATCTTACATAGCACTGGAAGGCTAGGAACTAAAAATGGAAGAGGGTGGGGTGGAACAGGAGAAATGCTGCTAAAGCTACTTAAACCCAGAGCAATACCAAGCAGACTCAGTAGGATCTAAGTCCCATTGCACTCAGTGGAAATATATTTCTGAGTAAACATGCTTAGAAATGTGACTGTAAGATGAGATTGGGGAAATGGACCTATGGGCCACATGCAACCACCCCCTGACCTCTATCAGATGTCTGAAGCCCCTCTGAACTCTGGTACTTCCCAAAATATTGGGGGAGGGAAATTACCCCAAATTGATTAACCACTACTTCTGGTGGCCTCCAGGAAGGGTGAAAACTTCTGTAACACTCCAACCTTTTCCCATGAAAGGGTACAGCCTATCACAGGAGAAAACACTGGCCCCTAAACTCTCTCTTACTCCTAAACTCTCACACATTCTGTAAGAAAAGTCAGTGTGGTAAGTTCAGTTATTTATGGAGAAAACATAAATGTTCCAGCAGACAACAAGTGATTCTATTTCAGTTTTGTGGTAACTACCAGATTCTTTTCCTTCTCTCACATCGTGTTATGTAAAAGAATCTGTAACTTCCATGTATGCATTCACTCTGGCAATTCAATCCTCTTCTATGAATTAAATGAATACTGTTTTGAGAATGCTCATTACATACACAGCCCCAAGTTGCTGATGCAAAGTAAACAATGGATCGTAGCTGTCACCATGTGTAGTTGCTTCAGATGGCAAAATCCTATCTGCCTCAGGCAGGAGCAGGAGCAAGAACTGGAGCTGGTTATCCTGCTGTCATCTACTAAATTTTGTAACATAAATTGAATATTAAGTTCAAAAAGGAAATGGTCTGCATCAATATATATATCTTAATATAATATATATATACTTAACTTAATATATATATATATATATATATATATATATATATATATATATATATATATATATATATATATATATATATATATACTTAACTGTGATAGCGACATGTGAAAATGTGCTTTCTGGAAACATTCATAGTTATGTTTTTAAAAGTTCTTTGGGAATGCCACTCATTTTCACACACCCTTTGATGACCAATTTGTATGGAACTCATGCCACAAAAGGCACAGGCAGGAAGAATTGTTGCCACCCCTTGACAGAAGCAGAATAAACTATGAGCATATCTATGGCCCAGAGTCTGTCCAACATTCTTGGCTTCCTCTGTTCTGCTGTTCTAGTGCCCAGCACAAAAGATGAGGAATACTTCCCAACAGAGAGCTTCTTGACCTCCCAGTCAAAAGGCCTTGTGCAAGTATCTTGCCCCTACCCTGACAGATTTCCTTTGGCAGAAACAGGGAGGAAAGCACCATAAGGCAGCAGATGATGTCTTGTAAAATTCTGTGGCTGAGACAAAGGGAATGGATGATAAAATATTTTCTGGAAGCACCCTAAAGCCAAAAAAAGCATGAATTAAGTTAGTACTTGGTTGGGAGACCACCAGGGAATACCAGGTACCGTAGGCTGTATTTCAGAGGAAAGCAATAGCAAACCACCTTTGAGTGTTGTTTGCCTAAGAAAACCCTATGATATTCATGGAATCACCATAAGTTAACAGGTAACCTGAAGGCATATAAAGGCACACACATAGATTGGGGTGGAATAAGGCTGTATACTCACAGGGACATACTTCGAAATTGACTTTAAGCACAGCTAACAGGCCTGGGTAAGGCCATTTTGTTGCCTGACTCAACATACAGAACTGTAGTCCAAGACGTCTAGAGGTTTAATTTCTTTTCCCCATGACAATGGAATGTCAAAAGGCTTTCACTTGCCTGTGCTGCAAACAAAGGGACTCCATGATGCAATTTGGCAGACTTTGAATGTCAGTTATACAGTGACATCAGAGAATGCTATTTAGATCCCTTTCTGAAGAAAATGAGGATCTGGAATACAAAGAGGAAATTGGAGTGTTTTTTGCTCCAGGCAACTAACCAGTTCATCACTTAAAGGATTGTTGTCTTTACAGTAAGCCTTGCTGAATGCAAGAATTGTCAGGGAGACCTAAAAGTATAGCAAATATTTCTGATATTCATCTTAAAGGTTTTTTCTCCTTCTGAGAGTAGCACTGTGTTATAAATATATATGTTAGGGCCTTTACAGACTGTCAGAAATAATGCAGCTTGAAGCCACTTTAACTGTCCTGGCTCAGTGCTAGGGAATCATGGGAATTGTATTTTTTTCTGGGACATTGAGCGTTCTCTGTCAGAGAGCTCTGGTGCCACAATAAACTACAGTTCCCATGATTCCTTAGCACTGAGTCAGAGCAGTTAAAGTGGCCTCAAGTTGCATTATTTCTGGCAGTCTGTAAAGGCCCTTACTCACTATCTAGCTTTATTCATTTGAATAATTCATTATCTTTATACAAATCTTGTTATTCGAGTTTAACTTGCTGTAGTCCAGGCACTAATGCAATAAATGTTATACTGCTACGAGAAGCTGCCAAGTAAATGGAGGCTGATATAAAAAAGAGGATTAATTTTCCCTTTTCCAAGCACCATGTCCTAATTTGCTAGGTCTTACCAGCTAATATCTCCAGACAAAATAAAGGTTTCTGAGTCAAGATGATCTTGAGCAGACAAGTTGATGCTCTTTGGTAACAGACCACAATCATGTACACTACAAGATGACTAGTTAATAACTTCACAATTCAAATTATGAATTTCCATGCTTGGGGTTTTATTTTTTGTATCTGTGCATGTCTACTAAATCCTCCACAATGTATTATCCATAGGATGTCATTTGGTGCAGACAGATCACTAGCCTCTAGCTTTTCCATTTAAGAGAGCTTTCATCCACTGCTACTCTTTTATCTTTTTTTCATGTACAATATCACTGATCCTATTTCAAAGCCAATTTGTGGATTCTACCTGACTTCATCTGTATGCTGTAAATCCAGTCAGTCTACACTGTAGTCACTTCTTGACATCAAAGACATTTTCATTCTTTGCAAAGGGAAATGACAATATATCCTGATACTGAATACCTTAGATTCCTGAAAAGACTCCATGCACTTTGCTTTCTTTTTCCTGTATGTAATTGCCACTGAAAGAGCTTGCTTTTATGTGTGCAAAAATTAATCAAGTTCCTATTTTCTGCTCTTTGAGGATGCCAGTGAGGTTTGTGCAATGGGCTCTATCCACTATCTTTTCATTTCCATGGTTACTATTAGTCACTATCATTGTGTTACCTCCCCCAGAGGACACATGTTTTGCTTTTTTCTTGAATGGAATACAGAGCCAGCCAATTAAGTGTTACTAAAATGTCAGTTTGACTTCCCTTGTTTTGATCTGAGATACTGATTAGCTGCATACTGATTATACACATACAAAATATATTTTTTAAAAAAGCCAATTAACTAATATCTGTTACAAAATGGCTACTTAAGCCTTTCCCCCTTTTTCTAATTGTCTGTAGTATGAGCACTGTGTGTATGTATGTGCCTTCAAGTCATCTGTTGACTTATGGTGACCCCATTAATTTCATAGGATTTGCTTTGGCAAGGAATACTCAGAGGTGGTTTTGCCAGTTCCTTCCCCTGAAAAATGCCCTGCAGCACCAGGTATTCATTGATGGTCTCCCATCCAAGTAATAACTAGGGCTGATCCTGCTTAGCTTCCAAGATCAGTCAGGATCTGATGCCTTTATTGTATTTAGGTATCAACAACTGCCCTCTTCCCCACAGTATTGTATTTAGGTATCAAGAACTGCGCTCTTCCCCCAGCCTTCTGTATTCAAAGAATTTATTTTCAGCAACTGTAGATGTTAGCAGGAAGGCATTTGCAGACAGAACTGCCATCATTCACAAACACTAGCATAAAATTAATAATGTCTCACCCCAGGATTTTGCAGGCTTTACCTTGATTGCAGCCTTTCATACACCTTTGGTCTTGTCTCTACTTTCCATTGGCCATAATAAAGCCTTAAGAAAGCCCCCCCCCCCCCGCCAACTGCATGTTCAGTGGACATGTGAATGTGTGGGATAACACATACAAATGAACTACCCAGGTACTTCCATTGTATGGTGGAAAATTATGTTTATACATCTATACACATTTTTTTCTGCCATATAACAGAAATACCTGTATATATTATCCCACCCCTTCATGTATAGATACAGATACATGTATGTATCGAAATAGACGTGTATACATCTATGCACAACAGCCAGTGTAGTGTAGTGGTTTCAGCCTTGGACTATGACTCTGGAGACCACAGTTCAAATCCCTGCTCAGCCATGTAAACCCACTGGGTAATCCTGGGCAAGTCACACTGTCTCAGCCTCAGAGGATGGCAATGGCCACACCCCCTCTGAAGAAAATGTCAAGAAAACCCTGTGATAGGGTTGCCTTAGGGTCAACGTAAGTTGGAAATGACTTGAAGGCACACAACAATAAACACCATCTATAATAATAATAATATGCACATGTAGCAGTGGTGGTCAACTGGTGCAACACAGCATGACTTGGTGACTGTGTCACACATTCTTTCAGTGCATAGGGGTGATGTTACTGAGTGAAACCTTCATGAAAAAGTAAAAAGGAAAAGCAATATCTGTAACTTGAAAACATCTGGGGATACAGCAGAGGTGATCTACTTTTGGGGCAGATTAGGTACTACCCATTCATCTCTCAAACACTTCTCAGCCAGGAAAGGGGCCTGAGGAGTACTTAGACCTTGCAAAGGAGAAAGGAATAGCAGACTAGATGCAACTGACTCTTCTGGTGAGTCCTTGTCTTTGGCTATGGCAACTCCACCTCTACCCCACTAGCCCCAGTGGATGTAAGCTGTCACTGAGATATAAAAGTGCCTCTTTCTGGGACAATGAGAGCAATGGATTTGCTATTTGTACTACAATTTTGTCTGCATCCATCTATGCTCACACTATATATTTGTAAAAAGAGCCAAAGATAATCCAGTTATCTTTCTTCTGAAAGGAAGCTAGTCCTAAGCAAGTACAGTGGTTTTTCACCATTTGAGGAAGTGCAGTGTATCAATACCATTGTTGGACTTGTACCAGGGAGAACTCATTACCAGATAGTACCCCCTCACACTTTCATGACTGAGACCACAATGTGTTGTTCTTGGATCTCAGGTTTTGGCCTTGAAATCTCCAGGCCTGGGCTAGTCCTGACCTTGCAACACAATCACAGGATTATTGGAATTAAAACAATAACAACAACAAAACCAAGGAGATTTCTATGATTTCTATGATTCTATAAGAGGGTAGAGACCATGCATGATGCCTTGAACTCCCATTGTGCCAGCACCACTAATCCTCTGCTGCCAAACATTAAATCAATAGTCCATGCAGTCCATGATTTCCTTCATCTCTGTAATAAGGATTCAGTGCTGCCAATTTGAAAGAGATGCTGTGTTATCCAGAGTTCCAGTTAGGTTGGTCTGGAAAAATATCTCTCATGTCCTGAAACATAGGGCCCTTTCATACTACACAATTAGGAGTACATTCTCAACCTGAGAGTTTTAGTGTCTCACCACACTACAAACTCCAGGATTCCAAAGGATCCAGCCACTGCAGTTCAAGTGGAATCTGAAGGATCATATCTCCCTGTATAAACCATCCCATATTTTTGAGATCTTCTGGGGAAGTCCTTCCCAATGTCTTGCCTTCTTTGGCAGTTACTCTCAGGTTCTGGAATGCCCTTCTTAGGTTATACTGCCATTCTACTTATTATCCTTTTGTAGACAACAAATACTTTTCTGTTTTGGTTGACCTTTTGTTGTTCTCTTTTTTAAATGGTTTGTTTTTAACTGCTTTTCATTTTATTTATAGTTTGTATTTTTAAACTGCTGTACAATCACATTTTTAAAGTTATACCTATTTTAACTTTTGTAATTCACCTTGAGTTGCAGAATGGGGGGAAAAGGAAGGAATAAATAAACAAATATATAGTAATGATGATGGTATAGTAATAATGATGATAGAATAGTAATAATGATGATGGAGAACTAGTGTAGTGTAGTGGTCAGAGTGCTGGATTATAACTCTGGAGACCAGGATTTGAATTTCCATTCAGCCAGGTGACCTTGGATGAGTCACATACTCTCAACCCCCCCCCAAAAAAACCCTCATGATAATGATGATAGAATAGTAATAATGAAGATGCAGAGCCAGTGCAATGTAGTGGTTTGAGCACTGGACTATGACTCTGGAGAGCAGGGTTCAATTTCCTGTTCAGCCATGGAAAGCCACTGGAACACCTTGGGCAAGTCACACTATCTCAGCCTCAGAGGGGAGAAAAGGCAACTCCCTTCTGAACAAGTCTTGCCACGAAAACCCTGTGATAGGTTCACCTTAGGGTCACCATATGACTAAAACAAGTTGAAGGCACGCAACAACAATGCACACTTAACATGATGGTATAATTGTGCAGTGTTAAAGGGTCCTGGGGTACACTTTCACAGAAACTTGGTAAAGCCTTTGTGTGAGAAGAGAGTTAGCTCATATGTGGTCAAGACAGGGAACAGGTGTAATAAGGATTTAGGATGAATACTGATGTGCAGTGAATGTGTGGACAGTAGCATTCTGGTTTATCCTTTCAGATTAGCTATTTGCCTCCATCTGGTGTTCAAAACTGGTAACATTGAAGTCCTGTTTATATTTACCCCTCTGGCATTTAAGCCTATTAGAACAAACTAAATGGGTGAGGCATGGTGTGTATGTATTGCAGGGCAAGGGCACAAAGAAAGCAGAGCTGGGCAGCTCTGGAGGGTCTTGGCACCAGTTTCTTCCTCACAATCCACAGCTATGTCAAACTTGAAGTGGAGGAGACTGCACTTCTGTCAAAGGGCATTTTCTTTTAAAGAGGAGAAATGTTATGTAAAAAAACAACAACAGAGGCCTTGCCCACCTCTGCTGTACAGGCTTGCTTATAACTAAAGTATCCTGGCAATAAGAAACCACAGGATCAGGAAATTGTTATTTGATCCACCTTGCATTCTCTACTTCCCACAAAAGCTTTACAAGTTCATACATGTATGTTCACCATTCAGAGATGACATGATGGCTTGCATGTGTCAAAAGCCTCCTCAGGGCACAGGGAATTTCTTTAGCAGGAGCTTAATTGATGCTGATAACCTACTTTTCAGCAGAAGCCCTCCACAGGCATACCACTAAATTGGCAAATCACTTGGCGATAATTGGCAAAACACATAATTTGTACAATTCAATATGTGGCCACAGATATGAGTGGCTGTCACACTGCTCAGATGTTTTGGGTCATTTCATTTGAAAACTGCTTCTCTGATACCCAGAAGGATAACAGAATCCCTGATGGAGATCCCTGGGGGAAATCCCCAAAAAAGGAGAAATGAAACCACAACCACGCTACACCCACTATACTTCTAATATCAAAACAAAAAAAGGGACCAAGAAGCTTATCACATGACAAAAGAAAGTGGCGGTTCAGCTGGATACCACATGATGTTGTACTTCTTCCGTTCTCTTCCCATGAGAGACAGTCGTAAAAGAGAGTCTTTGTCAAACAGATTTTTCCAGCTAGAAAAAAAAAAGACTTGATTTTACTACCATCTTCCATGGGAAGAGAACTAAACTGATGATATGCAGTAAGGCACATAGAAAGGCACTATTATCTGTCTGAACTTCCACTTTCTTTCCTCATGCCATAAGCTCTCAAGACGAATATTCACACCAGACTTGAGGCCTGTCCAAACTACTGCAAAAAGGCAAGATCTCTTACAACAGAAAAGCTCATTTACTACTGGTTGGGACATCCAAGAAAAGCATTTTCAATCCACACAGACCTCTCCAGCCAGCAGGGTGGAGAGAAGGGATAAAGGAGGTTGGGTAGGTTTTATAATGCAATCAATCCACAGTTCTTAACATTTTATTTATATTTTGTTGCTGTAGACCACCAAGACTTAACTCAATATTTAAAACCTTAAAATACATCAAATATGTATTTGAATTTGATCATCAGGGGTCTTCAAATTTAGAGAGAAGGGATAAGTAAGTAAATGTACATATTCTTATTATAATATTTTATTGGAATTAATCCAACAACAACAACAACAACAACAACAACAACAATAAATATGGGCACTTGGTATCCACTGCGGTTTGGTTCCAAGATCCCCCATGGATATCAAAATCTATTAATGCTCAAGTCCCGTTAAATACAATGGTGTAGTAAAATGGTAAAATCAAGGTTTATAAAATGGCAAAATCATTTTATAATTTTGGCTATAAAAGGTTTGGCTTTTGGATTTTTTTTTTTTAAAAAAACAACATATTTTCAAGCTGTGGATGATTGAGTCCATAGATACGGAGGTACCTCAACACTGAACCATGGCCTAATATTATTTGTTAATTTTAATTAATGGATGGGTGCTGCATATCTCACTGACAAGCCTTGCTATATTGGGTGTAATGGATAAAGCCTGTATTCTTGAGTTCTGATCACCAAAGACCTCTCTGATGTATATTCACTGCTGTTTCTGTGTGCCAGTAATAGTGTCAAGTGGTGTGAGGAGTTGAGCCTTTGTTTGCTAGGCATGTGCATGTGTGAACATGAAATGCAGAGGGATGAAGTTTGCTTCTAATTCCTCCACCCTGTGTGCTGTTTTGATGGGTTCATGGGGGGAGGGGAAGGTTCCTAAAGGCAGAAACACACACATGCATACACACACAAATGTGATACACTTCCTCACTCACAGACATCCATAGTGTGGCTGCCTCTGCTTTGGAACCACTGCTACTTCTGCTGCTGCTGCTTCCAATACTACTATTTATGCCTATGAGCCAACCCACCAATTTCTAGCTGTCCCCCTTTGCCTCTGATTCTGCTCACACTAGCAGCCCCAAAGTCTGTCACTCAGCACAACACGTTTTCCCCCACTCCAGTAAAAGTAAGGATGCAGTGGCTCAGTGGTTAAGACACTGACTCTGATGATGGCAAGATCAGCAGGTTGACAGTTCAAGGCCCAAGTGCCATGTGATGGAGTGAGCTCCTGCCACCAGTCCAAGCTTCTGCCAACCTAGCAGTTTAAAATCATGTAAAAGTGCAAGTAGATAAACAGGTACCACTTTGGTGGGAAGGTAACAGCATTCTGTGCAGTCATGTTGGCCACATGATCACAGAGTTGTCTTTGACAATGCTGGCTTTTTGGTTTAGTAACAGAAATGAGCACCATCCTCTAAAGTCGGTCACGACTAGACAAACTTGTCAAAGAGGAAACCTTTACCTTTACCTTTTAAAAGAAGGTGGGAGAGAGGGAAGGGAGAGAGCCAGTGAACAAGGAGGAATGCCTGGCTAGGGACATTTTTTGGCCAGTGTCTTTACTGCAGGAGTCTTCTTGCCCTTTTCTTTCAAAGTTCCTGGAGAAAGTGGAGAAGAAACAGCCAAGAGGGCTGGGAAGGAGGCAAGAGAGCTAACAAGGCGGCAGAGACATGCTGTTACTGCTTGGGTTGGTGGGAGATATGGCGCTCTCCTCCTCTTCTTCTTCCTCCTTCACTCTATACTTTTCAGCATGGGGTTGAGTCCAACAGACTTTAGGATGGCAAAAGGAGGAGAGCTGGTCTTTCGGCATGCTTTGTGAGGTAATTGTGGAGTCTGCAGACCACAGGTTAAGAACTGCTGCTATAGACAATTGTCCAATCATATATATTTTCTGTGGTTTTGCTCACTATTGGTTCTGGAGACCTGGATGGTCTTGCCTTCTTTTTAAAAAGTAGTGTTGCAAAAAATCTTACTGTTCTAGTGTAAAGGCCCTGTGCTCCCCATTCCATCCAGTGGAATGTTCTTTATTAGCAACAAAATATCTACATGTCCTAACAACAACAACAACAACAACAACAACAACATTTTGCTGCAATGTGTCCTGGAATAAAAACAAGCTAGACTCAAAGTAGGAACAAAATATTTCTACTTGTGCTGGAGTTTTCCAGCTTCAAAAAATGGCTGCTGGAGTGTCCCTCTGAGTGGCGATGGAGCCGGGTTGCACCTGGGAAATTATTTTGGTGGCTAAGTGCATCTGATAATATCAGGATGCTGCCGGCTTCTAATTTTAAGCTGGCTCAGGTAAGTTGGTTTATATCATGCGATAATCTTCTCTCACATACACAGAGGCACAGGAGAAAGAAGAAAGCTTTTTCTCTTGTGTGTCTGTGTGCCTCTGCATTCACCTGAAAAGATGTTCCTTTAAGAACTCTGGCTATTATCTCTAAGCAACCATGGGAAAATATGGCAACAAGCACAAAAACAGGGAGACTCCTGCAAATGGCTTTCACACTACAGCAATTTCATAAAGAAAGCAAATTCATGAATGAAATGGAAATGAAAACATGGTATTTTCCCAAAAATGACTATTCCCTGATTCATGTCACTTTCTGTTTGGATTCTAAGTGGTTTGTGTGCAGTGTTGTGCAAAAACCATTTACACAATTGTGCCTAGTACGCTGAATAACCACGGGTTCTGACCTGTTAAAACTTCCAATTTTGTGATAAACTCCTTAGAAGGTTTGGGGAAAGTGTTAGACAATGGAAAACAGAAGTCAATAGACCAGCAACCTTTGGCTAGAGAAAAAAAGCTGTTTCAGAAAAAAACAGAAGCAGGGTCAGTGTGATGTAGTGGACCAAAGTCCATTGGACTGGGATCTGGGAGATCCAGATACAAGGTCCTATTCAACCATGAATCTCATTGGGTGGCCTTGGCCAATAACTCTATTTCATGTCTAACCTACCTTGCTGTGTGTGTGTTATGTATGTGTGGTGTATGAAAGGGGAAAATAAAAGTAGTAATAAATACATAAAATGACTTAGCTTGAGAGAAAGCAAAATTTGATCAGCCTATTCCTTCCCTCCTTTCCATGAGTGAATGGAAGTTTGAGATCTGTAAGGTCTTATTCCTCTGTGAAAGGACTTAATGAAGTAGGGAGGGTAGGAACAAATGGGGAGGAGGGGAAAGGACTTATCTTGATTAGTCATCTCTGGATTAAAAAATACAATAAAACTAGAACAGATAGAACTAGATGATAAATCAAATGTATGTCTGCGTATCTGACTAGCTTTTTTTACTTTTAAATATCATTGGGAGGAATTTTGACAAAGGCTATGATGAATGCAGGAGATTTTTTAAACTCTTCACCCTGTCTCAGTCCTGACAAATACCATAATTTGAAACTGTTTCTTCTGTTTATTGAATGGAACACAAGGGGGCAGAATTGCATAAGCCTATATCAATGGAATTCAAATTTGCAATACAACTCATGGATGTCTTTTTAGAAATAACTTTCATTTTGTTCTATGGACATAGTTTTGGGATTCCTGGCTTTAGGAATATCAGTACTTGAAGAAGTGGCAAAATGTGTTTTATAAAGTTGTATGTAAATTTTTTTTCAAATATATACTCCCCCCCCATGTTTTTCCCCCTTGTTGCAGGCTCTATACCTCTCCAGCATGTTCCACAGAAGACCAACAAAATATAATCAGAAGCAATAATAATCACATACAACATATTAATTACAAGAAGGAGAAGGCAAAAATATAGGTTTATTCCCATTCATCATTATAGTGCATGGTGTATCAGAACAGCTAAATTTGTTTGGACATATATGATGTTTAACAGATGCATACCACTCTTGCTGTTTCTGACATTGTCTATTTTCAGAAGCTTAATAAGGTTGGTCCTGATTTGTACTTGGATGGGAAACCATCAGGGAGCTCCAGGTAGGGCTTGAGAGAATGCTATCTGAAAATCTGGGAAGCAACTGCAAGTCAGAGCTGAGTATATGAGCTAGATCAGGGGTAGGCAACCTTTCCCCTTTAAGGGCTGAGGAACTTCAGCTCCCAGAAGCCTCAGCCATGTTGGCCAATAGTCCCATGTTGGCCAATAGCTCCTGGGATTCTGGGAGATGAAGTCCCTCGGCCCTTAAAGGGGAAAGGTTGCCTACCCCTGAGCTAGATGAATGTGTTATAGTGCTTAACAGTGCTATCTTTTATATGTCTACAGAGAGTTCCCTGAAGTTCAGTGGGATATGCTTCTACTTAAATGGTCACAGTAGTTTTTTTAGCTAGATTATTCACCCATTCCACAATATGTTACTGTTTCCATTGTTGTGTGTTGTTAATTGCTATCAAGTTGACTTAGCATTATGTAGACCCTATGTATGACAGGTCTCCAAGTCACCCAGTCATCAACAGTCCTGCTCAGGTCTTAAAAATTCAGGGCTTTGGCTTCCTTGATTGAGTCTACCTACCTATAACAAAGTCTTCCTTTGCCTTCTACTTTTCCAAGCATTACTGTCATTTCTAGTGAATCATGCCTTTGGACATGATATGTCCAAAGTATGACAGTCTTCTTGGTTTCTAGGGAGTGTTCAGGGTTTGATTTGTACTAGGACCCAATACCATCCAACCTGGGAGTTTCATCTTCTGACACTATCTCTTGTTTCATTTTGAATTGTCTCCTCATAGGGTTTTCATGGTTAAAGACATTCAAAAGGGGTTTATTGTACCTCCTATTGTGCAATACTAACAAGTGTTAGGGGCTAAACAGATGGGCAGAAATAGGCGGCATGAAGCTGCCTTTTCCAAAAGCTGCAGCAACTGCACTGCCAGCGCCGAGGGCATGTTGAAGGTGAATGGAGCAACCACACTGGGGGGAGTGAATGTGGCTTTTCTGAAGCTGTATTCAAGCCCCACCAACTGCACCGCCGGCCCTGAGGACACAGTGAAGGTGGACGGAGCAACTGCACAGGGAGGCAGCAAATGCGGCTTTGAGCCGCAGTGCTGCTTTAATTTTTTTCTTGCTCCCTCAGGCGCATGTGC
Organism: Phrynosoma platyrhinos; assembly: GCA_020142125.1. Classification (NCBI taxonomy): domain Eukaryota; kingdom Metazoa; phylum Chordata; class Lepidosauria; order Squamata; family Phrynosomatidae; genus Phrynosoma; species Phrynosoma platyrhinos. Next base: position 102,753,616 of record CM034701.1, read on the forward strand.
AGGAACAAAGAAGTACTAATTGCCAAGTTAATAGTTATGTTGGCATTGCTGTGCACCTGCACAGTGCCTGAGGCAACGACATCATGAATGCCATGTCATTTGTGTGGCCTGCACTGGCAGTTAGCCTGCAATGCAAGGCCAGAGTAGCTGCCACAATGATGGCCCCACGGACCCAGCAACAGCTGTATACATAGATGATAGTGATGACACAGACAAATCAGAAGAGACAACTGCTAGGGTGGCTGCCACAGTCATTGAGCAGTGTATTGACAGGAATTCCACACAGGAATCCACACAGGCTTTCTACTCTTGGAATCCGTGCAGGCCTTCCCAGAATAACTGCTGCTAGATGGAAGATGAGCCTTTTTCTTGTTTTTATTATTGCTGACTCCTTGTTTTATTGTTTTATTGTATTGTTGTTTTTAACTTTTTTTTTTTAATTCTGTTTTAAGGGGATGGGAGGGTTGGGTTGTGGGATGAGGGAATGTTTTAATCCTGATTGTTTTAAATGCTGTAACCTGCCCCAATTGCTGCGCAGAGGGGTGGGCTATAAATAAATAAATTATTATTATTATTATTATTATTATTATTATTATTATTATTATTATTAGTTCTAATAAAAAAATTAAATGAGGTCCCAAAGGTGTTGAATCTATTTTGGGGCAGGGTCCAGCACCTTGGATAGCTCTTTTAGAAGCTCAGGTGGCACTGTTCCTTCCATGCAGTGCCTTCCATGGGTCCCATTCATAGCAAGAAAATCAGGTTCCACATGTACTTTACATCAGGCCTTGAAGGCATGCCAAGGGAGGAGTGGAATAGCCTAGCCAGTGATAAAGGCCAGTAGGATGTTACCCAAAAAAGGTGTAGGGAGGGGGAACTGGAATCCCCACCAACTGTCAGTGTCTCCTTACACTGTTGGTTAGCTCGAGGCTTTGTAAGAAGCTGGGTAAATTGAGGATCATTTGCATTTGTTTATATGAGTACTAACTGCAAGAGGATTCCAAGTTCAGTGAATAAAATAAGGTTTTTATTTTGGGAAATATGCAAGAGTGCAACCAAACACATAATAGCAATTCAAACAAACATACCATTCAGAACTAACTGAAACAGAGGTATGGCAATTGAATAGTGGAGTCTTAGGGGTATAGAGGTGATAATATTTACCTGTCCCTAAGAGGAGTCCATGGAAATTGGGACATGTCTCAGACAGCATCTGAGGGTGACACAGCAAGTGGAAGAGGCTCCCTGTGCACACACAAGGGTAGAGCTGGGATGAATATTTATATCTGATTTCTAGCCTTGAGGAGTACTTGGTGATATCTTGCAATGTAATAAAAACCTGATGGCCTTCTCAAGGAATTGACAATAGTATTCCAGAATGACTGATGGCTTTACTTTGCATTAGCAAAGCAATGATTCAATTTAGGACAGCCTCAGGATCAGTGGATTGGGAAGTTGGCTGGGAACATGCTAGGAGGTAGTTAGGAAAACTGGTCTTACTCACCTTGGTGCAATGAGAACTTCTTTGTCTTTTGGTGCAAAAGGAAATGCAGGAAACCAGGGGGAGAATGAAGTAGTCAGCACATCCATTTAACCTTTATTTTGCTACTACCTAGATCTGCCATAAGTCTTTGGGTCAACATTCTTTTCCCATGGGACACTTCCTAGTGTTTCAAAGGTCATTGTGACCTCCTAAAACATGCTTGGCTAGATATGAAAATATGAAGACCCCATATCCAGAGCAGGGGTGTTGGGTGTACTAACAATGGGGCTTAGTGCTTATGCAACACCATATTCTTCTGTGCTTCTCCACTACCCAGAACAAGGTGATCTCCTCCTTTACCCTCCCCCCCACATTTTGACAAAACAGAAAGTGTGTCTCCTTTTATGTTTTCTGCTCTTGAGCTGTGTTTTGAGCCAGATATCAAGGGTAACAAAAATGAGAGAATTTGAGGGCTGCACCTCTGAGGCTTCTGTGCTCAGAGATGTTGAAAGACCTGCCTAATTTCTGCCACCACTGCAGTGAGGCTCATCAGGAACTAGCCAGTGAATCAAACATGAGAAGATGTGGTGTAGAAAAATGGGAGGAGGGAATAGATATTGCTTCAGGAGAGATCAGAGAGGAATGATCAGAACATCTTTAAAGGTGGTGTTGTTCTCCCACCCTTTCCTAGCCTCTCATCTCACTGGGGCCCTAGTGCAGAGCATGTGAACAGCTGAATAACTTCTCACAAAGAGGGCTTAGAGAGAGGTACCTTCCTGCAGCCAATCAGAAACTTCATCAATCATAGAATCATAGAATCATA
>CM034701.1:102776661-102808242 GCA_020142125.1 Phrynosoma platyrhinos
TCCTTGCCATGTTCCTTTAGTTATTGAACATTTTTCTGAAAGTTCTCCGTTGACCTCTATTTGGGCATTTAGTAGTGTGCAAATTGCGTTGATCCATTTTTGGTATCCCTCACCTATATTGCATTGTTTTAATATTTCCTTCATAAAATACCAACTAGTGTTATCAAATGCTTTTTCTAAATCTAACATTATGATTCCCATTTTTTTTCTTTGTGTTTCTCATAATATTCTATTATGTTTACCAGATTTCTGATATTATTTTTTATTTGGCATCCAGGCAGAAAACCAGCTTGGTCTTTGTGTATCCATTTTGTCAATAATTTCTTCAACCTTTCTGCTAATATCATAGCAAAGATCTTGTAGTCAATATTTAGTAACGATATATGCCTATAATTCTCTATTAAGCTAATGTCTTTATTTTCTTTTGGTATTAAAGCAATTATTGCAGAGCACCAGATTTGTGGGTACTTCTTAACATTAATTTCTTTTATGGTGTTGTATAATGGTTGTATTAATTCTTCTCTAAATATTTTGTAGTATTTAGCTGTGAATCCGTCCAGACCTGGAGCTTTATTATCTTTAAGATATTTTATAGCTGTATAAATTTCCTCTTTTGATATTGGGGTGTTCAATATTTTTCTCTGTTTATCAGAGAAATGAGGTATCATTTCTTTTTTAACAAACTCTTGGACTTATATTTTTTTCCCCTTCTGCCAACAGGTTTTCCTGAAATAACCTCTTAAAATAATCTGTAACTATGTTTTAATTTTGCTTTGATGAGTATATTCTTTTCCCTTCTCTTTTAGTTTAATTATTATTTTTCTTTCTTTTTTTATTTTATAGGCTAACCACCTTCTAGTTTTATTTGCATGTTCAAAGTAATGCTGTTTCATGTATTTTAATTTAGTGGCCAATTGTTCTGCAATTTTTTCATTAAGTTGGTTCCTTAGCATTTTTAGCTCTTGTTGTAATTTATTATCCTTCGGGTGTTTTGTAAGTTGTTGTTCTTTCATCTTTAATTTACTCATTATTTCATTTTCCTTTTGTTTTTCCAATCTTTTTCTCCTAATTTCTTGTTGAATTAAATAACCTCTTATTACAGCCTTGCTGACATCCCATATCACATGTGCTGACATTTTCCCAATAGAGTTTTCTTCAAAGTATAGTTTTAATTCCTTTCTAATCTTTTGAACTATTGTTTCATCTTGTAATAAATAATCCTTTCATTTCCATTTATAATCTTTTTTTGTTATTGTAATTTGCAATTGTAATGCACTATGATCCGAAAAGGTTTTTGGAAGTATTTCTATTTTTTTAACATCTTTGCTTAGTTGTTTTGAAGCACAGACTATATCGATACATGACATAGTCTTATGTCTGTCAGAGTAGAATGTATAATCTCGTTCATTTGTATATTTTGTTCTCCAAAGATCTATCAGATTTAAGTTCTCCAACATTGTAAAAGCTGTCATAGGTAATTTCCCTTGTTTGCCCATATTAAGACTTGGCTTTGATCTATCTATTGATGGGTCCCAAACCCCATTCCAATCTCCTATTATTATAATTTTTCATACTCCAATTTCTCTATTTCTTTGTGTAATTTTTTGAAAAAAAATTCTCTTGTTTTTCTTGAGAGACATATATATTTACCAACAATACCCTATTGCATTTATTTAGACCAGTGGTCCCTAAACCTTTTCAGGCTGCTGTCCCCTTTCCTCTTGGGTGACAACCCTAGCATCCCCATGCCTATTTCTTTGTATTAGGTCTACTGTTCTACTGGAGGGGGCAAGAGAGAAGAGAAAAAGTATCCTAAGCCAGGGAAGCAGCTGCTTTTGGGTAGTTTTGCACACAAAGTAAATGAAAATTTGCTTGCCGTGCAACCCCACTGGGTGACCCTGCGCAAGTCACACTCTTCCAGCCACAGGGGAAGGCAATAGCAACCCCCCTCTGAAGAAACATTTTCAAGAAAAACCCATGGTGATCTTAGGGTCACCATGAGTCAAAACAACTTGAAGGCACACAACAACAATTGCTGCTTGTGAGCCCAAGTTCCAAAGGGAGCCTGGAGTCCCACAAGTTTGTATTGGGGGGAGGAAGATGAGGCTGGGGGGTGGTTTGGGAAAATTAAGGCCCCTCTATGGAAGGAACAATGCTGCCTGAATGGGGTGCCTGGCAGAGAAGGCGGGCATTATTCACGAATAAGCCTGTCTTTGCATTTTCTTCTTTGATTTTCCTTAGTAGTTCCAAGTCTGTGATGTTTTCAACTAGTAGTATGGTGTCATCTGTGTATCTTAGATTATTGATATTTTTTCCTCTTATTTTCACTTCTTCTTCTGTGTCCAATCCTGCTTTTCGTATAATATGTTCTGCATACAGGTTGAACAGATAGGGTGAGAGGATGAAGACTTGTCTAACCCTTTGCAAATTGAGAACCATTCTATTTCTCCGTATTCTGTCCTGACAGTAGCCCCCTGCCCTGATTAAAGATTCCTCATTAGGACTATCAGATGTGTTGGCACGCCCATGTCTTTAAGAGTGTTCCATAGTCTTTCATGATCTATGAAGTCAAAGGCCTTGCTATAGTCTATAAAGCACATGCTGATTTTCTTTTGGAATTCCTTGGTGCACTCCATTATGCTGGACTGTAGCTCTGTTAAATGTCAGGGCCTGCTGCTTTGAAAAGAATGGAGAACCCTTTGGTCACCAGTCAAATTGCCTGAATGAGCTGCTTCTTTGACATCAGGGATGCAATTCCTTTGAGGTTTAACACATTCTTGTGAGGCTGTTTAATTGGTGGGATTAATTGGTGGGAAGCCACCTTTAGAGGCAAGTCAGGAAAAAGAGTCTTTAAACTTCAGTGCTTATAATTTTTTTTTTGGGGGGGAGATAAGAGTTCATGTTGGAAAGAGGAGTTAAGGTCAAAGAAACATTATGTAGATGATAATTTCCCAATTTCCCCAGTGCATTATAAACAATATACTTTTTTCTGAGGAGGACATTAATTTCTATATTAATTTCACTGATGGGATGAATACTGAAACCCTGAATGCTATCTGATAGCATAAACCTATGCATGTTTGCATAGGATAGGATAGGATGGTTCCTTGTTGAGAACCATCTCTTAACACTGGAAGACAGGGTTTTTTTGGTGGCTGTCCCTCTGTGTTGGGATGTCTTTCTAGAAAGTGAGCCTGGTGATTTTCTGGTAGTGAAATAAATTTTAGTTGGATGTTTAGTGGTGAAATTTGTTATGAGGGTAAGGTTGAGAAGAGAAATAGTGGATGTGTAGAAGTGTGAATTTCAGCATGTATTACATGTGTAACAAGCAACCAATTCTGGGATTCTCTCTTTTGAACAAATGTTAAAGGGATAGGAGTACTTTTCATTATTTAACCTGGCAATCCTAAATGAAGGTTGTCAATACTTGCCAGGTTTCAACCTTAACCATTCTGAGTCTGGAATAGGTTGAATGAATGAAATAATTTTCCTTTTTAAAATATAAATAATTTGATTGTATGTTCAATTATGAGTCACATAATAAAATACAAGGGCTTCCCATTGTGTTCTTTCATGGAGATTGCTGTAAGCATGGATGTGAATTTCCTTGTTCTGTTTATGGAACACTACTTCATAATTTAGAGCTTAGTGATTTATCAGGACCTGTTGGTTCTGCAACTGAGTTTTCCTCATCATTTAGGCAAAGGTTGATGGGAGTTGCAATCCCACAGCAGCTGGAGGGTCATATGATTCCCATTCCTGATGTAAATGAAGGAAGCCCATCATGCACAGAGCTCCATTTGATAATAGGATCCATAGGCTCATGGCATGGAAAGAACCAATAATGGAGTACAAAACAGAAATGCTAAAATGCACATCCCACAGTATCTGAAAAGTCCAAAGAAATTCCCTTTGAATTGACAAAATATGCCTGTGTTAAAGCTTTAGTGCTGACAAAGCAAAAATCCAATTAAGGTGACGAAAAGCTAAAGATTTGCCATCTGTGAAGAAGATTTAATGGTAATTGCTTCATCTGAAAAAAAAAAAGTCTATATACTATGGGAAAAAAATGAAAGGGCATTCTGAACATATTTTTGCTAGGTTTTAAAAAAGGAAAAAGATTAACCACTATTCCAAAATACCAAAAGTACTAGCAGTGCAAAAGCTGAGTCAGTTTGGAAGTTAGAAGATACACATACAAAACAAGAAGATTAGAAATTCATTTCCCGTAGTATTGATCTGATATTATTTTTTGCATTCAAAATCTAAATTAGATGATGTCAGAATGGCATGAAGCTTTTTTCCCTCTTGTGGCTCATAAAAAAAGTAGTGGCAAAGTGCACAGGTTTTAATGGTTGAATTAAATCCACTGCTTTACACTTCTTTATTCTTATGGTCATTTTAATTAATGTACTGATACTTGTTTCTGTGTATAATGTGTTAATTACTGGTGTATTTACTGACTAATCCTGTACCTGATTGTACTGGAAAAGCTGCATGTAGGAGAAGACAATAAAGAAATGATGCTGATGCATAGGTCATGTTTACGATGCTGATGGTGGTTGTGATTGTTATTATTCTTATATGTCTTCAACTTGACTCTAACTTATGGCAACCCTATCCAACGGTTTAGTAAGATTTATCAAGATAGCTTGATAAATGTTGCCACTGCCTTCCTCTTAGGTTAAGAGAGTATGACTTGCCCGAAGTGAACCAGTGGCTTCCCATGGCTAAGCAGAGATTAGAATCCTGGTTTCCTACTGTCCTAGTTCACCACTCAAATCAGCATGCCATACTGCTCTGACTCCCACCCCCATTACCTACACCAGAGGTAGGCAACCTTTCCCCTTTAAGGGCCGAGGGACTTCAGCTCCCAGAATCCCAGGAGCTATTGGCCAACGTGGGATTATTGGGCAACATGGCTGAGCCTTCTGGGAGCTGAAGTCCCTCGGCCCTTAAAGGGGAAAGGTTGCCTACCCCTGACCTACACATTCTGGAGCAAGCCCGGGTGGCTGTCTGCACAGCATCCTCTCTGCTGTTGCAACAGGGAGTTGGCCCTCTGAGGACAAAAACAAGGAGTCCAGCCTTTGGCCCTATGTCATCTGCACAAGCAAACATGAGGGTAGGAGGAAACTGCTGCAAATTGGCCATCTAGACATGCCATAAGAAACATGCAGTGGTGTGACAGCATTAGGGAGAAGACAGTGCTATTGATAATTCTTTTTATATAACAGTCTAAAGACTCTTTGGCCTTACTGGTTGGGGGAAGAACAGCATAATCCTGTGTCAATCATAGGAGTTTATCACACGGAGGAAATCCCGTGCGGAAACGGGGCTTTAAATTGGAAAAAAAACCACAAAAGCGGTTAGATTTTCAGACATCGCTGTTAAAATGGGGTTAACCCGAATGGAAAGCAGTCAGAAACTGCTTCTTTTTACTTTTGGAAAATCCCAAAAGTAAAGGGAAGTAATTTCTGACTACTTTCTGTTTGGGTTAACCCCATTTTAACAGCGATGCGTGTGAAAATCTAACCGCTTTTGCGGGTTTCCCCCACCTTTTAAATCCCGTTTCTGCATGGGATTTCCCCCGTGTGATAAACTCCTTAGAAATTAAATTTCTATGTCATCCTTTGAATCAAGGTGAATAACACCAGAGCTCAGCACATTTCCAGTTTATGGGAGCATTAAAACAAAACAAAACAAAACAAAACAAACAAACAAAAACTCTAGGACCCTGAGGTCCACCAGTGAGAACCAGATGCAACATGGTGACTTGCAGAGTTCAGGTGGTGCCAAATGCTGGCCACATGACCAAGGAGTAGTCTCTGACAACACTGTCTCTTTGGCTTAGTAAGAGAGATGAGCACCACCCCCTATGGTTGCACAGGACTTGACAACCTTGTCAACAGAGAATACCTTTACCTTTTTTAAAAAAGCAATGTACTGGACAAGCTAAGCTGGGATCCTTCCTCACGGTGTGTTTGCTTTCCACAAAATAAGAGGAATATTCAAACATGCAGTTAAGATCAAAGAATATTGTGCAGCTGTCTATTCTCTCCTGTGTGAGTCTCCTATATATCTATCTGGATCTGGTGTTTTTTAAAGGCTTTCTTCCTTTTCAGTGGCCTGTCTGTTTTATTGGAGGATCTGATACTGCCCTGTATCTTCAAATTCTGAGAGAAATTCCATCTGTAATTAAATATCAATAAATGTTTTTCAATATGTGGGTTACAGCTGTCAAATTTGCTTATGTAATTTGAAAAACACACCTACCCATATTCTGTCTTTCTATTTCATAAGGAAATGTCCAAGGCAGCCAACAGCAAGAATTCAAAGGAACAAATTAAAAACAGATTAAGGAAACACAGAAGTCACAGTACATTAATTAAAAAACAAAGCCAGACTGTGAGGTAATTTAAGTTTCATAAGGCTTCAGCCTTTTTAAAGGAAATAAAAATATTTATATATCAAAAGCTAAGTTTAAATTAGCATATTAGCAGAAGAATGACTTTGCCCAACTATGCTTTACTAAATAAATAAGATTGTCTCAAAAACAACGAACACATAGCTTGTAATTCAAAACAATGGCTTTAATATATATTTACATAAAATGCTAAATTCTAATCTAACTAGTGATGGTTTAGGTAAAGAGAAAATACCTCACCATCTTTCCAAACAAAATGGTGAGAGCAGGACGATGGGAACAGTTCATTTGAGAATCTTGAGAGAAAGCATCTGTTAGTTCCAAGAGGGAGTGACCTATGTCACATGGGACCTTTGCAGACTGCTAGAAATAGTGCAAATTGAGTCCACTTTAAGGGTTAGGGTTAGGGTTAAGGAATCATGGGAACTGTACTTTATTGTGGCACCAGAGCTCTCTGACAGAGAAGGCTCAATGTCTCAGAAAAAAAAATTCCCATGATTCCCTAGCACTAACCCTAACCCTAAAAGTGGACTCAATTTGCACTATTTCTGGCAGTCTGCAACCCCCCAGATAGAGAGGAATTTGTAACAAGGAAATCCCTATCTATCTAAGGGCCTGAACAGACTGACAGAAACCACTTTAACTGTCCTGGCTCAATGCTTGGGAATTATGGGATTTGTAGTTCTTCTGAGACATTGAACCTTCTCTGTCAGGGAGCTCTGGTGCCACAATAAAATACAATTTCCATGATTCCCTAGCACTAAGGGCCTTTACAGACTGCCAGAAATAATGCAGATTGAGATCACTCTAACTGTCCTGGCTCAGTACTGGGGAATCATGGGAACTGTATTTTTTTCTGGGACAGCCTTCTCTGTCAGAGAGCTCTGGTGCCACAATAAACTACAGTTCCCATGACTCCCTAGCACTGCGTTAGGGTTAGGGAATCATGGGAACTGTACTTTATTGTGGCATCAAAGCTCTCTGACAGAGAAGGCTCAATGTCTCAGAAAAAAACAATTCCCATGATTCCCTAGCACTAATCCTAACCCTAAAAGTGGACTCAATTTGCACTATTTCTGGCAGTCTGCAACCCCATCTAATGTATGGTAAGAAATAACCCTTGATTTTTTGTGGGTTTTTCAGGCTGTGGGGCCATGTTCTAGAAGAGTTTCTTTCTGATGTTTTGCCAGCATTTGTGGCTGGCATCTTCAGAATATTTCTCTGAAGATGCCAGCCACAACTGCTGGCAAAACATCAGAAAGAAACTCTTCTAGAACATGACCCCACAGCCTGAAAACCTCACAAAAATTACGGATGCCAGCCATGAAAGCCTATGACAATAAACCTTGAATTTAAATGAATTAATCCCAAACTGTTAATGACTTTAGAATAATTTTGAGTCCAGAAATGGACAGGCATTCAATAAAGTTGGCATCATGTATTCAGTGAAATCAGTCCAGTCATAACTTTCGCTGTTGTATTTTGTGGTTATTTGCTGAAGTTTCTGAATACTTTCAAAAGCAGTCCTGCGTACAGCATGTTATAGCAATACAATTTTTATATAACTACAAAATCTATGACCCTGGCCAGGTACAGTTTCTTTAAAAACAGATGATGTTTGCTAAAGCTAAACTGGTCATAGAGTTAAACTGGGCATAAATACACTTAACATAGCTACCTCCATGTTCAGAGATCATCCCACACTGCAGCCCTGAATTTTGTTCTTTTGTTGTACATGTATGGGATTACATCTCAAAAACCTAGTAAAGTATGTTAGGAGATGAACCAATGTTTTCTGAAGGAGATGCAACTGGTTTATTAACATTTTGAAATCATATGGACAAGTGTATGGTCTTCATGCTCTAAAAAGAGGTGTAGAATCTGATTTCTGATGAGGAAGAGAGTTTGGAGAATTATTTTTAAAAATGATCTAGTTGCTTTACTCATTACTCTGATAACTCAGTAGTTCATTACTTGTTAGAGTTACTTCATTCCAGAAAGATAACTCACTGAATTGCTCATTACTAATGAATAACCATTAGTGTTACTATCATGCAATTGGCAGTGGTGGTGGTGAAAATGCTATATGGTGTCCCCAAGTGGCCAATTCAGATATTGCAGTTTGGAAATTCTGAGGAAAATGAAAAAGTCATGACAAAGCAGTCCTTCCCAGCTGCAGCACAAGGAAACCAGTCTTCTTCTTCCATTTCTTCCATTTCCCATGCTCAAACTGAACCAGCACACACACATACCACAGTAATACCACTGCATGTATGTGTAACATGCAGACAGCTTGTTCCTGTTCCATTGAAACATAGTGAATTACGGTCATGGCCATGATAGACAAAAGGTAACTCCATCCAGCTCATTACTGGAAAAAGTAACTAAATCAACCTATTGTTGTTGGATTAGTGTTCTGACTGATGGAAAGCTTTCCTATAGTGTCAAGATCAAGTTTGAAATTGCTATTCTACATCCAGTCCAGTAATGAAGACTATTTGATTAGTTCTACTGACCATACACAACCATGAATAAAATGTAGAAGGCTTGACAAGCTACAGCAAATTTACAATGGCTCACAATGTTTTAAAATGCTTTTGTTAATATTGGCAACCCTACAGCAGATACTCATGAGATAATCCATATCTTTTTCTTCCAAAAACACTTCCCAAAAGCTGCCTAGTTCAAAAGGAGTCTTTTATCTGGCCAAGTCTGTATTTAAAAATGAGCAGATGGACTGAGACAAAGAACTTAAACAGCTTACTTCTCAATGAAGAAGACCATTTTTTAAAACCTGTGCTGTGAGTATTGGATTAGTTATGGATCTTATCATGACAGTTAGCACAGTACTTCAACCTGCATATCAACAAACTATATTTCTGTTGTACCCGATAAGCCAGCTCAGGTGACACAGCTACATAAATATTTCAAAATGCAATCCTATACATGCTTATCAGTAAGTCCTATTGCTCAAAATGGGGCTTCCTTCAGAATAGAACACATGTACAGTAACACTGCATTGTAAACATGGAGAAATGGTATAACTTTTCATGCCAAAGGATGTAGAGTAGCCATAAATAAAATACTAAAAATTAACTCAAAAGATTTGTTGTATTCTTCTCCTATCTGTCCTGGCTGCTTATACCCCTTTCAGCCTCTACCTCCTCCATTCAATATAGTGCCGCTCCTTCCTCTATTATTTTCTCTGAGAGCCAGTTCACATTGCCCTCCTACTGGATGGGCATATGCTGGGAGCATGAGACTAGGATATTATCACACAAGGTTTTAAATCTGCAATTAAAACTAGAAAATAATGCTTTTGACAATAATTATCACACAACATCATGGTCATTTCATTGCTATTTTGCTGTTAGAGCATCCCTTTTCATTGACAGGAAACAGCCATGAATAAGGTCCTCCAAATGCTCCTGTAACACTTGTTCTCAAGTGTGATAACTCATCTGGTGGCAGTTCCAGACATGTAGTATCAATGTCTCCTCCCTCCTCCTCCCTAGTCCAGAGGAGACTGGGTTTTAAAAACTTTCTTCTATTTTCTCCTTGGCTCCCACCCATCTGCCAAAGGAGAAATGCTAGAGTCTTCTCGTGAGAAGAGGCTGTCATTTCTCCTTTGTCAGGAGAGAGGGCAGGGATGGATTGGTGGAAAAGCCGCTTCTCCCCCCACCCATATGCCAAAGAATCTCCTACTAGATTTTTCTCATGACGAGAAACTGTCATTTCTCCTTTGGCAGGACGGGGGTGGAGAAAGCATGCTTAGTAGGGCAGCAAGGAATGATGAAGAGAGCATGCAAAGACCCTCAATGGTGCTAAAAGCCCCATTGCACTACTGAGGAGAAGTGTAGTAATGAAAGTTCCAAATCTAGTATGTTTTGGATCTTTTTTAGTAATGTGACTGCCACAAAACTGAGGCAAGATAGAGGCTCACGTGATAAAGTCCAAAGACTAAGGACTTAATCACACATGGCTTTTAAACTGCAATTAAAGTTGGAAAACAGCACCTTTGATGATACTTATCACATAATGCTGTCTCAGTCTTGATGCTGCCTTGCCCTCAAAGTGTTGTTAGAGCACACCTTGTCATTGATAGGACCACCATCAATAAGCTCCCAAATGTTCTGCTGTAGCATTAATTCTCAGGTGTGATAAGTTCCTTGCACAGCATTTCTGATAATGGGCACTCATGGTACCAGTGTCTTTCCCTCTCCACTTCCGGCCTCTCCACTTCCAGACTAATTGCAGGTATAGTGGCAGATGAAAATCCTTGCACAAGGACTTTATTCATTTACCAGCTGAATCACATAATTGCTAAGGATATAAACTCTCAGAAATAACACTTTCCTATGGACAGAACTTAGCCAAAAGACTTACTATGAAAGGGTCTCACAAATATTCCAAAGTTAACCTGAAATTTCGCTGAGTGGTCTCTTTCAATTTTCAAAAACAATTTTGATGATGATGATGATGATGCGGATGCAACTGGGGCAGCTTACAGCATTAAAATACAATAAAAATACAATACACATCCCACTGACCCACACACCCCTTAAAATAGTATTAAACAATAGAAGCATCTGAAACACACTTAAAAATAATCACAGAACATCAAATAACATCAAATAATGGTACAATAGCTGTGGCAAAAAAATTGGGAGAGAAAGATAAATTAACTCTTGGGGCCAGGATATTCAGGAATGGCCTGCCAGACGAGATCCATCTTATTACTACCTTAAACAGCTTCAAAAAGGCTGTTAAGATGGATCTCTTCCAGCAGGCCTTTCCTGAATAGATGTCACTATCTCAGTCACCCATGCATTTTTGTTTTTGTTTTGTTTTTGGAGCATTTCAGATTTCAGAATTCCAGATAAGGGAGTCTGAACCTCTAATATCCGAAACCAAGCTTGGAACAGTACAACATATAGTTCCTAAGTATCGTGTCCAGAAGGATAATTAGTTCAGAAATCCAGATTTCAGTAGTTAAAACTCAGAAAACCTTTATAAAGTATAGACCCAGTACAGTGGCATTAATTTTCCTAACTGACCTACAAACATTAAAATTGCCTAATTAACTACACACAATTTCAAAGTTCATGCTGGTTCAATTCTTATTCATTATAAGTAATAAATACACTTCTCTTTTTTCCTATACCACCTCTCTTCTTTGTTGCTACAACCAGATTCTTTCACAGAAACTAAAGGCTTGGTTCATTCTTGCCTCCCTTCCAATCTTATCTCAACATTTGTGTCAAGATCACCAAAACTTAACAATACCACTTCTACAGTATAACCCATCACACCTAATTCCCAACATTTTATGGCAGGCAGGTTCCCCATGCAGCTCCTGACACTAATTTAGTATCTTTCTGAGCCCTTTCATACTTGTTGTTGTTGTTGGTCTTCAATTAATTTCTGACTTATGGTGACCCTAAGGCATACCTATCATGGAGTTTTCTTATTAGCAACAGTTGTTCAGAGGTTTGCCATTAAAAGAGTGTGACTTGCCCAGTGATGCCCAGTGATATTCATAGCTGAGCTGGGAATTGAACCCTGCTCTGCAGAGTTGTAGTCATGGTTCCATCCTATAAAATCCTGGTATATGTGTTTTAGGAAGAGGCAGTTAGACTTCTTAGTCAGAGAGCTCTGGTGCCATACCAAATGGACTTTACAGAACACAGCAATGGCAGTATAAATGGGATCATAGTGCTAAAATTGTGGAGTATGAAAGGGCTCAGGTGAAATACTGGAAATACTAGCAACAACAAACAATATAAAATATTTATAGATCACATTTAAAACTTAACAGATGCCAGTGGTGACACAAGTAACAAATTACTGTGAATAAGGGCTTATTTCAGAGTGTGTGTGTGTGTGTGTGTGTGCCTACAAATCATTTATGACTTATCGTGACCCTAAGGCGAACATATAATGGGGTTTTCTTGGTAGGATTTGTTCAGAGGTTTACCATTGTCTTACCCTGAGGCTGAGAGTATGTAACCTGCCCATATTAAAATCCATGAAAAGGGACAGTACAATAAAAGTCTTGTGTCAAGAACACATTAGCTTAAAGTTTTCCTGCCAGAATTTGCTTTGATTGAAGTTTATGGGAGATGGGATTGTTAAGATATGGTTAACTATAAGGTTTGAAGCTGTGAGGTTGTGCTGTAAGGGTTAATGAGTTGTAAAGGGGAAATATGTTGGCTGAGAACTGAAAGGCGTTTGGAATGTGTGGGGTGTTCTTGCCTTGGTTGAAGCTAGAGGCTTGAGTTTAAAAAGATGGTTAAAGATCTAATGAGTTGGGTTATAAGGTGTTTTATGTATAGGTAGATTGTTTGATTGTTTTAATAAGTGATGGGATTAGGATTTATTATGTTAAGCTGGTAAATAGGCTAGATACATATATGTGATGATATTGATATCTATGTGATCTTGTCCCTGGCAATACATCACACAAATAGTGTGCAGGTGTTGCTTCAAGGTTGTTTTGTCTACTGTCTCTGGAAAGCTATGGATTCACATGCATTCTGCCATTTGTTGGATTTTCTGGACAGTAGGACATTACATCATGTGAATGGCCAAAGCGCAGGAATATGTGACCAATCACTGAGTGACACCAGCTCATAGAGAGGGGCATTGCTATAGTCTATAAAAGTGTTTCCATATGCTTTGATTTCAGACTTGTCAAAGAAGTCACAGACCTGTCTGCTATGTTTTCTTTACTGCAATAAAAGCTGTCCTTTTGACTTTAAGTCTGGGATCTGTCTTTGTGTCTGAAAGAAGACTTTGTGGGCATGTTGTACCTGACATCTTGTATGGAAGCACCTGCAGAAAATCTTCCAAAATCATATAAAATCATATAATCATACCAAAATGTTGGAAGAATTATGCATTGCATTCTCTTTTCCCCCTTTAGTTAGACAGGGACTTCCCTCCCCCTCTCTCATTCTATCTAAACATGTGGCTCCTGTCAGTCTTGGAGGCAGTTTAACAGCTCTCTCTGAAGACTCTAAACTGCTAGTAACTGCTACAAGCCGTCAGTTGTTGTCCCATCTTCCTGCTGTCTATAAGATGCTGAGATTTACTACAAAGTGCATGGGGTTTTTTTGAGTAATTCCTTATTCTTTAGGAAAACAGATTTAAAACAATAGTCTGACCCACACCTTCGTTGTTCTGCTCTTGAAAGTTGAACTCTTACAAGTTTAACTTTCATGCCTGCATATTTTAGTTTCCCTTTAAAAGGGTTAACATCCTGTGAAACTTAAATTGCACCCCACAGGAAGCACCTTCAGAAAGTCTTCCAAAATCAGGTCAGGCTCTGTGGGAAATGTTGATGGGTCATAAATAGCTGTTGAATTGTCTGTTCAAAGAATCTTCATCAGGTGTCAACAGAGGAAGCTAAATATTGCCAAAAGCAATCTGTATTCTTGCCAGGTAAATATTTCTCTGGATGGGGTCAAGAGGTAATGCAACTGTCCCAATCTGGCTGCGCTAGTTGGGGATGATAGGAGTATTAAGAGTTAGCAACCTCTATGTGCCTATACTCCCTAATTGCTAGTTTGCATTATGGTGACTTTCTGTTTGCTTGATTTATCCAACCTTTCTCTCTTTTCAATGCTTTAACCTGCAGCCATTTTAGTCTTCCTCCTCTTTCTTCTATTAGTCTCTGTGTTTGATTATGAACATAATTAGGACATTAAGCTACTTGTATGTGCTTTACAAAGATTACACTTGTTCCCCTGCTAGACCTTCTGCATATGTGGGGGGATGTAGGACTGGTTGTTGTTCTTGCCAATTTGATTATTGTGTTTCAAAGCTCCAGTACATACCTCACATTTTCCATCAGGGAGTTGTAATCCAGCAATCTAGAGGACACTAGGATAGGAGGACTGCACAGTGGTTAGTTAGGACAGAAACTCTTTCCTAGACAGCTATTGATATATTTTATTTCTATATTTAAACAATAAATATTTCCACAGATATTTGTCTTCTGTCACCTCCCCCTACTTTTGCCCATTTCTCTATGTATGTAGCTCTGTTACAAATAGTTAGAAAAATAATTTCTGTAAAGATTTGCAAAAAAACCCACAACTATTAGGTGCAAGAATATAAACAATTTAAGAAAAGTGGTTTGTTAGCACCATACTGATTTCTGCATGACTAGTTATATATATATTTTTCTTTTAGTCTAGGATATAGTGATAGCTTTGAAGATGAATAACATTCTTTTAAGCACTGAAATGACTAAAGAGCATAAATGTGCACAATAATAAATCATCATTTTAATTAAGCTAAGCTGTGATTTCTTTAAAATTTCATGACTCCTTTAATGAATCTATTTCTTTTGCTCATGCTGTATAGTATATACAGTCTCCGAAAGTCAGAACTGTCCATGCTTCAACATGAACATTTCTGACTGCATGCCAAAAAAAAAAAAATATAACTGAAAAGCTTTAACATTTCTAATGATAGAAACTGAAGAGATAAAGTTAATCTAGATGCAGATGCACACAATAAATTTATAAGATGCCTCAAGGAAATATCTTTATGGCTTTTAATAAACTTTATTTTGAGCTTATTGAAGTCTCAGTCTTCAGAGTTGCAGGTGGGTGATATGAAATAACTAACAAGAAAAGTCATGATAACTGAATCAATGTTTGACTCTTAAGGAACTGATTAAACTTGGGCCCTGATTCCCTGGCCAAGCCTCATCCATGCTTTTACCCACTGCAACCTACATTGAATCAGGGCCTCTTCAGACGGATGTGTTGGAGGCAAGGAAGGGGAGGGGCAACTGGACGCTGGGCGCCCCATCCCCTTCCTGAGGATGTCATCAGAGTGACAGTCTGTCCACACTATGGGTGCTTTGATGACATCCTTCCAGCTCAGCATCCTGACACCACACCTTTTGCAGCCCCCCTTTCACGGCTTGCAGAAGGAGTGCTATTATAGCACTCCTTTTGCAGGCGGCGAAAGTGAGGATTGGGGCTGAGGTGTCTGGCAGCCTTGGACTTGATCCTCTGCTTCTCAGGGTGGCCCAGGGCCATCCATTTGCATCCCCCCTCAGTCACACAAACTGGTCCACTTTTTCAGAAATTGTGATCTTGTGAGTTAGCCGTGGTGTTCTCGACTCCATTGTCAGCATGCATTGGCAGGCATGTACCACTGGATTATTACAGGTTAAAATATATCCATCTAGACATGAATGACCTTTCTCCACACAGCTGCCAAATGCTGAAATGGCCAATAAAAAAAAAGCCATCTCTCAGTGGCAAAGGATATGCTTTGAACTCAAAGGCTCTCCGGTTTATTCTTTGGTATCTCTTGCTAGGTAGGACTCTTTCACACTCAATAGTTACAGTACTTTTAATTGTGATGGTTTCATCCTATGAAATCTTGGGGTTTGCAATTTAATGAGAAGTACTTAGAATTCTCAGCCAGTGGCCTTTTGTGCCTTACATAACTACAGTGGGCCCTTGGTATCTGCTGGGCTTGGTTCCAGGACCCTCCATGGACACCTAAATCCATGGATGCTGAAGTCTAATTAAATACACTGGCATAGTGAAATGGTGTCACTTATATAAATGGGCAAAACCAAGGTTTGCTTTTTGAAATTTATATATATATTAAGCATTTTCTTTTTTTAAAAAAATAATTTTATTTACATTTACAAATAAACATCTTACAATAAAATATAAAAAAAGTTGTTAATTGTCATCTCATTTTGCAAAATACTTATTTTCTGGCGTATAAGACTACTTTTTAACCTGCAAAATCTGGGGTTAGTGGGGGGGGGCATCTTATACGCCAGGTATAAGGAGGTTCATGATAGGTTTGCCTTAGTGTCATCATCAGTTGGAAATGACTTGAAGGTGCACAGCAGCAACAACAACAGTTTTGGAAGTCATACTCTTCCCAAACTCTATATTTTAACTGGAAAAGTGGGGGGTCGTCTTATACACCCAGTCGTCTTATACGCCGGAAAATACGGTACTTCCAGTAGTTCATTAACAATAAGTACTTATTATTTGTATTCATAATTCTATGTCTTTCTCTTTCTCACATAAATATTTGTTTCTCTTGTTCTCAAAATAAAAATCAGATCTACATTCTTTTCCAGTAATCTCTATAATACAATACAGTGTTTTTCATGTTTGTTATTTCAACACCATCTTGTTTTCAAATAATCTTCAATTGGAGACCAATCCCTATCCACTTTCTCCAAAAAAATTTGATTTAATAAGGCAGTTAATTTATCCATGTCTTTCATCTCTATTAATTTCATCAACCAGTTATCCAAAGTTGGTAGTTCTTGGTTTTTCCATTTCTGGGCTATGAGTAACTTTGCTGTTGTAGTCATATATAGAAGAATCCTCCAATATTTCTTTTCTATAATGATCTAGTTTGTTTAATATATTCAACAAGTAAATTTCTGGTCTTAATTCATACCTAATCTTCAGAATCTCTTATATTGAATCATGTATTTTTTCCAGTATTTTTTAATTTTATGGCATCTCCACCAAACACGGAAACACGACCCAATATTTTGTTTGCATTTCCAACATTTATTCAATTTAGTATTATAAAATCTTTGCAGGGGTCAAATGCCATATTTGTTCCATCTTCCAAAAGTTTTCTTTCAAATCCTGAGACTTAGTAAATTCCCCTGTCATTTTTCTAGCATAGTCCCAACTCTCCAGTTCAATTGTTCTTCCTATATCAGTTGCCCATTTGATCATATTATCTGTAACCACCTCTCTTTCCTGTTTTTTATCCATAAGCATCTTATAAGTTTTGCTTATTCTCTTTTTTTCTAGTTCCATCAAAATCTTATCCAATTCTAAAGGTTCATCCTCAAATTCTTCTAATTTCAAGTCCATTTTAAATCTTTCTTTTAGTTGAGTATATAACAGCCAATGTACTTTGGGGTTCAGTTGCTCTAATTCTTCTATTGTTTTTAATTCCCACTTATTTCCTTCAGATTTTTTCAATACTTCTTTATACCTCAACCATGTTTCTAATGCTGTCCATTTGCCAACGAAAGCTTTGTGAGGCGATACCCATAATGGAATTTTCCTATATACTCCTTCTTTAATTCCCTTCCATATCTTCAAAAGCGATCTTCTTACAATGTAATTAAATTCTTTATGTACTGTTGACTTCCCATACCATAGATAAAGATGCCACCTAAAACAATTGTTGAATCCTTCAATGTTCAGTATCTTTGTATTCTTAAGCAATATCCAGTCCAACAACCAATTGAGTGCATTGGCTTTGTGGTATAGTTCTAGATCTGGTACACTTCTTCCTCTGTCATTCTTATGTCTTATCATTGTTATCCAATTAATTCTTGACCTTCCCAATTTCCAAATAAATTCTCTCAAATCTTTGTGCCGCATTTTAAACGGCTTTGAATTATGATTAAATTGGAATGCATTGGAACAAAAAGTTCATCTTGAGTAATACTATCATTTTTATAGCTGATTGCTCTTTATAAATTTCTTTGATCCATCCACAAAAGCTCTCCATTTACTTCTTCTAAGGTGGTTTATCCAATTTCCTGTGTTTGAAAACATTAACCATAGATATAAGAAGGATTTAACTTGCTCTATCAGAGTTCCCTCCAAAAACCAATTATATTTTTATGCTTTTTCCAAAAAACCATCACCTTAGACCCAGGAGCTATTGGCCAACATGGGACTATTGGCCAACATGGCTGAGGCTTCTGGGAGCTGAAGTCCCTCAGCCCTTAAAGGGGAAAGGTTGCCTACCCCTGCTTTAGACTTATCTTTATTGATTACTAAAGAATTAAGAAAGCAATAGGTGGCTAGGTTCTAAAGAAACCATCTCAAAACCACTTGCATATGGGCAATCAGGACCATGTCATCAGCATAAAGGAGGACATCGAGGAATGTATTACCTATCTATGGTTTATGCACCAATGTGGAAGAAAGATGGCCCGGGATATCATTAATGTATAAATTAAATAGAGTGAGAGACAAGCTACAACCTTGTCTAACTCTGTCATGTCTGTGTGTGGATGATGGGTGTTGCAGTGATGCTCTTTGACACCCAGCAGAATCTCCAGGACAAGCTGGCTGCTGTGATCCATAGCCACTTTGTATCTCTTACTATCAACTGGCTCAGCTTCCCTTCTTCAGGACCCTGTCTTCCTCAGTCAAGAAGACACATTGTGAGATAGAGGGTTAGTAGTAAGTGTAGAGAAGGAGTGTGGAAGTATAGAAGGAGAGTGGAAGTGGTGAAGGTTAGGAAGAGTGGAGTGAAAGGTAATGAAGATAGATAAGTAGAAGGAATAGAAGGGAAATGGGAGTGAAACAAGGAAAGAGAAATAGGGGAAATAAGTGAGAAGGTTAAAGGAAGGATATAAGAAAGTGGAAAATGACATGGTTGTAGGAGTATGTTTATAAAGGATGAAGATTCATCTTGTTACTAGGGTAAAGCACATAAGTGTTAAAAAGGGATATAAAAGTCAAAGATGGATTGCTTTAATGTTTAAATATAATTTGTAACGATATAATTTCTTATTGACTTAATAGATCTCCAGGACAAGCTGGCTGCTGTGATCCATAGCCACTTTGTATCTCTTACTATCAACTGGCTCAGCTTCCCTTCTTCAGGATCCTGTCTTCCTCAGTCAAGAAGACACATTGTAAAGTCCAAAAGCATAGTTTTATTAATGCATATAAATGAAAAAGAAAATAACTAAGTAAAATCCATTGTGATGAACTTATCCAATTCAGCCATGAAAGATTACATCTTTAACAATCCCAAAAGCATAGGATCTCAACTTGTTGCAGTTGAAAGTTAAAAAGAAGTTACAGATCCATGTTTCCAGATCTAGAGTTACATTGTAAAAGCAGTATAAACATACTAGAAGCCATCTCCTAACTCCATGGGTAAAAATTCACTGCCAAACATCCTTAAACAAAGGCTTTTCTAGGTCCTTCCCATACTCCACCTTCCAGGTGTTAACCTTATGTTGATTGGATAATGCCTGTATGATGTATATTAACCCAGCCTCTTGCTGTCCATCATCCACCACGTGGTTTCTTTCCCAAGGCCTAACGATGTTGATGCATTGTTTACCTTTTTGATATCTCCTGCTTCCCATAAAGTTCATGTTTATGACTGCTTGGCCATCTGGTGTTAGATTCACTTTGTTTCTCTAGATGTTGTTCTCATGAGGAAAATTCCACACACACATCTCTACATTTCACCTTTGACTGTATAACCCATCCATATTCTAACATGTCATACACATTAACTTTCTTGGTCAACACTCCATTGGTGTCAATACGCACTTTTAAACAGGTGTCTGAGTGCAGGACTTTAAGCAGAAATAATAATCTGGTTCCATATTCATTCCTGCCAATTTAGTCCAAATAATACCTCTGTTGATTGTATCAAATGCTGCTCTAAGATTGATAAATGCTGTAAAAAGTCTTTTACCTCCAGACATATACTTTGTAATGAGATGATGCAAAGTAAAGCAGTTGTCCATAGTAGACCATAGTAGACCTATCTGGTCTAAATCCTGCTTGTTCTTCCACTAACAGATTTTTTAACAACAATCCAGTCCTCAATTCTGCCTAATAGATGTTTAGTATATAGCTAGGCCACAATATCAATAAGGCTTATGGGTCTATAATTCTTGGGGTCCCCTTTCTCACCTTTTTTGTATATAGGAACTATGATAGACAATTTCCATCCAGAAGGGAAGTGACCTGTATTGTTAATAAAGGTAAACAGAGCTGCTAAGGCCAGGGCCCACCAGTCCACATAGATCTTAAAAATCTTTGGAGGTAGTAGATCTTCACCTGGTGCTTTATTTAATTTCAAGGCTTGTATGATATTTTTAATTTCGGCCACAGTAACTAGTGGCCACAAAGACATTTCTGCCAAGGAAGAGTACTCATCTGAGTAATCCTCCGAGAGACCTTGATTGGGATCTTGGAACAAATTTAAATAGAAATCCTCCCAGACTGAGGCTGGAATGGGGACATCTGAATGTAATCTGTGTTCTTTCAACATTCCATTTACTGTGTACCAAAAGATAGCAGTATTTGATCCTTTGGCTGATAGTTCTAGAGTTGTCCATAGCCTAGCTACATAATTGGCCTTCTTTGTTGACAGAAGTTTTTTATAATTACATCTAAGAATTAGCATCTTTTAGTGGTTAACTACTGAAGGCAGATATTGAGTTTGATGCATGGCAGATCTTAATTGTCTCCTAGCTCTAATGCAGTCAAAATCAAACCAGGAAGAGCTAGTAGATCTATGTTTTTTGTATGGGGACTCATCAATTAGACATTTTCTTAATGTGTTACAGAGATTGTTAAAACTAAGGAGGGGCTCGTTGCTTTCTGTATTGCCTAGCAGTATTAATTTGTAATCTGACAAGATTTGCTCAGAAGACAAAAACTTAGATAGGACGTTAAGATCAACTTTACTCCATTTGAGTCTCCTATCCTGGATGTTTTCTACTCCTGGGTTACTGAGTAACCCTGGAAGGTAACAGTGACAGGTTGATGATTGCTATCTTCTCTCACAAGAACTTTAATGTCTGAAAATAAACCCATGTTTCCAGATGAAACACAGATATAATCCAAAACACTACTAGAAGCTCTACAGTGACACGTAAAAGGATAAACAAAACAATCAGTATAACCCCCCAATATCTGAAGGTTGCAATTATACACAAGTGAGATAAACCATGAACCTCCTTGGTTCCTAGTTCGATCACGGGAGTGCCATGTTAATTCATTTTGAAGATAAGATGTTGGGACAACCCCTTTACATACAAACTTCTGAAGTGAGGGTCCCACTCTGGCATTAAAATCCCCAGTAGGACTTTTATAGCCCTAGGATATTTTAAGTTTATTTCTAAAATTAAGTTTTCCAACTCAATCCACATCTCTTTAGAAAAAAAGGATGAAGTAATTGGTGGTAAGTAAATATTCAAGCAAATTATACTCATAGATTTGAAATGAAGTTTTACCACTAGTATGTAGTGTGAGGCTGATTTCAAAATTCCTCACTCTGCCATTCCAGAGACTCATTCACAAATATACTTAAGCCCCCAGAGACCCTTCCATTATTTTTGTCTTTCCTTGCTGCTTTAAATCAGGATTTGAAACCAGGTAAATTAGCCTGCTCAACAGCAGAGGTAAGCCATGTTTCCTGGAGAGCTATTATATCAAATTTTATCAGAAAATCAATCAAATCCCTACTAGCAGCTCTATTTCTCCAACCTGCTATGTTCCAGGTTAAAAATTGAATATTACCCTCTGGCCCTTTAGACTCACTTAGGAGCTTTGCAGACAGCACTTTGCACCGTCTTCAAACCAAGGAAGGGGAGGGGCAGCTGGACGCTGGGCGCCCCATCCCCTTCCTGAGGACGTCATTGGAGAGCTGGCCCTTCCACATGATGGGCGCTCTGATGACATCCTTCCTGCTTAGCGTCCGGGCATGCTGAGCCAGAAGATATGCCGAAGAAGCGTGCAACACCTCTTGCAGCGCCCCTTTTGTGGCTTGCGGAAGGAGCGCTATTTTAGTGCTCCTTTCCCAGGCATTGAAAGGGAGGATCGGGGCTGAGGCGTGGGGCCTTAGTCAATCTGTATTGATTGCATTTAATTGACCTGAATGGTCATTATAGATACAACCGTCCTTTCTTTGGCCACAATTTTGTCTGAGCTCTGTCCTACTCAAATTGGTGTCACAAATAGGTACCTCTGAAGGATTGTGATCTGAGCTCTGTACTAATTCAGCAAGCTCCTGTGCTCATGTTTTCCCTACCTCTGCCCTGTGTAGATCAGTGGACTGAAAATCCAACTCTATATTATGCAATAAAACAGCACTCATGGAAGAATCTTGCCTCTGACTGACTACTTCCAATGGTGAAGCTCCTATGGGTAGCAGTGGGGCTGGATTAGGTAATGTCTCTTTACTCAAGGTATTAAATTGATCTGTATAGGATACGTGGGCTCTACTAGACCTCTTTTACATAAGAGCGAGTTACAGTTATCTTTCAATGACAATTCAATACTTTTAGTAGTTTCCAATTGGTCAAGCACAGAAGACACAGGTGCACTGTCCCTAATATTGTATTTCAAAGTTGAGTTTTGGGTTTCCATAACATGACCTTTTGAATGTCCTGAGTTTGGCTACATCTGTTGGGCTCTCAAGACAAGAGGAAATATAATATTGCTGTGGAACATTTGTCTAATAAAGATTGCTTTTGTTGCTAATTTTGCTTTCAAATATATAAACCTTAGGGGAATATAATCAGTATGGAAGCTTAATATAACTTTTGCTTGACCAGCTCCAGAGGGCAGCCTTTCCACATTGAGAAGATCTATATATTCCGCTTCCATTTCCAATAAGGCCCATAAGTGCCTCTTAACAAGTTGGTGGGTGTTCCAAGAGGGCACAATCCTCTATAGCTATATACATCCAAACAAATTTTAGTGGGGATTAACACCAATTTTGTAGGTTTTCCCAAGTCATGGAACGACAGGATAGGCTTATTAAAAGAGGGTTTGCACTGTTCTATATCACAATTGGAAGTCTTGCAAGATCTTATCTCTTCCTGATTTTTGATAATGAGGTCTATTTTACAATTAAGCATTTTTAATTCCTTGTAAATACCCTCAACTGTTGTTGAATGTTCTCAACTAATGGCCATTAATTGTATTATATTTAAACAATCTAACAGATCAATATCCCTCTTACTGTTTCCCTTATCCATGCTAGGGCTGTTAAAATCATTTGGCTGATGTGCATTTTCACAGGGTCATTCAGGAGCCTTAACAGTCTCATATTCCTCACTATCATTTCCTCTGTCAGATGAAACTGAAAAACAATTCTCGGTATGAACTTGCATATAGAAGTCCACAATTTTGAGTTGTTTTGCCATTGGGGGTGTGTTTGTCTCCATGTCTCTCCAGTGCTTCTTTCACCCCATTGTAAGTTACTTTCAAATTTCTTACCCATGCTGCATCACAGTAGGGGAATGAGTTAAGGCAGATCTAATGGGAGATGTTGGAGTGGGCTAAAACCTCTGCTCATAGCAGACTCAACGAATTTCACTCTGCTGCTGCTGCTGCTCAAGGGAGCTCTGTGCAGGTACTGCTGCAGCCTTTTAAAACCAGGAGTTCCAAGTCATACCCCCTCACACAAC
The DNA here is from genome assembly GCA_020142125.1 of Phrynosoma platyrhinos. Classification (NCBI taxonomy): domain Eukaryota; kingdom Metazoa; phylum Chordata; class Lepidosauria; order Squamata; family Phrynosomatidae; genus Phrynosoma; species Phrynosoma platyrhinos. The sequence continues at coordinate 102,800,295 of CM034701.1, forward strand.
AGCTACCTTACTATTTGATGCCTGCTGCTTGCTCTGGTCCCAGTGACAGGAAGGAGAGGAAAGGAAAAACAGAGACACTTGACGAGCTGGCTAACTCACAGGAGTTTTCTTGCCCAGTGGTTTCAGGAGGAGTGAAAAAAGAGCAGCCTTTTAAACTAGGAACTCCAGGCCACGCCTCGCTCACAGCTGCTGCCTTGCTGTTTGTTACTTGTTGCTTGCTCTGGTCCCAATAATAAAGAAAAAAGGAGAAAAGGGAAAAAGCAAAGAAGCTTGGAGTCTTGGCTGACTCACAGGAGTTTTCTTGCCCAGTGGTTTCCTCATAGTAGTAGCATGTTGTCTTTTCACTTCAGCTCCCCTTTGTATTAATATACCACGCATCACAGCCTTACTAGCGTCCCATACTGTTTTCGCTTTAACTAAGTCCGTGGTATTTTCTGCAAAGTACTGCTTCAATGCTATTTTCAATTTGTTTCTGAAATCATTGTTATTCAAGAGATTATCATTTAATTTCCAAAAGAATTTCCTTCTTGTAATTTCTAATTTCAGCAAGATTGGGTTGTTGTCTGACATAATTTTAGGTAGTATTTCCATGTCTTTGATTTTAGGTATTACTTCACAGGAAACCAGGAACATATCAATTCTAAAAAAGGATTTGTAGCTTTCTGAGTATAAGGTGAATCCATCCTTGTCCATATAGAGATTTCTCCAAACATTTTTCAGATTAATTTGGTCTTGTAATTCAAAAAATGAAGTGGGGAGTTTCCCTTGATTCTTTTTAATTCTTTTTGTTGATGCTCTATCTTTTTTTGGGTCAATCACCCTGTTCCAATCCCCTAACAGAATCACATTTCCATAGTCTGAATCTAATTCCTGCAACTCTTCATTCATTTTTTTATATAAAACTCTGATTGTCTTTCCACAGGGCTATATATGCCAATTAATAAAAAAAAAAAATGCATTCTCAATTTGTAGCTCAGCACCAATGTAATGGCCCTCTTGATTTTTGAAAATTTCTTTTGCATTGTATTTATTTTGGATATACATTACAACTCCCCCTTTCTTTTTATCATTAGCTGTGATAAACATTTGTCCCAATTTTGGATTATTCAAATAGTTTATTTCAGATATTTAATCTTAATTTCTTGTAGACAAATTACTTGTACCTTTTCTTTGGTTAAATAATGTAAGGTTTTGCTTCTCTTAAATTTTGAGTTCAAACCTTTTATGTTCTAAGATATAATTTTAATCACCATATAACTGTTAATTTACAATTAAATCATTCAATTAATTATTTAGTTATTCATCTTCTTCTCTTTCTCCAGGGTATTTTTTTGATACTTCTGTCTTCTTCAGAGAAAAGTTCACCTGTTACATTCTCCTGCGAATCCTCCTTTTGGGTTGAGGTTTTCTTCACTTTGAAAAGCTTCTTTTGTCTTTATTACCGAATTTATCCTATATCTCCTTTGTTTATAAGTAAAATAAAAATCCTCAGGCATATCTAATTCATCTTTTTATTAGTTCTTGTGTTAAGAACTTGTAATCTTATCTTCTCCTCAGAACTTCCATTGGGACATCTTTGTATATTTTGACTGTTTTTCCATTTATGAGAAGATCTTCTTGATAACTTTTTTTGTAAGACCGGTTCTTTTGTTCTAGATCTTATAAAGAAAATCACTACATCTCTTCACACATTTCTCTCTCTTGCTATCATTGAATTAATTCTAAAGATCTTGTCCATATCTCTCGCAATTTCTTGTTTCGGTATCCCAATAAAGTCTGCCATAGATGTCGTTATTTTTTCAAATAAAACTTGATTTGGAGCTTCGAGTACCCCTCTCATCTTCAAACATTTCTCCCTATAATGGACATCTTGCATCAAGTTTATGTAACTCTCACATTTTTGTTGTTCTGTTGATTCTGTTGTCACATTATTTAATTCTCGAGTTGCTCCTTTAAGGTCTTCTATGTCTGTTCTTAGTCCTTCCACTTCATTTGATATTTTATCAAGTTTCTTCCCAAGTTCTCCAAACTCTTTATGTAGATCTTCTCTTGTTTCTTTTCTAGATTGTTTTAATTCGTTCTTCATCTCTAGATGTATCTTGTGCCTAAGTTTTTGGAATTCCTCCACATTGTTTGTGTAGGGTCTGAGCTGTTGTGCCGATTGAATCTTTTCTTTGAGCTGAACCAGAAATGGGGGTTGGTTTTTTTATTCCAATCACCATTTTATCAAATTCTAATTTCAGGAAGGTTCAGGAATTCTTGCTTAGAAGACTTCTTAAAATTCTTAATTTTCTTCTTCTTTGTTATCAATATCTGAGATTACCTAGAATTTAATTTTTATGTTACCACTCTTACAATATTACAATTATTTTAAAATATCTTTGTCAATATTAAACTAATAAAATACACTTCTTACTTTACAGTAATATAGATCACTTATAAAGTCCAGCCAATTAATTCCAGTGTCTTACAGATTGCAGATCAAGTTTGTAAGTCAACTCAGACCCTTTCCCTAAATAATTCAATTAATTTCAATGCACAATTAATTTTAAAGTTACTCAAAGATGGTTCTTAAAATAGTTAATCAATTATTTTTCTAATTCCAATTCTATTAATCTCAATTGTTTCTAATCCAATGAATTAAATATAACCACCTCTATTCATCCCTTAGCCTGATATTTTATATACTTATTTATCCTTGTAGTTTCAATTGATTTTGATCTAGCATCAGCTGTCTTCAAATATTAATTATCCCGTCACCTTCTTTCTATCTCCAGCCACTTTCTGAACCTCCCCCACTTCCTGTTTATGATATCACTTTCTTAGTATTTTCACTTTCCTTTTTTCCACTTCTTTCTCCCCTATTCCATCTTTCAAAACTTCTTCTTAAATATTTTCAAGCCATGGATGGTTGAAGACATGGATAAAGAATCCATGGATATGGAGGACCAACAGTATATTATCTATCCCAGGATTCCATAGAATGTTGCCATAGCAGTTAAAGAGGATTCTTGGTGCTATAATTCTGCATTGTGAAAGGGCCCCTGGTCTCTAGTCCTAAAGCAGAGGTTGGAACAGTGCAGCCCTTCAGATGTTGTTGCAACTCCCAGCAGCCATAGCCTAGCCTAGCAAATGGAGAAGAAAGTTAGGAGCTTCAGTCTAACATTTGGAGGGCTGCCCTACAAAAACACTGACAAATCAGCATACTGAGTTGCATGGATCAAAGATCTAACTAGGCATTCAGTGTTCATTAAAAGCCCTTATAGCAATTAAATTATCCTACAGCAAAATACACATTTGTCAACTGTGGAAAGCCTTGCAGTTTCATTGTATGTTCAGGTTTGACAGCTCAGTTGCAAACATGGAAATGGGAGATTAGTTAGGCAACACTTGAAAGGTTATGCTAAGCAAACAGTCCTGCAACTCAGTGATGCCAGGCAAGCAATTGTATTAAGATTCCTAAGACTGATTTTCCATGAAAAGTTTAGGAAGTTATTTCTCAACTATGATTCAATTTTTTTATCCATTACAGTTTGTGTATCCCTTATCCAGAATTCTGAAATCCAAAATATTCCAAAATTGTCCACATGAATGGCTAAGATAGTGACACTTTTGATTTCTGATGGTTCAAGTGAAGACAAAATTTGGGCTGATGCAGACCGACCTAAAGTGGTGGCAGAGAGCTGCCCCTAGGAGCAACACATCAGAGCCGTGGCAACCGCACGCCACAGCCCCAATCCTCCTTTTTGCCACCCCCAAAACAGCAGCAAAATGCCGCTGCTTTTGGAGGTAATAATAATAATAATAATTTTTATTTATAGCCCTTTCAGCCATGGTGGTGGTGGCTTTTTCACACCCTTTTGGCATCATGTGTGCACGCTGTGCCAAGAGGGCGTCCTGATGCCACACATTGTGTGAATGGGTACGCAGCATCAGGACAGCATCAGGATTGGAGTCAGGGTGGCTGGCATGTGGCTGCCCCATCCCAACTCCACCCCCAGGCCGGCCCTTTAGGCTGGTCTGCAAAGCCCCTTTGTTTCATGCACAGAATTGTTAAAAATATTGTGTATAAAATTGCCTTCATGTTATGTGTATAAGATATATATGAAACATAAATGAATTAAATAAATGTTTAGACTTGTCTCATATCTAAGATATCTTATTCCAAATATTCCAAAATCCAAAAATAAAAATAAAAAAATGAAAATCCAAAACATTCTGATCTCAAACATTTCAGTTAGGGAGACTCAGAGGAGTTGCAGACTGCCAGAAATAGTGCAAAATTGAGTCCACTTTGATGGTTAGGGTTAGTGCTAGGGAATCATAGGAATTGGTTTTTTTTCTGAGACATTGAGCCTTCTCTGTCAGAGAGCTCTGGTGCCACAATAAAATACAGTTCCCATGATTCCCTAACCCTAACCCTTAAAGTGGACTCAGTTTGCACTATTTCTGGCAGTCTGCAACCCCCCTCAATTTACAGCTGAAAATATGCAAACAAATTATTGTAACCACTGCCACTATACCTATTTTAACAAAAAAGGTGTTTCTTTCCAGAAATCCAAAATAATTCTTAGTATATAGATCTATACAGATGCCAAAACTGTTAGTGCTTAAAACTGCATTTTATATAACATATTATATAATTATACTTGCCATATTATTATATATTATATTATGTATAATATTCCCTAAAACATTTTGTAGTAAATATTAATTTCCATTATTTAAAGACAGGAAGTATAGGTTCCTTTACAGCCTAAGTACCCTCAAGGCAACAGATTCTGTCTAATCTTGTAATCTAAGCAGGGTAAGCTCTGGTTAGTTCTTGGATGGGAGACTGCCAAGGAATCCTGGGTGCTTTCAGAGTAAGGAACTAGCAAAACCACCTCTGAGGATTCCATGTCTAAGAAACCCTGTGAAAAATTCATGGGGTCACCATAAGTTGACAGAAGACTTGAAAGCACCCACACATACACATAGGTTTCTTGTCTTGAGTTTTCCAAAATGTAAGAAACTTTTAAATGAGATTGGGTGAGTTGCGATGTCACAACATACTAGAATTCTACAGAATCATTCTTGTGTGTAGTAAGAGTTAAACAATGAGCTGCTGACATCCAAACACAGAAGGAGTCAATACTCTTGCTTGATTCCCCCCAACAAGTTACAAAACTTCCCTGGGGAAGGGGAGGAATAAAGGGGAAGATACAAGGCAGAGAGCAGGCACCTGTGTGTTTGAATGTCACACTAAACAAAGTGACCCCTGGCTTGTCCTGACATATGAATTCTGTCAGTGTGTGACTTTCAACCTAGGATCCCAAATATTCTTATTTTTCCTCCTCAGCTGACATATGCAGAGGACAACACCTTTAGATATCAGTATCACTGAACCTGTTCAATTGTATGGTACAAATGTACTAGACACAAGAAAGCTTTCTATCAAATTTCACAACTTGCTTTATCATAACTGATAGCACTGTTGTTTATACTTACACAAGTTTTCCAAAGCTGTCAACAGTTGCTTCAAGCCAAAGCATGTAGGCGAATAAGATACTTGATAAGAAAATCTCAAGCTTCTCTACCAGCCAGAAAACAGCAATAAACTTAGGTCTTCTGAGGTTTTGAATGTTAAATGGGATCCACCTAGGTTGTAAAACAACAAAGTTAGTCACAATTCCCCACTTAATCCTGGAGCTTGCTGCACCTCCTAAACAATTGTTTAGGTATTATATGCTAGGGATGAACAGGAATTATGTATAGGATTTTGTTTTTTGTTTTTTAAAATAAGTACCAAAATCTACAAATTTCTCCATATATGAGATTAGAAGAACATGGGATTTTAAAAATTCAAAAATGGAAGAACTCAAAACTATCTATTCAGAGTCAGGATTTTAAGTAGTTAAGTCATAAATGCCTGGGTTTGAATCTCTGAATCTTCAGCTATTTTAAGGTTAATTGCCACTTCTTAGTTTTCTGAGAGGATCTTCATCCTTAACACCCACATGGCAGGCAGGTAAAACAAGGTAATCCGAAGTGGGAAATAGTTCTATTTATTTAATTTAAGCATAATTTACATTTATTTTTAAAATAATTTATCAGGGTTTTTTCCAATTTTTCAAATAATGTGATAAAAATTGGAAATTTATTCATATTTGGAATAAAAAGAACATGAGTTTTGTTTAAAAAACAGTTGTGCAGAAAGTTAAACTGAGCATAAATTTGTCACTGGAGCCTGAGTGTTCTTATGTATTGTAAATTGCTAATCTGATGGATTATATCTCTAATTTCTGTTTTTTTCCCCAGATCATGGATAGAACTATGTCAAAGAAAAGTATGTAATTTTCAAATGCTGAACTCCAGGTCATCATGAAGTTACAGTTATAATTCCTGCAGAAGAAAACTCAAAAGGAAATCCATGTATGATGCAAGCCTGGAGTGACAAGTGCCTGTCATACTGAACTGTGGAGAAGTGGTGTGCCAACTTTCAGCATGGAGATTTTGAGACTGAAGATACAGCAAGGTCTGGCAGGTCTTCAACAGGGTGAGTTCCTGAAATTGTTTGGTGTGTTCATGACCTGATTTGGGCAGATTAGCAAATCTCAGCTAAAATAATCGCTGAGATGCTAGCAATATCCTAGGAATGCATTTGGTTCATAATTCACGAGCAGTTTATTATTTAGAAGCAGTCAGCCAAGTGGGTACCAAAATGTTTGAATGCTGATCAGAAATGAAATCAAGACAATAGAGATATTCTGGGAACTCTTTGGGCTCATAATTCATTTGATTTTGATTTTGCAGTATTTTGATTGCTCTAGCGCAGGGGTAGGCAACCTTTCCCCTTTAAGGGCCAAGGGACTTCAGCTCCCAGAAGCCTCAACCATATTGGCCAATAGTCCCATGTTGGCCAATAGCTCCTGGGATTCTGGGAGCTGAAGTCCCTCGGCCCTTAAAGGGGAAAGGTTGCCTACCCCTGCTCTAGCACTAATTGTTTGGAATGATTAATCATTGATACAACATGGTTACATCACTATGATCCAGAGACCAAACAGCAGTCCTTGCAGTGGCAGCACTCAGGTTCTCCATGGCCTTAGAAATTCAAGACTCAAAAGTCAGAAGGAAAGATCATGGCCACATTTTTTAGGGGTTAACAAGGTATTTTGATGACTATCTTCAGAAGAGTCAAATAGTTAAGGTAGAATACTACTCTAATCTGTTGTGCTAATTAAAGGAGTCACTGAAGGAAAAATGATGGGGGAAGCTGTGGAAAACTGTTCTCTTTTTACAAGACAATGTCTGCTCCATCTGAATATTTCCTGTTTCCAAACCTTAAAAGTGTTTAAAAGGAAGAGAATTTTCAAATAATTCAGAGGTGAAAGCATCAGCAGAGCAGTATTTCAGTGACCAGACATCTGATTATTATTTTTTTGAAGGGTTAAAGAAACTTGAGAAATGATGTGCCAGGTGTGTTGAACTCTGGAGTGAATATGTGGAATAGTGACTAAGGGGTTTTGCAGACCAGCCTAAAGGGCTGGCCTGGGGGTGGAGGCAGCCACACACCAGTCACCCCAACTCAACCCCAACTCCGTGCTGATGCTGTGTGCCCATCCACACGGTGTGTGGCATCAGGACACACACTGCACCAAAAGGATGCAGAAGATCTGCGGCGCTGGTTCTTGGAGCAGCCTTCTGCCACCCCTAAAAGGAGCGGCCTTTTACCACCCCTAAAAGGAGCAGCATTTTGCCACTCTTTTGGGGGCGGTAAAAGGGAGGATCAGGGCCATGGCATGAGGTTGCTGTGGAATCTGCTGCTCCAGGGGCGGCTCTGTGCTGCCCCTTTAGGCAGGTCTGTAAAGGCCCTAAGTTTCATGGCTCTTAGGACCTTATCAAACGCTAGCCAGCAAGTGAAAAGTAAGCGAAAACTAACCGAAGTAGATAAATTCCGAAAGTAATC
>CM034701.1:102808342-102818802 GCA_020142125.1 Phrynosoma platyrhinos
TGTACTTCCCCAAAAAACCAAATGTCAAAAGATCCCCTTTGACTTCGGATTACGGGGAAAAAATACGTATTAGCTTTGGATTGCCTTTGGATATGTGTAAACACACGAAAAAAAAATACGTATCAGCTTTGGATTGCCTTTGGATATGTGTAAACACACGGGAAAAATATTCGTATTAGCTTTGGATACCTTCTGCATAGGACCCCCGTTTGATAAGGTCCTTAGTCATTCCTTTTTTGTTTGGGCTGAGAATGTTTCAGCAGCCCCTTGCATTTATATGAATATGATATATCCAGGACACATGCATGATCAACATTATTTGGACCCTGCTAATCATCTTTTCCCATTTTTGTGTGTATTCTCTGTGTACTAGAAATCTTGAGCATGAGGAACTCCTATTATAATTTCTGTTTCTGTACCTGACATTTCTAGAATAGTACCTAGAGAAAGATTTTTTGGTTTTTCTACAGGTACGCAGGAATGAAGATACAAAGCAATTTTTTCTCTTCCTATTAACACCCTATTCTTAATTTCTTTTCATGGTTTACTGTGTATTACACTGAATTGTGAGAAGATTATAGCTGGGATCCTCATCTTCACCAAAGTTCATAATGCTCTCAAGATGGATGTAGAGTCATGCATGATTGAAGGACTTTCAAAAATAAGTGTGTGTGTTTTTTTTACACTAACATAGTCTGAGTGATTGAATTGTATCGTGACTAGTACCATGTAAACAAGCAGATGCAAACGGAAATCCTTTCAATTGGATTAAAGGGCTGAAAGACAGGTGGATAAACTGCTGCAGCTCATGTGGTTTTTCCATATGTACCTAATGTGTAAGGTATTTAAACTAATTGGGGAAACTTTAAAAAGTGCTATGTGCATGTGTATGTCCATGTGTTAAAGATGACTGCTATTAATTGATGCCATATGCTCTGAGCCAATTCCAGTTTCTGCTTTTAAAAAGATAATTATCCATGATTAATTGATAAAATAAGAGTCAGTCTGGTGTAGTGCTGAACTAGGACTAAGGGCCTTTGCAGACTGCCAGAAATAGTGCAGATTGAGACCACTTTAACTGCCCTGGCTCAGTGCTAGGGAATCATGGGAACTGTAGTTTATTGTGGCACCAGAACTCTCTGACAGAGAAGGCTCAATGTCTCAGAAAAAAAATACAATTCCCATGACTCCCTAGCACTGAGACAGGACAGTTAAAGTGGACTCAATTTGCACTATTTCTGACAGTCTGCAAAGGCCGAAAGATCAAGCTGTGAATTTATGGAAACCCATTGGGCGTGTCATACTCTTTCAGCTTCAGAGGAAGGTAATAGAAAACCACCTCTGAATAAATCTTGCCTGAAAAACCTATGAGAGGATAATAATAAGTCAGAATTGACTTGAAGGCACATTAATAATAAGGTGGCAAAAATGTCAATACAGGTACAAATGTGGTTTGCACATTCAAATATCTATGTTATAAAATACAATGCAGTCCCACATTCATACACAAATTTAATTTTAGATTGAGCATCAGATGCTTGCCAATATCCTTAAAGCATGCTTAATAACCACAGAAATATATTTATGGACACAGATGATTTCAGCAGGATATAGGTAATTGTCTACACACCAAGAATAGGAATCGTGTAGGAGATTATCACACGGGAGGCAAATGTCCTCTTCCCATCATTAAATCAACTTTAAGTCATCCTAATCATGCAATCAGGGGAAGATTATTACACATGTGCATGCTTCTCCCATTCTTGTCCCATCTCTAATCAGTAATGGAGGCGTCATTTGGTATTAATGAAAACTCCCATTAATACTCCACTACTGTTTAGAGATGGGACAAGAATGGGAGAAGCATGTGTGCGTGTGATAATCTTTTCCCCCCGATCATGTCATTAGGAGGATTTAAAGCCAATTTAATCATGGGAGGAAGATGCTTGCCTCCTCCATGTGATAATCTCCATAGCCATCCAGATATTGTTGAATTCCCAAGCTACAGAAGATCTAGCCAGCACAGCCAATGCCGAGGAATGATGGGAATTGCATTTCAAGAACATCTGAGGACCACATGAATCTCCTCCTTCCCTTCAGCCCTGGTGGCGCAGTGGTTAAATGCCTGTCCTGCAGCCACTCACTTATAGACCACAAGGTTGCGAGTTCAATACCAGCCAGGGCTGAGGCTCGACTCAGGCCTGCATCCTTCCGAGGTCGCTAAAATGAGTACCCAGCTTGTTGGGGGGCAATCAGCTCACAGTTGTAAACCGCTTAGACATCCCATGTGCGATATGAAGCGGTATATAAATGAAGCTGCTTTGCTTTGCTTTGCTTCCTCCCTGCCTGCCTTCCAAGCACCTTTTGGCATATGGCATCCCCATGAACTTCATAGGCTCCTCCTAGGGAATGAATACTCATAGGTGCTTTGCCATTGTCATACAATATTCCTGGGTGGTCCTGTATCCAATTATTAACCAGGCCTGACTTGGCTTAGCTTCCATGATGAGACAGGATGTGGTGCCTCTGCAAAACAGCAAATTAGCATATTGAATCTATGAATTCTGTGAGATGTTAAAGATGTACCATAGTTGCCTGGTTAAAATTTAGCCTGAAAGACTGTAGATGCATTGTGCTGTGAAGTCAGGGTGCATTTCTATTCTAGGTAATGAATTTACAGGGACAAATTAAGATTTATGCTGCTTGTGTAAATAATGACTGAAGAAATGTCGATGGTAGCTGTAAGCTTTTTTAGTCAAGTAATTCATGAATAACAATTATTCTACTGCTGTTCCATTAAATCTTTTATTTTTCTATGCCTTGTTGGTTTTTCTCATCAGGAACCACAACCGTGAGGGAACAGATGGACAAGAAGGAGATGATCTGGTAAACAAAAATAAACGCTAAACATAAGTTTAACTTTAAACATCTTTATATCCTTCATACATACTTAGCACAACCCAAGCAAAGAAAAATAAGAAAAAGCATAGTCATGCTGGGAAGAGATGGAGGGGAATGTTTAATCACAGGCAGAAAAAGAAAAATATAATCAATATAATCTGAAGGGGAGCACATTTTAAGTCCTTAGAGGAAAGACTTAAGCTAATGTAATTAACATTCTAACTTGCTACAGGATATCATTGGGGTCAAGGGGTTAAGAGGGTTCAAATGCAGATTAGACATCATTAAAGATAATGAGAACTTCCACAGATGCATTAGATGGGATTTTATTTTTTTTAAAGAAGTACTGTAAACCTTCATGCCTCCAGATTACAAACCAGGCAGGCTGCCTCTTGTAACCATCCCTATTGTCTGTTAATGGTGGTCTAAGGTACCAGGGCTTTGTCCAGAGGTGGCACCTCTCTGAGGCATTCAAGGGCAAAGGCAATGCTTGTACCTCCTCTCTTGCCACTCCCTAGGCCCTTTTGCACATTATAGCAAGAGCTGGTCATCCTCTTATGTTCTTCCCTTATGGAACCCATCTTTGCATTTTCTGGGAAGGGGATAATATCATTGAACAATACAGCTGGATCTCTGTATCCACAGATTTAACCACCCACAGCTTGAAAATATTTTAAAAGATATTTGGAATTTTTTTAATTCCAAAAAGCAAATCTTGATTTTGCCATTTTATATAAGGGACACCACTGTACTTAATGGGGCTTGAGCACCCACAGATTTTGATATCCACAGGGGGTCCTGGAACCAAACCCCAGTAAATACCACAGGCTCACTGTATTATGATAATATACAATTGGGGAGAGGGGTATCAACTGCATTTTGCTTACCTTAATGGCAACTTTAATATCCACATTTGCAGCTAGATAATTGTGTGGTTTTTTTAAAATTACTACTTGTTCTTTTAGGATAAATATTTCAGATAATTTTAATGGATGATTAGATCTGAATTGATGATGACTGTGTATGGAGGAGTAAAAGGTCTCTGGAAGTCCCTGTACAAACTGGTTTTAATTTGGAGATCCATATTATGTTTTCCTCATTCTGAAGTATTTGCTGGGAGCTCCCAGCATTACCAAAGACATTTTATTTCTATTCCCCAGATTGGTACTTTACTAGATAATATGTATTGGTTATGTGCCAGTACTTTACTAAATAATATGTATTGGTTATGTGCCACATCTTTTTACTGTTTCTGTCCCAGTAAAGATGGTCACCAAGGGCCAAAACAGACAGGCCCAATTAAGCAGGCCACAGCTGCTCTGTTGTGGTTTGCACCAGGGCTGCAGCAAATACATACACCCGGCCCTGATTTGCCACTGCAGTTTTCAACTGGGCCAGCAAAAGGAGCAGTATTTTACCACTCCTTTTTGGCCCAGTTCTTTATAAAAGACTCAGCCTTGGTGTGGTTTCTGGCCATGCTCGGGGCATGCATCGTTTAAATACTACGCCCTGAATGCAGCGGGAAACTGGTTTATTTGGCCCGTCTGTTTCAGGCTCAACACAGCTATTACTGTTTCAGGTTCAACACAGCTATTATTTCCAAGGCAGAGGAGATTATCACATGGAGAAAAAGTCCCGATATAGATTCAGGATTGAAAACCCAAAACCAGATGGTATCGCAAGTGCCAGCGGTCGGGCAAGTGCAATCCAGATGCAACCCAGACCTCAGTCACACTTACAGTGGCTTTTCAAAAACTGGGGCCTGCCATTTTTGAAAAACCATGGGATATGCATGGCTGGGGTCTAGGTTGCATCTGGCTGCCGGCGAGTACCATAACATCTGGTTTTCGGTTTTCAATCCTGAATCTATATCGGGACTTTTTCTCCATGCAATAATCTCCAGAGTTTCAACAGTTATCAAGCAATGGAAAGAGGAATGTTACCACTAAAACAAAATAACTGTAATGCATCATCAACATCATCATAATTTCTATTCCACCTTTCTCTCAGTGTGACTAACAGCATATTTGTTAACGATACAGATTAAAACTATATAAAAGCTTCAATAAAAGTTCAAAACATTTTAGACATTCAAAACATTTAACATTCAGTAAAAGACAACATAGGGCCTTTGCAGACTGCCAGAAATAGTGCACATTAAATTGTATTTTTTTCTGAGACATTGAGCCTTCTCTGCCAGAGAGCTCTGGTGCCACAATAAATTACAGTTCCCATGATTCCCTAGCACTGAGCCAGGGCAGTGCCTCAATTTAATGTGCACTATTTCTGGCAGTCTGCAAAGGCCCATAGTAACCTTAAAAACCTGAACCACACAGCTTAAAAACTGTGGGTTCCCTAGGGTTCAGCATCTGTCAAGGAAATAAAAATATTTAAATATCAAAAATATCAAAATCAAGCCTGTAGGGTCTAGCTTTACATCAGCAGAGTAGCAGAAAAGGTGTCTTGTCTTACTATGCTTCTCTAAGAACTGAGACTGACTCAAAAACAATAAACACAAGTAACTTGTAATTTAAAACAAAAGTTTGCTAATGGCTTTAATTTGTATTTACATAGAAGCTATATCCTAATTTTGCTAGTGAATAGTTCAGGTAAAAAGTAATATTTATCTCATATTATACTCCAAAGAAAGTTGAGAGGAGAGGAAGATAGAGGACCAAAGCTCAGGAGAAAATCTTTTGACAGAAAATGTCTGTTGGTTTCAAAGGGGAATGACCATAGTCACATGATTAGCTTGAGTTGGGGGGGAGAGTTTGCATGGAGGAATTCCCTATCTATCTAAGGAGGGAGAAAGAGAATGCAAAAATCTTCCAACAAAAAATGCACCACAGTCAGCTTCTAAAAGCCTGATGACATTAAAGTGTTTTACTGACAGAAGGATTGCAAGGACAGGGGCATTATGAAAGCAGCCAATGAGAAGTTGTTTCCACTAAATGAATCTAAGAAGGTAGTAGGACAGAGAAAAAGATCTCTCAAGACAATATTAGACCACTTATGTACTGTGCACTTGTTTTAACTGTACAAATGCATTCTTGGTCACTGCTAAAAGCTGGGTCTCCAGGTACAAGGCGGAATCCAGGAGTACTTAGACCCAGACTGAGAACCTGTGTTTTCAGGGGGATTGTAACCCCATCTAACATAGGCTGAATCCCAATTGTCAGATCTGTCTTTTGATGGACCAGGAGCACCTCTGCCTTGTTTGGATTAAGCTTTGGTTTATTTGTCCTTACAGAGTCCATTACAGTTGTCAGGCACTGATTCAGCATAGAGATAGCTTCTTTGGAATTAAATGGAAAGGAATAATAGAGCTGGGTGTCACCAGCTCCTTGCAACCTCTCCCAGCAGTTTCATGTACATGCTAAATAGCATAGGGGATAAGACAGAATCCTGAGGGAATCCAGCCTATGGCCAAGAAGTCAAACAGGAGTCCTCCAACACCAGCCTCTGAAGCATCCCTCAAGGAAAGAATGGAGACACTGCAGAATAGCACCTTCAAGACCCATCCTAGAGAGGCAATCCAAAGGGATATCATGCTGAATGGTATTGAAAGACATTGGGGGGATACAGATGGGTGGCCCTGCGCCGCCCCGGAAAATGAAGGATCGAGGCTGAGGCTACCAGACGCATTGGCCCCGATCCTCCCTTTCGCTGGCAGGGAAAAAAGCACCAAAACACTGCTTCTTTCACAGGAGGCAAAAAGGGTACCCAAAGAGCCGCCATGTGGCTCTTTTGTGCCTCTTCTGGCACAGTGTGTAAAAATGCTGTGCCGGGAGGACATCCTGTCAGTTCACACTGTGCATAGCAGCGTGTGCTGTGATGACGTCGTTGGGCAAGGGTTGGGTTGCCCAGCATGTGGCTGCCCTTCCCCTTCCCTGCCTCCAAGAGACCCACTGAGAGGTCCAACAGAACCAGTGACACAGTTCCTCTGTCCAGTTCCCAGTGTAGGACATCCACCAAGGTGACCAAAGCTGGTTCTGTCCCATAGCCAGGAATGAAAACAGACTGAAATGGATCTAACAGGCCTTTGCTTCTCCCAAGCTTGCCTTCTACAGGTCCAAGAAAGGGGCCTATAGTGCAAACTTGTTGCAGACAACCCAGCAGTTGTCTGTTCAAGTAATTGTTCTCCACTGACTGACAAACTCTGTGAATTCTTACTATTCCTCCCTTACACAGGATTATGCTGTGAGTGCAGGGCTAATCCTCATGGAATGCCCCAATTATCACCTACAGTTTAGTTGTTAAAAATGCTGCCTGCAGAAGGTAATTATCAGCTCTCTTCCTTCTCTAGCAGAAATACAGAAACTGCCATTCATGGTAAATTGATCTTCAACTTAATAATAGCCGCTAGAATAATATATGCTAGAAAGTGGAGATTGAAGGAGATACCATCGATACAAGAATGGACAATGAAGATATTTGATATTATGGAAATGGATAAATTAACTAAAATAATTAGAGGTGAGAATGAGGAGGCGTTCATGAAAGATTGGAAGCCATTGGTGGAATATTGGAAAAGCACAGGGGAGTTGGTAACTATGACGGGTATAGAGTAATGGTGTAGGTGTGGTGGATAATAAATTTTAATATAATAAATTATAATTAAATTAAGGAAGCACTGTTTTATATGATTGGAAGATAAATTGTGAAAGGTTAAATAGAGGGACAAATGATTTCTATAAAGTCAATATGTATATATAATGCATGACTAGTATATTAGGTAGTTTGGCTTTTTTCGGAAGTAATATTAATTCGGGCTAAATCGCAAGTTAAGTCAAGTCTAGGAAGCTTTTTAGGATTTTTATTTGATTGAGATTATGTTTGTTTATAAATAATTTTTGTATATGTTTGCTTGAAGATGTATGAATGTAGTATATTGTTTGTGTTTTGTTTTAAATTAATAAAGGATTAAAAAAAAATTTAAAAAAAGAAAAGAAAGAAACTGCCATTCACATATCCTCCTACATTTCAGAGGAAAACTGGGATGTCTGTAGCCAAATAAAATCAGAGTGTGGTCAATATGTCAAAAGTTATGAAAGGTAAAGGTATTCCCTGTTGACAAATTTGTCAAGTTGTGTCTGACCATAGGGGGTGGTGCTCATCGCCATTACTAAGCCAAATAGCCAGCGTTGTCAGAGAGTACTCTGTGATCATGTGGCCAGCATGATTGGACAGAATGCTGTTTACCTTCCCACCAAAGTGGTACCTATTTATCTTCTTTCATTTGCATGCTTACGAACTGCTAGGTTGGCAGAAGCTGGGACTAGTGACAGGAGCTCACCCCATCATGCAGCAACTGGGCCTTGAACTGCCAACCTGCCAATCTTCAGTCAACAGAGTCAGCATCTTAATCACTTGAGCCACTGCATCCCATTATTAATAAAAGTTATTAATGAAGAAGAAAAGAAAAATAGTTTGCTTTTGCCTATGGAAGACTTACATGAATTCAACCTAGATGACGAGAAGATTGAAATAGTTAAAGATTTCCCCTAGCTTTGAAGAACTATTGACCAGAATGGGGATTACAGCCAGGAAATTACAAGAAGACTAGGACTGGGGAAGGCAGCTATGAAATAAGTAGACAAGATTCTAAAGTGCAAAGACATAAAACTGAACGCCAAGGTAAGCATTGTGCAAGCCACTGTATTCCCCATTACCATGTATGGATGTGATAGCTAGACAGCAAAGAAAGCTGATTGAAAGAAAATCAACTCATTTAAAATGAGGTGCTGGAGAAGAATACTAAGGATACTGAGGACAGCCAAAAAGAGTAACAATAGGTCCTTGAACAGATCAGGTATGAGCTCTACCTGGAGGCCAAGATTACTAAACTGAGGCTGTTGTACGTTTGCCACATCATGAAAAAACAGGACTCACTAGAAAAGACAATAATGCTAGGAAAGTTGGAGGGTGGTAGAAAGAGAGGAAGACTGCATACTAGAAGGATAGACAAGGAGTCTACGGCCCTGAGCGTGCAGGACTTGAGCAGAGTAGGGGTGGAGAAGTCTCAACCACAGAGAGGGCCTGAGTTGAATGAGTTGAGTAGAGAGCAGCTAACAACACTAGGAATGGCAAGATTCTGCTCTCTTCTCCCCTCTCCTCTCTGCTGAGTTAACTGAATGCAAACTACTTTCGCACCTTGAACTTAACAGCAACTGACATAAGACAAGCATAAAGGGATGAAAGTAGTAGGCGGAAAGAGAAACAGACATTTTAAAAGTAGCTAAAAAAGAGGGATGACAGTGGATTAATTGTGACTGTCCCTGCCAAATTGGGACATTGGAGGGTATACATTCATTCTCAGTTTGATAAGGAGAAATAGAAAGGAATGTATCTTCTATATTTGCATACAGTAAAAGCCAGAATAGCTCTTTTAATCTTGTATTCTATAGTAATTTCTTGTATTCCACAGTCAATGACACTTCATTTGAGAGTCCTTGTAGACCTTTGAAAGCATGAGAAATATGCAAAACTCTGTTCAACAGAGTGAAGAGCAAAAGCCCTTTCCTAGTTCTTATATTAGGCCTTCCTCCCTTGCTGGGGGGGGGGGGGAGCCACACAGGATAATTTACTTTAAATAAGATAGCACAGAATACAAAACTTGGTGTTAGTTCTCTCCTTTGATATTCTCTCAGTCTGTCTCTTTCTCTCTCAGTGATTTATAAAAAATACTTTGCAGAGGCAACATCCATCTTGGAGTCTTTGTTATGAAGCCAAATCCCTCCAGGTGGCTGAACCAGATGCTAGTACCTTGACGACGCCCTAGTTTGTATATTATTTTAATAGATACTAATTACCCATTCAGTGGCATTACTGTGTCTTTCTGGCTCTAGCTCCAAAGTTACAGAGCAAGTTTGAACAGTCAGGGAAATGGATCTCTCTCTCTCTTATATATGAAACTAGAAAACGGGTTAAGAATCTGTTGTGTGGTTCAACCCAGATGGGTGCTTAAATCCTGTTCATATAGGTTTCCTTAGTTTCTTTGTCATCTCATCTTCATCTTATACTAAATTTTGGTGTTTCTAGAGATTAAGAATAAACCAAAAGAAAACATGCCATCTTAACACTCCTTTGATCCTCTGTGGAACAAGTATTAATTGTTATACACTGGCCAGCTCCATTAAATGCAGTGCAGTTTAATTTATCAAAAAGTAGAATAATGTAAAATATTCATAGCTCTGTAAAGCTGGCATCCTGAGAACTAAATGATAGTCATCTATGTGACTCCCTTCTCTCACTCTCCAGAAGAGACAAATTTATAATTTGTAAAACTATTTATTTTACAGGTTGCTTTTTTAAAGCAGTGGTGGCAACATGCAGGCCACACATCCCTCATCTATTTTTGCAGGTCCTTCTATCCTGCTCCTCCCCAATTTGGAAGTACAGAAACAGCAAACAGTAAACATTTCCCCTCCCCATATCACTTGGCATTTCCAGGAGAATCAAACATCTAGACCAGGGGTAGGCAACCTTTTCGAGCAGGGGGCCAGGTTGCTGTCTCTGAGACAATTGGGGGCCCAAAGCACCATATATATATATATATA
>CM034701.1:102825391-102838276 GCA_020142125.1 Phrynosoma platyrhinos
TTAATAATTTATTATTAGAAGAGATAAATTGAATGTAATATAATAATATAATATAGGCAGAGCTTATGAAACAAAGGAAATATAATAACATAATCAAATGCACAAATGTTTAAATATCAAGGAAAGGGAAGACATAATAAATTAGGCAAGAGTACAAACGCAACAAAATTTAAGAATGGAGTAAACACGGGACTCTACGTTATAAATGAAAAGGAAGCAATTTATTTAATGAGAAAAAGGAAGGAAAAATAATACCAATAAGATAGAAATCATGTAAAGCACAATTAAACGAGGAAAGTAGAAGATTAATTAATGAAGAAAGCTGTAATGTAATGTAAACCAACAAATTTGGTAGCAAGGTACAATCAATAAATACCAGCAAGAACAAGAATAAGGAAGTCAAGAAGATTCAGTATAAATGTAAATAGTAAAAGTAAATGAATTGAATTTAAACTGAATGAATTCTTCTGTTTGTTCTTTTTTTGTTTGTTTGTATGTTTTATGTATAAGTATGTGTATATGTTTTTAATAATAAAATAATTTTAAAAAATGTGGGACATTCAAGGAAAATGTAGGACACAACATAAAAAATATTAATATAAATATAAATTCATTTCATATGGTTTCTTGATAGCTGTTTCATATATACTGGATTATTTATTGAAGAGGAACAGCAAATGTGGTGTTCCTCAATGGGCTTCTTTGTTAGGCCCAAAATGGAGGACACCAAAAGGAAAATGTAGGACATGACCAAAGAAAAGCTCAAAACACTCATACAAATATAAAATCATGCTCCTTTGTCTTATGCTACAAATGCAGGACCTTTTGAGAGTCTTCCTGGGTAGGGGGTTGAAATGGAGGGACCATCCTGGGAAAGGAGGACACCTAGTCACCCTCTTGTGTGAAGAAATGTGAACTGCACCCCCGCAAACTGCTGCAACCCATTCTATGCACAACAGACACTTCCCAGGGAAATCCAGCACTGTCTGTTGCCCATCAGGCAAAAGATTTCAAAGGGAGGGGGGAAATAAAAATGAAGGAAGAGAAAGAAATGTGTTTCAATTGGAAATCGCCTTGAAAGCTGCTGGAGCTGAAAGGCAACTCAGTGAATTATTAAATAAAGATCAGAAGTGACTTTCTTGCAATGCCTTTCTCTCCTCCAAGGTGGCAAGAAGGAATTGCTCCAGCCTTCAAGGCGGCAAGAAGGAAGGAATTGCTCCAGCAGGACACACTCCGGATTTTAAGGACAGATGGATCCTGAAATGCCTTTACTCTGAAGTAAGCCTTCTCAAAACTCTTCTTGGTGAGCCCAGGGAGAGGCTGTGTCAGCGGGGAGCAAGGAAAAGACTCACCTGTCTCTGAGCCCTCTAGCCTGGACATAGGGCCCCCTGTTTACTAGGGAGAGGAAGGTCCCAAACACACAGCAGAAACAATTCAGTATGAGACCACTTTAACTGCAAATGTTAGGAACTGTGGTTTTGTAAGACATTTAGCCTTCTCTGTCAGAGAGGGAGGAGGGGGAGGAGGAGGAGGAGAGTGTGCATCTTACACACACATAAATGCATACACACACAGAAGCCCATGGACATAGCAACAGCTGATGTGCACAGCCACACCTCCGAGAGCTTGCATAATGGAAACAAGCACATGCAATTAACATTAAAAAAAAAAAAAAGACCCAGGATGGATTGATCACACCCAATGTTGAGAATCCGTTTTGTTATGGTGCAAAAGTAAGTGAGAACTTGAGGCATGTTAAATAGACATGGAGGCATTCAGCAACGGAAATTGTAGTGTGAACTTCGCATCTGTTCAAATCGATTCTACGATACCGGATCTATTTGAGTCCAAAAATGGGGGGGGGGGGTTGCGAGTGTGAATGACTCCTGGGTTCACAAAGACAAATAACCAGTGGAGTTTTCAAAGATGCCTTTGGTGATGTTTACTTGGCATGTTCAGATAATTAAATCTTAACAGAATGTTGGTTTTATAATGCAAAATAATATGAAACTAAAACAAAAAGTTAGCATAGGGTGTAAGAGAATACCAGTTGGATTTTTGATGTGATTCCTAGCAACCCTGATAGGAAATGTTATTCAACATTAAGAGGACAAAATACACAACTTTGACTTTGTGGCACAAAACAGCACAAAACAGTTTTCAGATTTTTCATTTAATGGTGTCAAATAGAGAGAATGATGCAAGGAACAGATATGTTTTGATCTTTCGTTTACAAACAGGAAGCATATGGTCAGAGCTAAAATTATGGAACCAGATGAAAGAAAAGCCTCAATGTTGCTATTAGAAATAGGTGCTGCTTTGATTTCAAATGAGCCTTTTCACATGATGAGCTACTATAATACAATATCATTTCTACCTAATTTTCTGTTATGCTTTCCAATGAAATGCCAATCTTCCTCTGCTTGCAGGGATCCTTGTGGTTTACAGCCGGCCACCCACACAGAATTATTGAAGCTGTCTTATCAGTGAGATGTTGTTTGGCTCACATTTGAACTTGTCAAGTTAAAAATTGAAAGGAAGCCATCTCTAGGGCTTTTAAAAAAAATTAAGCACATCTTTCTGAAGTTTCATTCCCTCCTTTGGAACGAATGACTGCAACAAGGGCTTCTGCAAAGATCATTTTTAATACTTAATCAAGCCTTTCAAACCTCTTTGGCCATTTTCTCAAGTCAAGACAATGCTGAGGTTTCTCCCAGATTTGTTATAGCTTCTGACAGTTGCTACTTAAAAATATCTGGAAGGCAGTATGATCCTCCAACTGTGCTTTACACAAAAACTGAGGGTCTTTATAGACTGCCAGAAATAATGCAGCTTGAGGCCACTTTAACTGTCCTGGCTTAGTGCTAGGGAATCATGGGAATTGTATTTTTTTCCCCTGGGACAATTTGCCTTCTCTGTCAGAGAGCATTGGTGCCACAATAAACCATGATTCCTTAGCACTAAGCCAGGACAGTTAAAGTGGCCTCAAGCTGCATTATTTCTGGCAGTCTGTAAAGGTCCACAGTTACTATGCCTCTGTACAGGAATTGCTATTAGTTCTGAGAAACATGGAAGAACTTCATCTAAAGGTCCTGTCACATGAGTGGATGCCATTTAAAGAAATTTCACTTTCCTTTCTTATTAGATCCCTCCCCCCATTTCAGGAAACAATTGAGCTAGCTTGTAAAGGGGAATGTGTAGTGTATATTACAAGCAGAGTACTTTGTTTTCACAAGTGAAAGGTAAGCAACTGCCAGTCCCATGCCACCACACCACAGACACAGAGATTATTACAGAGACAAAGCAGGGTTAGTCATCTTTGTAAAATCATATGAAGTAGGTTTATTTGCTAAAGGTTTTTAATAGCATGGTATCCAGTTAACCCTTTCTTCTGATAGTTTATTCCCTTTCTACCTATATTCTGCTGTATCCCCTCAAAATGCAGATGGTTTTGGGCACTTTCTTTCTTTTTTGCCATAATCTTTATTAAATTTTCATTTGTTATAAAAAACAGAAAAGACATAACAAACACATGTCATTCATATAACTCATACATCACTTGTTCACCTAACATAAATGTTCTTTCATTTAATAAAACAACTTCCAAGTATCCATATCTCATTCTTATAAAATATCATATAATCGTCTTCCAATTAGATTTGTTTCTCCATTCAATATTTTCCTTAATTATCTATGACCCTTTGCTTATTTCTTAAACCACTATTTCTTTTATCTCCTATTTATCCATCATCATTTCTTAATTCCTTCTATTTTCCTTTGAATAATCTGTCACATTCCCTTCTTCTATAGACTTTGGATATCTTAATTCTTTCTATTATTGGCATCCATTCTTTATCTAATTTATCAGTTGATTTGTTTTTAAGTAAATATGCCAATTTAAGTAAATATGTCAATTATCCATTTCCATGCAGTCTAGGAGTTTCCAATATCATTCAATTGTCTCTGGTGTCTTACTTTCTTTCCATGAGGTTGCGTAAATTATTCTAGCCACTGTTATGTAGAACAATATTTTCCCATATTTCTTTTCTAGATCTTCATTTATCATTCCTAATAAATATATATTGGGTCTTTTTTGTATTCTAGCTGTAGAATTTTCTTAATTTCTACATGTATTTTATCTCAATATCTTTATGCCAATGGGTAAAGCCACCACATATGGAAAAATGTACCCATTTGTTTTTTGCATTTCCAACATTTGGTACATTTGTTCTTTTTTTTATTTTAGATAGTTTCATTGGTGTATAATACCACCTATATTGTAGCTTGTAGAAATTTTCTCTCAGATTGTAATTAAGCGTGTGTTTAACTTAAATTTCCAAATTTGCTCCCATTTTTCCGTATATATATATTGGTGTTCCTAGAGCTTCAGCCCACCTTATCATACAATATTTTACCTGCTTTTCTTTGGTATCCCACTTAAGTAATATCTTATATATTTTGGATACTAAATGCTCTGATTCTTTGACTAGGACTTTTTCTAATTCATTTTTTGTTGTTATTGTGCATTGTTTCTGATCCGTTTTATACCTCTCATTTAACTGCATGTATAAAAACTAATTACATTTTATACTTTCAATTTTAAGTTCATCCCTTGATTTTAGTCTCCATTTTCTTTTCTCCTTAATTAATAATTCTTCATGTTATCCACTTGTTTGGTAGCATTTCTTCATTTCTATGTAAGGCTTCATTTGGAGACATAAACATGGGTTTACCTCTATTTAATCTTTGTTTGTATATCTCCCAGACTCTCCATATCAATTTTCTCATGTAATGATTCTTAAAGTCATTGTTAACCTTAAATTTATCATAATATAAGTAGGCGTGAAATCCATATACATTATCCACACCCTGCAAATATAGCATTCTCCTATCCGTTAATCTAAGCCAGTTCTTTACCCATTTCAAAACATTTGCATGATAGTATAATTTTAAATTTGGTAGACCAAGCTGCCTCTTTCTATAACATCTTGTAGAATTTTTATTTTAATTCTAGGTCTTTTCCTCACCCATATAAAGTTCGTGATGTCTTCCTGTCAATTCTTAAAGGGTATATTGTTTATTAACACTGGAATTGATTGGAATAAAAATATCATCTTTGATAAGATGTACATCTTAATCACTGATATATGTCCTAAAAATGATAATTGTAGCTTATTCCATTCCTTTAACTTCTTCTTGATCTTTCCCCATGTAGCTTCATAATTATTCTTGAAGGGGTCTCAGCACCCAGATACTTAATTTTACTCTCTGTTTTAAGGTTTGATTTTTCAGTGAATAGATCTTTTTCTTTTTGTGTCATGTTCATTGTTAGCACTTTGGTTTTCCTTGTGTTGATTTTAAATCCAGAATAGTTTCCATACTCTTTTATGATTTCTAGCAGTTTGTGTACGTTTTTTAAGGGATCTGTTATATGTATCACCATATCATCAGCGTAGACCCTAAGTTTAGTTTCGGTTCCTTTCATTTTAACACCTCATATTTCTTTATCTTCCCTAATCCTGTTGCATAGCACTTCTAGGGTTAATATAACAATAAAGGTGAAAGAGGACAAACTTGATGTGTTTCCTTCTGGATATTACATGTTTTAGTTCTTTCTCCATTGATCACTATTTGCGCTTTTTGTTCCTTATAAAAAGCTGTAAAACATTTGTGATATGATCATTCTCCAGCTACTACTGATAAGACCTTTAACATACAATCCCGTCTTAAATTATCAAAAGCCTTCTCGGCATCAAGAAAAATTAAAGCAACTTGTTTATCAGGTTTTCTTTGAAAATATTCAATTACATAAAGTAAATTTCTTGTATTATCCTTTAAATGCCTACCCAGCAAAAAACCTCTCTGATCAGGGTGAATCCATTCCTGTAATATTACTCTAATTATTTTTGCTAAAATGCTGGTAAAGATCTTGTAATCTACGTTTAAGAGAGATATGGGGCAATAATTTCCCATATCTAAGGCATCCTTTTCCTCCTTTAAAATCAGTGCAATGTTTGCCTCTTTCCAGGATTCTGGCATTTTGCCTTCTTTAGCTCTATTCATTATTACATGAAGTTTTGGAGTTACTATCTCTATTAAACTTTTGTAATAGATCGTACTCAATCCATCTGGTCCTGGTGATTTTGCTAACTTCAATTCTTTAATAGCTTTCATTACTTCTATGGCAGCTATCTCCCTATTCAATTTTACCTTCTCATCCATTTTCCATTCTGAAATGTTTAATCTTTTTATATAACCTGCTTGATCTTTTTAAAATATTTTTATATCTTTAAAGCTTTTGCTAAATTATTCATAAAAGCTTTTCTTAATTTCATTCTGATTAGCAAAAATCTTGCATTTGTCTTTTATTTTCATTATTAATCTCTTTCTTTTTTTTTTTTAGTCTAATTGCCAACTATTTACTTGGTTTATTTGCAAATTCGAATTGCCTTTGTTTGGCATACCTCATCTTTTTTCCCCATTTCTACTGTTAACAACATGGATGCTTGCTTTTGTAACATCTTTATTTGTGCTTTTAATTTCTTATTTCCTGGACTTCTTTTTAGTTGGTTTTCAGTTGTTTTTAACTCTGTTTGTATTTTTAAATATTTTCCTCTTTTTTTTTCTTTCTTTCATAGCTCTGTTTAATAAAGAAGCCCGTCATGCCCAACAATCGAGGTGGGTTACAGCATTAAAACAAACAAAGTTAAAAACATCCCCATTCCCCTAATCCCACCCTCCCAGCCCCTTAAAACAAGATTAAACAAAGTGTCTCTTATATACACTGCCACCCTTTTCTTTCTTTTTTCTGAAGCAGAAACAAAAACATTTCCTAATTTACTATTTTTTAATAATCTTAAGTCTTTTTTACAAACATGCATTTCTTGAAGGCAGATTATTTCTGCCTTCAATTTTCCTAGAAAGTAAAAAAAAAATTCCTCTGTTGAGGAGAATTAAGTCCCTTCATGTTCCATGTGACAAAATTCATATTTCTAAACATTTTCTTCTTCTCCTTCTTCTAGTTCTTCTGTATTTTCTTCTTCCAGGTCTTTTAATGATACATTTCTTTTCCTCACTAGTCTTACTATGTCTTCCTCTGGTTGTAGCTTCTTTTTATTTTGATATTTCTAATATTTCTAATGCTGAGGCAACGTCTGAAGGTATGTGAGAAGAGATAGTGTCATTGCATGAGAAATCTGCTCACTAAGTATTTTGCTCTTAAATCTGAAGTATACAAGACCATCCAAGCATCCCATGAACAAATTAATTTTTTTAATGGAATGGTATTCCTTAAGTGTTATAACTCTTGATTAAGCTAATGGACATAACACTATACAAACAAAACAAAACAATTTTTTTAAAAAAATCAATAAAAGAATAATATAAAAGTTGCAGCAGGTGCAAAGTCAACTGCTATTCAGAACTGCAGATTAAAAATAACATGTTAAAGGACAATTTTAAAGGGGGGGGAGAAAGACTGCATAAACATGAAATCATATATTGTTAAATATATTTGTTAGCTGAAAAAACTATATGGGCAGAGCAGAAAACCATAGCTTAATTCAGGAGTAGGGATTATTTTTGAATGCGTTAGTGGCAGGGTTATGGGTATCAACAGATGGATATGTCCTGATACAGGGCATATCCACGCTGCGTAACAACAACAGTTTAATACCAACTTCATTGCCACACTCTCCCATGCAGTGGATTATTATCCACTCTCCTCTACTACAGTTCTGTAGCAGAAACCTCTAAAGA
Source organism: Phrynosoma platyrhinos (assembly GCA_020142125.1). Taxonomy (NCBI): domain Eukaryota; kingdom Metazoa; phylum Chordata; class Lepidosauria; order Squamata; family Phrynosomatidae; genus Phrynosoma; species Phrynosoma platyrhinos. Next base: position 102,833,150 of record CM034701.1, read on the forward strand.
ACTCACCAAACTACAAACCACAGGATCCCATTGGATGACAACTGAAGTGACATCAAACTGTTATAACTGTGCAGTGTGGGTATGCTCTGTATCTGGGGATTTGGCCATACCTGAAGTATCATTGATTCCCCACCTAGAGACTTGCCTTTTCATTGATCTGGGATTGCTTTTTTCTCTCTTTCCTTACCAGGTGGGATAGAATCACAAAAGGGGTAAACTCATGGAATAAATGTTGCTGTTGATTGCTATATTTGTTGTAGTTTCATTTAAAAGAAAAACAGATGGTGTTTATGTTACCATAGAGCCTTCTGTGGCATTTCCCAGGATCAGCAGCAATATTTGATTCCCACCCAGAGCATTTTTTAAAATGATGACTGGCTAAAATACCTACAGCCTTTTATAGGAACTAAAATCATTTGGATCTAGAGGTGAGAAGAAGATATTGCAATTGCTAATTAGCAAGGCTCTTTGTTGTGGGAGCTCTTATTTCTTTGCAGTAATCTGGAAGAGCCCATAGTTCTTTTAGCAAGCACTTGCAAGTATCCCAGCTGTTGCCTTAATTGGCCTAAATCTAATTGTTAATCCCAAGTAGAGTTGATCCATTTGATCAATCAGAAGTGGGTAAGTCCACCTGTACATACTTTCTAAAACAAAAGTTAAGTAATGTAAGTTCAAGCTTCCACAGCACTACAAATGAAAAGCAAATATGTTGACTACTAAATCTATTGGTTAACTCTGTGTTAGTGTAGAATGAACTATGATATTCCTCTTACATGCCAACATCCATCAGGTTGGGTGATACAACTCTTACAATCTTTCAAATTCTAAGATCTGGAATTTAGTCTTCAGTTGATATCCTATGTAAAAAAATAGTCTTTCTTCTTACAATTCAGTATTCACTTCATTCATAAGGATGTTAACAATACAACCCAGTGCATCTACTCAAATGTAAACTCTGGTAAGTTCAACAGGACTTACTCCAAGCTAAATAAATATAGGATTGTAGGCTCTAAAACTAGTCTTCCTTGGGCATAAAGCCTCTTTTAAACTTGAAAGTTAATCCTTTCTTGATCTGGATTAACTGCTGAAGAAGACTTGCAATGCTGTTAGCCAGATGGCTAAACTTACAAGTTCTCCTCATTTTAACCAAACTTAACATCCAGCTCCTATGAATCACCTTCAGCAGTTGCAATGCTACCTGTACTCTGCATCCCAGAAGCTCAGTCTGTTGAAAAGAGGTTTTCTATTAACCCTCTAAAAAAATAAATTGTTTTCTTATATCAATATTGATCTTGAATCCCCACCTAGTGAATACTGTTTAAGAGACCTTCCCAGTGGTAGTACCATCCCAGAGAGAGTGGGCCTCTTTCAGAAGGAGGTGGATGTTGTCAGTATGTGTGTAGAACTCTTTATCAGGCTCACCACACAGAAGGGGAGAGTGTGCTCCTCTGAGAGGCTGTTTGTTTGAATAGTCATTAGATTTCAGGCATAATTCTTCCTCATCCTTTCAAATCTTTTAATTTAGTAATGTTTGAGTTGCTTGTTCAGGTTTAGCTCTAAGACCAGTGCCTTTGGAGTCTCCTGTTCTGCATAGCTTTTCAGACCTACCATAAACATTTAAGGGCCATGGGGAATGTATGAAGTTGGGTTCTCTACTGTTGCCCCATGACAATTTGTGTGTACAGAATTATTACATGCACTGGCAACCTGTGAAAATTCCCACCTTGCTCTGGAATCAAGCAGAATGTTAATGCTTCTTCCCCGCTCCCTTCCACTTTATGTTGGGAAAAGAAAATAGGGATTGTGTGTGTTTCTTGGGAGTACCTCCTTCAAATTCAAACACCTTTTGGAAAACTTTCTGGAGCTCAATTTCAGAGGTCTTCTGATGGCAGGTTGGGGATGCCATTTCCCACAGGAAAGAAGTGGATTCACACCACTTTCACACTGCACATACTTAATGTCACACATTTAGTAGAAGTGTGTTGTATTTGAAGAATGTTTGCAAGGTAGGTGGAAGGATACAAAGTTAAGAATCTTGTGCTTTGGTGTTAGGTTATTAACTGGTACTTGCGCAATTAGAAATTTTGGGCAATGGTCTTTAGAAACATTTTCTCTATCCATCTATTGCTGCAGCATAGTTAAGTAGAAGATCACAAAGGGGGGAAAACAGGCAAAGTCCACAAACTCCCTCAAGCTAAACTGCTTTCTTTTGAAACTACAGATCTTGTAGTATGTGTGTGTGGCGGGGGGGGGGGCAGAGATTATATAAATTTATCACCTTTCCATTTCTCACATAAAAGAAAATGCATAGAGGTAGCAAAGATAACCATTGCCAGCACATGATATTTTGCTGCGTGAAGAGATCCCCAATAGTGCCGTCCACCAAGCATGGATCAACTCTTTCAAAAGTCTTGCTGTGCCTTTCACACCTCAATCCCTGTCTTCATCTCTCCTCCCACCCTACCGTGCCTCCTGTACTGAGTAGCTTGAGCCTGGAATGGTCATGGCAAGGATGATCCCAAGACACTAACAGGAACTATCCAATAACCAAGTACTTCAAGTAAGAAATCTTTAGGCTTCCAAAGATATATCTCTCTCTAGTTGTTCAGACTCTAGGCATTCATACAGCCAAATATGGATGCAGTGCTATTGTATCTGTATCTATATCTGCCTCTCCAAAAACAGTGTCCTTTAAAAAAAAATAGAAGAGCTTATTGTTTTTCCATTGTTTCCCAGGATATGTGTGGTGAGATCTCTCTATCACTTTTTAAATCTATTGGTGCTGGAAGAGATATTTCCAGGCTGAGAGACTTTCTGATATGGCAGGAAAAAATGTAAAAGGGAAAGAGATGGGAAATAGATCCAGGTCATTCTTTACACCAATAAATGTTTAGTGGTTGGTTGACACATGCGGTAAAATCTAACTTTTGACAATTATATTAAGCCTTCTTAATTACAATTACATTACTTTACTATTATTATTATTATTATTATTATTATTATTATTATTATTATTAAAAAACAAATTTCACTGCAATGATACAACAAATGTTCACATTATCTTTATAACAGTTAAAATCTATGGTATTCTTTCTTTTTACATCTTGTAGCATTCTGAAAATAACATGGGCTGCTGATTAGCTTCTGGGCGCAGTACAAAGTATTGGTCATTACCTTTAAAGCTCTATATGGCTTGGGCCCAAGTTACTTGAAGGAATGCCTCTCCCCAAACAATCCACCCTGCACTCTCAGAACAACTGGGAAGAACCTATTAGAACATCACAGGTCTAGGCTTAATACGACTTCCCAAAAATTGTTTACGGCCGTGGTTCCTAAGTTGTGGAACAGCCTACCAGAGAAGATCCGTCATATTACTAGAATCCTTCAAGAAGGCACTTAAGACAGAGCAATTCCAGCGGGCCTGTCCACCTGACCTCCCTAACGGGACTTAATTGTTATATATGTATGATTAACTGGCTTGGAAGTTGATATTGAATGGGCTTTTTATTGATTTTTGCTGTTATTGTATTTATTTTACTGATGTTATTAGCATAATGTGGTTTTAATGCTGTAATCTCACCTCGATCCGAAGGGAGAGGCGGGAAATATAAATAAAATTTTATTATTATTTATTATATCACTGAAAATATTTTACAAGGTATTTTTCCAGTTATTTTATTATTCTTCACCTCTTGCTTTCTGTTGACTAATTGTCCAAAGTTTTCAATCTTCTCTAAGATCTCTCATTATTTTCATTCAAAGATATAGACATATTAGTCTAGAAAGTTAGTTGCAAAGGGATCTTGCAGTACTTTTGAGACTAACTGAGATACTGAAGTTGGTTTTGTAGACTTGAGCCTACTTTGGGCAAATGCAGCTGAGAAAGTAGCCTCAAATCTACAAAACCTCCTGCTACCAACCTCTCTCTTTCACTTAGGGGATATGCAGATGGGCAGGAAAAGGTGACCGCATCACCTGCTCTGAGTATGCCCTAAGTGGGGATGGAGCAACCGCAATGGGGGCCAGTTAATGCAGCTTTTCTGAGGCTGCAGTGAAGCATCATCACCTGCACTGCTGGCCCCCAGGTTTCCCTAAATGGGAATGGAGTAACCGCATAGGCCCACAGCGGTGGCTTTAATTTTTTTTCTGCAGTCTCTCCGGTGCATGCACACATACGCTAGGACAACACAGCCCCTTTAACAGCAATGTTGGCATTGCTATACACCTGCGCACTGTGCGAAGTAGAGAATTCATGGATGCCATGGCAACCGAGTGGTCAACATTGGTAGTCAGTCTGCAATACATGGCCAGAGGAGCCTCCACCATGGTTCCTGCAGCAGCTGCATGCATACAAGACTCCAGTGATGACTCTGAGGACCCAGAAGTAACAACTGGTAGAGTGGGTGTCACAACAAGCATTGCACGGTATACTGCCACTGCTACCACTCTGATGCCACCCGAGAGAGCCCCGTGCCACTGGTGGATGTTCCCCAGAAGCACTGACTGGTGGGATGGGTTTGTCACATACATCTGGTCCGATGAGCAATGGAGGATGTTGTTCTGAATGCCCCACGCCCTCTTCCACAAGATAGTAGAAATCCTGCGCCCAGAAATGGAGAGGTCTGACACCATGATGAGGAAAGCCATCCCTGTGGAGAAGAGAGTTGCCATGGCCATCTGGGTACTCACCCATAAAGCCAGCTACAAGCAGGCATCAGCAGTTTGGGGTCGGCCTTACCACTGTAGGGGAAGTGTTGGTGGAGTTCGCCCTCAGCGTGGAGAAGCAGCTGCTGTCACAGACAGTGTACCTGGGGGATGCCGCTCAGGTAAGGACAGTCACACACACCTGTCCTTTTCCCCTCCTGTGCAAAAAACGTCATGTCCCGGCACACAGTATAGCTTGTACTGTATACATTAGGCTGCTAGGGTTGTTGAGCCTGCGCACATACGCAAAAAATGTCATGACCTGGCATACAGCATGGCTTGTACTGTATACATTAGGCTGCTAGGGTAATTGAATCTGCAGATGTATGCAAAAAACATCATGAGTTGGTAACTGCCCTGATTTTTTTTATTCATTCTCCACTTCCCCCCTTCTTTTCACCCACAGGTCATGCAAGGATTCGC
>CM034701.1:102882015-102915537 GCA_020142125.1 Phrynosoma platyrhinos
TCTCCCCTGTTCCAGCTCAATCCCATCCTGTGGACAGATCGGTCTATAAAATGTGTGTGATAAACTCTTAGGTCTCTTATCCCATATACCAGGGGTAGGCAACCTTTCCCCTTTAAGGGCCAAGGGATTTCAGCTCCCAGAATCCCTGAAGAGGCCTGGCATCAGTGGAGAGGAAAAGGGAGATGACCATCTAGGCTTCAAAGACCCTCATCCAATGCAATCAAACCTTCTTCTCATGCAGAAGCGCTTGTCCTGCGATTTGCCTCCATGGCAGGAGATCTGGATGAGTATAGTAAATTTCCTGAGACTTCAGCCAGTATTTCTGGCTTCTGGTATTTGTAGTTTTGAAAAATATTCAATTTTCTCTGTCAGAGAGCTCTGGTGCCACAACAAACTACAAATCTCAGGATTCCATAGGATGCAGCCATGAAAATTAAAGTGGTGTCAAATGGCATTACTGCTCCAGTGTGGCAGCAGCCTCAGTCAAACTAATGTCAGTGAGCACCTTCCCTGCCGATCAGTTCTCACATCACCTGGACTTCATAGAAACTGCTTCTCTGCTTCACTCAGAAATGAAGAGCTGACCAACGTGATACAGCCTAAAACCAGAATATGCCATAGGAAAGAACATGGTCAGTGCAGGTAGATCAGGGCCAATACTAGAGAAACTGAGGTAATTCTAAAAGCTTGAGAACAAAATAGCCATATTCATGTCTTCTACGCATCCACCCCTTTCCACTCACACAGAAAGGATCTTAGTGCTAGTGGTACATTTTTCATGAACACATTAAAATAAATTGTTCTGATAACAAGTCAGTTGAAGTGTATGGAAAATGTAAGTAAAGTTCATTTTATAAACACTAAAAGATAGTCAATTGTGTAGTCCATGTAAAACTGTGATATGCAGTTGTTGTTTTTCTAACTATTCTTACTATTTTCTGCTTATAAAAAAGGAGAGTTTGCACTGACACAGGCAATACAAGAAGCTTGTTAAGATGAATCATGAATCGTTGTTATTGTTGTGTGCCTTCAAGTCATTTCTGACTTACAGCAACCCTAAGGTGGTTGTCTTGGCAAGATTTGTTCATAGGGGCATTGCCATTGCCATCCTCTCAGGCTGGGAGAGTGTGATTTGCCCAGGGCAACCCAGTGAGTTTTAATGGCTCAGCCAGGATTTGAACCCTGGTCATCAGAGTCACAGTCCAACACTCAAACCACTAGGTCATGTTAGTTTGCAGCTAGAAACTATATATCATTATTCAGTTGCAAAATCATGTATCATCCATTTTTAATGTCACTCTTGTCAAGCTGCTGATTATAAGAGTGACTTTAGATTAATCTTTGTGTGGATGATACCCGCAGAAGTTCCACAACATCAAATAAAAAAAAAAGGACATGCTACAGTTTTATGGATTCATGTCCAAGTTTCTTGAAAGTGGGAGGGTTCCATCTGCAATCCATGCTTATGAAAAGGAAGCTTGCCCCCACCCCCAGCCATATGAACACTGCTTGGCAAGTGGAGTTTACTCTCTTGTTAAGAGACTGACCCTCTGAATTTCTGCTGAGAACTTCAAGGGTAAGCTTTTTTCATTGAAAGCAGGTTCTACTGAAAGCAGGTTCTGTGACTGATTATGGCTCAGACTAGTTCCAGGTTGTGTATAGCTTATTAGCTATAATTTCTTTGAGACTGCTGGAAACTCTTTGTCAAAACTCTTAAAGGATGTCTTGACTCCTCTTCTTACTTAATGTGGGACATGCCTATATGGCTGGTTCATTGGAAATTGTATACCTCTAGGGAAAAAATAAATAAATAAATCTCCATCTGAAAGTATTTCCTAACCATCCAGGCATAAAGAAATATCAACCTTCTATTTGTAAACAGAGACTAGTCAGTCTCACAAGCCATCCCTTCCTATTTCTTGCATAGTTATATAACAGACTTCATTAATTCAGATATAGTCTTCCCTAAGTAATATAAGTTTGTGTGCTGAGCACAGCAATCTTTATGGACGTCAGTGGAAATATATGTTCAGTATTTTTTCCCCCTCATTCTTGTTACAACAGGCAATATTAGGTCACGTCATGTAAAACAGCAGGTAGGTCAGTTTGACGGTACATTTCAAACTTTATAGTAATTGCTTAGAAACTTGGGTTAAGCCTTTAAAGACATTTATTGCTATGATTAGCTATATAATTTCTAAGTAGAACTGCACTAATGGAAGGAAAATGGAATAAAGGTCTTCCTGTTTAAACAAGGGGTTTTGATTTTTCAGCTGCTATTTCTACTGTCCCTGTCACTACAGTTTTTTTCTTTAAAGACAAATCATGAAAATAATGTCTATTTATTTAGCGGATGCTATGGCTGAGGACCTGTAGGACACATGCAGAACTATGCAACATCCATCCCCTCAGCAATCCTGGACTTTTGATTCAGCCTCCCAACAGGCATTCTATGACCAGAGAGCAGAGGGATTGGAAATGTCTCCACAGCCAGACACAGAATGTCTCATTTGCAGAGATCTGCCAGGGTCCTCTGAAGGTCTTAACATGTGATGCAATCATTCTGGACCTGGATATTGGGGCATAGCCAGAAATTTCTCCAATAACTTCTTCCCTGCTCTCCACCAACCATGGAATAGCTGTGGGGAGGCTGCAGCAGCTGAATGGTGAATCAGGAGAAGATCAGATTTGTTCTTTGAGGAGGACAGAAGAGATTTCTGACTTCACCACCATCATCAGCAGCAAGATATTTGTAGGCAGAAGGTGAACTCATGCCTGTGTATGTCACCAATAGGATGCCAGCCAAAGCTTGTCTATATATCTACTTCTGCTGGATTCCACTGCTTTCACAAGAACTGATAAGTCAACTGCAATATCTGCAGGGATGAGGTGGCAGATCTCCTCCAGTTTAAAAATCTGTAAAGAAGTAAAGAAGGAGTAAAGAAAATAAGGGAAGAGACTCAAAGATGAATGTAAATGGAAGGGTTTGAGGAAAAAGGTAGGAAAAGAAAAGAAGAGATTATAAAGGATCAGTAAGAACTATATTATTGAATCTAATAGATTAAGAAATAATTGATGTAATGGGACAACTAAGGTACTCCTCTATAATTGGAAATGTCTGAATTATATGTTTGAATATATTTAGTATACAATTTATAATGAAACTAATATGACAAAAGACAATTATGTACAATAAGAATTGAAATGTATGTTCGAATGTGTTTTTAGGTTTTAATTAATTTTTTTTCAAAAAAAATATGTTGTGGTTTCAGGTTTCTAGTTTCACTTAAGGACTGTTCATGGTACAGTTGTGATGAAGAAATGAACCATGGCTGATCAGTTGTAGTAGTCATATGTACACAAGAGCTAGTATGGCAGGGGTAGGCAACCTTTCCCCTTTAAGGGCCAAGGGACTTCAGCTCCCAGAAGCCTCAGCCATGTTGGCCAATAGTCCCATGTTGGCCAATAGCTCCTGGGATTCTGGGAGCTGAAGTCCCTCGGCCCTTAAAGGGGAAAGTTTGCCTACCCCTGTAGTATGGTGTAGTGGTTTAAACATTGGACTATGACTGGAGATTGGGTTCAAATAACTGATCAGCCATGGAAACCCACTGGGTGACCTTGGGCAATTCACACTCTCAGCATCAGAAGAAGGCAAAGGCAAATCATCTCTAAACAAATCTTGCCAAGAAAATCTTGTGATAGGATCACCTTATGACCATGTAAAAAGTACAGATTGAGATCCTGCATCAGAGTATAACTGTGATATCCTAGCCATATTCCATCCCATGATAAGACCCCTGAAACTCATCTCAAATGCCGGGCAGCCAGCCCAAGCAACATTTCAGTGGCACTGGTATGTGAGGTGCTACAGGATGACATGATTACCCCCTCCTGCCAGTGAACAACAGTGTAACAAAGAGAACTGCAACTCTGTCACTTAGGATGGCTTGCTGACTGTTAAAGTAGTTTTCAAGGATGTTTATGGTCATGACAATGATATTATGATCATAAATATGAATAGAGAACAGTTACACAGTCATAGGTTTATCCTACAATATCACAATTTACTAATAGGATCCCAGCCACATTTATCAAGTCCTTTCACTTTACACAGTTACAGCATTATGACCCCAAGGTCTAGCCTCCCTTCATCCCCCTCTTTTCTGATAATAATGTGCTATCAAAAGAGTTGTCAGAGGCATGTAGCTGCCAAGGCATCCCAGCATGGAAGATGCTGCCAGACCATATAAGGAAATCCATATAAGAGATCCAGGAGGCTCAGCATTTGGCAGCATAAGAGCACACTGCTTCAGAGAGATTTGCCAATAGGAGTGCCAATAGGAGTGATTGTGGGTGATAGACCTTGTGTTTACAGGATCAGAAATCCAAGAATACCTCCTTCTGAGAGTGATACTCCTTTGTCCAAGGACATTTGCACAATTGTCTGGCCATTCACAACTTTCCTTCCCATTCTTCTCTCCTGGGACCTTATCACACGGGGTCTAAAGCAGACAGAACTCCGTCCCATCCCCGTCCCATTGTGGTTTTTTTCCCGTGTGTTCACATGACGTCGCACAGAACCCCGTCCCATCCCCGTCCCATCCCCGTCCCATTGCGGTTCCTTTTCCCGTGTGTTCACACGATGTCGCAGAGAACCCCGTCCCATCCCCGTCCCAATGCGGCATCATCCCCGTTCTTTTGAATGCCAGTTTCCTGGGGAATTACATTTGCGCGACCAGAATGATACCGGAATGATGCTGCTTTCGTTCATTGTGCAATGATGCTAGTTGCGTCTGATAGCAATTTCCATCTTGTGGGGTCTATACCGGTATAGTTCTGGATTGATTCCATACCGCTTTCTTGCCGCTTTGAGACCTGCATGTGATAACGTCCCTGGTGACTACATTTTAATCCTGAATTCTGCCCCTGAACAATTTTGGCCTTATAAATATGCCTGCTTAGGCACTACCAATTTAGTCTTGCTTGAGATCAGACAAACCCCTTTTGTCTGTATTTCATTTGATTCCTTAGCCTGCTAGCCATGCCATGATCCCCAGTCATCTTTCTGAGCCAATTCACTTCCTAGTATCCTGCAACTGGAGCCATGCTTCTGGCATTGGTATGGTATTGCCCTCTGTACCCTCTCAAGTTCACTATTTGCCACCACCTTCTGTATTGTTGGATGTGTGTGAGAAAGAATGTATTTTCATGAATGGCGATTCCCTTTGATTGATAAATAAAACTATTTTAAAACTTGCACTCTGAAGTTCTATTTCTCAGGATCAGCTTGAACCCCACTTTGACTTGTCTGAGCCCTCTCCGCTGCTTTTACTTGAGCTAATAAAATTAACCTATTCTATATCAATTGTGGGTGTCCTCCTAGGACCCTGGGTAACAGGCCCCAAGGTACCTCCAAAAGTTAACATGCACTAAAGCACTCATATTGTAGAAACATGCTAGTGTTTCTGAACATCAAGTGCTTAAAGCATGCTCCTTACCTTCAATATCTCACAGTTTATATTGTAATTTTAAATTGTAATGTGTATAGGCTGAAATTCCATAGCTTGAGAATAAACCCTACTGAACTTAGCGGGGCTGATTTCAAAGCACATAAGTCTAGGATCAAATTGCTGATTAACAGTAACAACAAACCAAACCTAATTCATTTTAAAATAATAAAAGAAAAAACATTAAGTATGCAGATTTTACAAAGAAGAAAACTGTGTATGTGTAAGAGATGAAAGACAGGGAATACAAATTGGCTTGCCAAAGGCTGTTTGTATCAGCCAAAATGTTGGCATTTTCTCTCTTCTACTTTTAAGTTTATGAATGGCTAAAAATGTATCCCCACTCAATAAAACAGCAAAAATCCAGATCACTCTAGAGCTAGTCCTGCTCAAGTAGCCACACACAACTGTGATAGCTGGTGGTTTCCATGTGAGTGAAGTTGTGAATCCACACTAGGTTTTAACATAAACCTTTTGTGGAGCTATTCACGGTGCTGAACCTATGAGAAGGAACCCATCAGTAATCATTGCAGAGGGGCTATGGCTCCTGAATAAAGATTCCCTTTCTCTCCCAAATGCAGTGACAAACCTAGCCAGTTCACCAAAACCCAGGCGAGCATCCCAGTGCAGATGCATGTGGAGATAACTGCTTCCACATACAGAGTTTTGTGAGACCCTGATGAAATTTCTGATGAAATACAACAGAGTTGATTTTCTTTCCTTTATTTGAAAAGCATGGTGGGGGTGGATGGGCATATGACTATCTATACCTCTTTACTAGTAACATTGATCCCACCAGCAGGGATCAACCACAGTAAAATATTGAGTGACAGATGCCTGGTAGCCAACAGAAAAAGGTTTCCTAGAAACATTGAGCTGGTCCTTTGACCAAGTCTCCAAGTCTAGATAAACTTCATTCAAGAATGTTAAAAGAAATGGCAAAAGTAATTTTGGAACCATTGACAATAATCTTTAAAAGTTCCCAGAGAACAGCAGAAGTCCCAGCAGATTGGAGGAGCACAAATGTTGTTTCCCCTCTTCATAAAGGTTAAAAAAGAGGACCCAAATAATTTCCTGACATAATACCAGGAAAAATTCTAGAGCAGATCATGAAACAGACCGTCTGTAAGCACTTAGAAAGGAATGTTGTGATAATTAAAAATCAACATGGATTTTCAAAAACAACTCATGCCAGAATAAATTTATTTCTTGTTGGAGTTACAAGCTTAGTAGATGAGGGGAATGCTGTGGATGTAGCATATCTTGATTTCAGTAAGGCATGTGACAAGGTCTCCCATGATATCCTTGATTCCAAGATTCTATGGAGTGAGCCTTTTGATGGAAGATCAGGTGGAGGCTGCAGCTTCAAGGCCTGCAAATGGCAACTAGATTGGCTGGCAGGCCAGCCAAAGGACTGAGCACTAGAGTAACAGGAATATCTTGCTCTGTTAATAAACTTCTTGCATAACAGGTTCTCCTTTGTCTTGGAAGTCTTATAATGAACTGGTTGTTATTGCTATTATCATCAGATGATCATATCATGGTCCTATTTTAGAAATGTTCATTTTGCTTGACGGTAGCTTTCAAGGATCAAGCAACTAGATGCCAGTGCATGTCACCAACAGAATCCTGGCCTTTCTTATTCAAGAGCTTGTCTGTGCTTAGCCGTGTGCTTATGTATTTTCATATTCTAACCAAGCAAAAGTAACAAAAAGTAATTACGGTATTTTTTGCACTGGAAAGTGACTGCTTGATGCTGTAGATGTTAAAAACACGGGAGAAAGATGCCGTACCTTTTGAGGATTGCCTGTTTGCAAATAAGAAAGCTTGAGCAGGCCATATCTTATCTAAAATCTGGCTATGTTTGCCTTTATTTATTTATTTCAAAAAATTATATACCCTCCTCCCCTCCTCCTCCTTGAAATCAGATGCCCAGTTGGTGTAAAATAATGAGTTAGATCCAGATTAAAGTCCATGCAGCTGAACAGACACAAGTGAATTTTCCCATCTCCCCATGACAGATCCTGTAATTCCCCTGTAATTACACAGGGGGTTGAGGGGCCTTCCTGAATGGGATGGGCAACATGGAGGAGGAGTCTCCCAATGGAGCAGAGACATCCAGAGCACCAAAGGAAATAGTTAGCAATAATGAGTTAATTGTGATCCATTCACTTTCCAAATAATAAGGAAGCTATAATTTTTGGTGGGTTTTGGGGGCTATGTGGCTGTGTTCTGGAAGAATTTATTCTTGATGTTTCACCTGCATCTGTGGCTGGCACCTTCAAAGAATCTTCACCGAAATGTCAATCTTTCAGGCAAAATGCCAGGAATAAATTCTTCCAGAACATGGCCACATAGCCCCAAAAAAATCCCCCACAAAAAACTATGGAAGCCAGCTGTGAAAACCTTCAGCTTCACAATAAGAAAGTTATATGTAAATTATGTTACAATTAAGGTCAGGAGAACCTGCTATCAGCTTCAGCTGATACTCCAACTGCACCCTTTCCTGAAGTTCAGGGACCTCGAAACTGTGGTACATGCACTTGTAACCTCTCATCTCGATTTCTGCAATGCACTCTACATGGGGCTATCCTTGTGCCTAGTTCGTAAACTTCAACTGGTATAGAATATGGCAGCCAGGCTGGTCTCAGGTAAAACCAGAAGAGACTATATAACACCTATTCTAAAATCGCTTCACCAGCTACCTATCAGTTTCCAAAAGCCCTAAATGGCTTGGGTCCAACCTATCTTTGGGAACTCCTCCTTCAGTATAATCCACCCCGCACGCTCAGGACCTCTGGGGAAAATTTACTGCAACCTATAAAAACTAAATTATCTGCAACTGTCCAGAAGACTGTTTTGGCTATTGCTCCCAGATTTTGGAACAGCCTGCTGGATGAGATCCATCACTTGACCACCTTAAAAAGCTGTTAAGACAGATCTCTTCCAGCAGACCTTTCCTGAGTAGGTAAGCAGCCACAGAAAATAGTTATGCCTGTCCTTGATTTTCATTGTAGCTATTTTAAATTATTTGTTTTTGTAATTTTAAAGTATGTTTTTATATTCTGTCTATTTAATTGTATTTTAGATGGGATGGGCTATTGGGGGATGAGATTGTTTGTTTTATCTTGTAAACCACCTCAGGTTACTTTTATAGGAAACTGACCTCCTTAAATAGGAGAGAAATAATATTGTAGGACTCAGACCAATGGATTCAAACTATAGGGAAAAAGATTCCACCTCAACATTAGGAAGAATGTAGTAAGGGCAGTAAGGGCTGTTCAACAGTGGAACATGCTGTCTTTGAGTTTGATGGAGTCTCTTTTGGAGGTTTTAAAACAGAAACTGGATGGCCATCTCTTGGGGTGCCTGGCCTCCTTAAATAGGAGAGATGGAATATTGTGGCCTGGATCCAGCAAGAACACTGGCAGAGCACTGAATGCATGTGTATGTGCCTTCAAGATCCCCGTGGATTTATGGCACTCTATGAATTTACTAGCATTTTCTTTACACTGTTGTTGGAAGAGGTGGAGGCAGCTCCCTTATCCTCACTTCGTCCCTGGTATTCAAGTGTAGCTGGGTGTTTCCATTGTCCTAACCGTGGATCAGACATAAGGCATCATAATCTGGGTGCATTTCCAGTGATCCTGTGTACTTTGACCTAAGTGTGAGGCTGCTCCTTCTTTACCTGTTGCTTGAGGGAAGTCAGAACATGCTCAAGTAAAGTCTGATGCCCAGTCAGTAACCAGAAGAATAGAGCCATAACCTGGAAATCCCTAGCTTACTCTTGTGCACTGGGAACAACAACATTGTGTTGGGAGGAAAAGGATACCTTCTTGTGCAACGTTATTCAAAGTACATATGCTGCTGGGAGCAGCAAGCCATCCTGCCAGAGGGAAGAACCAGGGATGCTGAACTTTGCACCCCTTTTTCCACCTAATCCTCCAAGTCAGGCAAGTGGCAGCACAGAAGGAGAGAGAGGGGGGCATGGCTGGGCAGAGCAGGCATATAAAGCCAATCCCTCCCTGCCAGGGATTTCATCCTAGGAGACACAGCAGCAGCAACAACTATATTAATAGCAACAGCAGCGCAGCAGCAGAAGCTGCGTTTGGGGCACCTGGGCTTCCTCTAGGTAGAAGTTATTATTCTGCTGCAAAGTTTCTCCTAAGCTACCTGATATTTTCACCCCCCTAATATGGTTTCAACTTGGGCCCAGCTTAGAAAAGCCTCACCTCAAAATACATTACCCACTTTAATTCAGAAATCAATACTGGAATATTATGATCTGGTAAATGAAGAACAGGAGCAGAGGTCAAACCCAGAGGCTGCAGTAATGTCCCCAATAGATAACCCTGGCCCTTCAAAGGGTGTAGTTGAAACAGCCAAGGTAATAGATAACAGAATTGAGACAGAAACTTCATCCTCCCACTCTTCCTGTGAAAATGCTGCAAATTGGTCTATTGACCCAGGCATTGCTGAAGCTAATTTCTCACCCTTTAAGCATAAGCTGTTTTCCTTATATAAAAATACGATAAACGCATTAAGAGAAAAGAGCACTAAACCTCACCCAGTATCTACAGATCAAAACTTCTCCTCTTTATATGTTTTTTTTACATGATCAATGTTTTCTAGCAGAACGAACAGCAGTAAAATTCTTTAATAGAATGGACACACTGCAAAAGGAAGTTTCTGGTCTTAAAGTTATTATTGAAACATTAGTAGGACTCATGGAGCTTGGGATTTTTACAGTAGTCCCCCAGTCTTGTTTCCCCAGTGAAGAAAAAGAATGTGTAGCTGACCCTCATGATGAGGATATGCCTAAAGCATTCAAACCATCCCTAAATTCTGAAACAAAACAACTTAATGAAATTATGGAGGACTGGATCCTGAATTGTGAAACCTCTTATCCAGTTAGAAATAGTGATCTAGGCTTCTGTCCTGAAAAAGCAACCTCATATGCTGCTGTAACTGAGGATTATGCCAGTGTATGTCACTAACAGAATTCTGACTTTTCTTGTTCAAGAGCTTGTGTGTGCTTTACCTTGTGCTTATGCATTTTCATGTTCTAACTAAGGGCCTTGGCAGACAGCTTATTGAGCCGTCTTGGAGGCAAGGAAGAGGAGGGGCAGCTGCACGCGCAGCTCCCCTTCCTCTTCCCGAGGTTGCCCTTGGAGTTGCCGGCCCTCCGCACAGCCGGCGCGCCGAGGGCAACCTCCTGCCGCAGCGTCCTCACATGCTGCGGCAGAAAAGACAGGGAAAGTGCGCCCTACGCATTTAGGGTGCACTTTCCCTGTCTTCTGAAAGGAGTGCCAATTTGGAGCTCCTTTTAGGGTCGCCGCAGGAGGGCCGCAGTGCGGAGGCTGTGGTCCCGCAGCGCTCTGGACCAGGGCGTCCCCGACGCCCTGGTCTGCATCCCCCCTAAGTGAAAGTAACTGAAAGTAATTACTGTATATGCCCAACTATACATCAACCTCACATATAAGTCAAGGGCAGGTTTGGGGGCAAAATGATGAATTTTGATATTACCATGGATAAGTTGAGGGTAAAATTTAGGGACATGTGGTGGCTCAAGCAGTTAAAATGCTGACTCTGTTGATTGCAAGATAAGCAGGTTGGCAGCTCAAGGCCAATTGCATGATGGGGTGAGCTCCTATCACTAGTCCCAGCTTCTGCCAACCTAGCAGTTTGAAAGCATACAAATGCAAGTTGACAAATAGGTACCACTTTGGTGGGAAGGTAAACGGCATTCTATGCAGTTATGCTGGCCCCATGATCACAGAGTAGTCTTTGACAATGCTGGCTCTTCAACTCAGTAACGGAGATGAGCACTGCCCCCAAGGTTGCCACAACTTGACAACCTTGTCAATGGGGAATACCGTTACCTTTAACAAAGGATCTAAAGGATGAAACAAAGGAAAACAGTGCCATAGGACTTACAAAATTCCACTAGGCATAACTGTTTGTGCTCACACTAAAGGTTGGATGGATGAGAGAGTAGAGTGGGGGGTGTCAGTGCTTCCCAGACAGATTATACTCTTGCCTTTCACCAGGGGATGGCTCCTGGTTTTATAAGAGTTAAAGTACAGTACTTACATTGATCCATGGATAAGTCGACTCAGGTTTTTGGGGTCACTTTTTTGACTAAAATTTCTAGACTTATACATGAGTATATAGAGTGTTATAATTGTTTAGAAGAGAAGGAGCAATTGTTTGAAAGTTGTAACTTGAAAAGTTAGTTACTACTTTGTAATATGGGAACTATAAAATTTAGTTACTTTTTAAAACCAAGTTTCCAAACTCTGAATATATTTTCGGTGAGCCAAGCTCTTCTGCCAATGGAAAGCAGATTCTGAATCTAACCTAATGAAATTATTTAAAACCACATACAATAAAACATTATCATCAAACAGCCAGAATGAAAGACAGTAACTAAAATATTTTAAGCTTTGTCTTCATTATAATTCATGTCATTTGTTCTACACTAATTATGTTGTTTGTGGGTTCTTAATATTAACAAAGCTATGATTTGATTAAGTGGAATAGTGACAGACACAAAACTATTTGCATGAGCAGTGGATCTCTCTTGGATTCAGTGTCCTGGACTGCAACATTATTTCTTCGACTGCTCATGCTGCTGGTTTGCATCTGTCTGGACAATTCTATACATATTTACAGAGAAGTAAGTCCCACTGAGTTCAATGGTGCTTTCATTCCCTTGAATGAGTATGGGATTGCAGACTCAATAGGGTTCCCTCTTCTTACATTCTTATTTCAGCATAGGAAAATTAATTACAGGAAGATTCAAACACTGTTAACATGTTTTGAGCATCATACACTGGCATTCACTAAGTAAAAATCCCCAGACTGACCAAGAATTATTTTGTGACTGGTTATTGAATATTTGTTCCATGTAACATCCTTTCTACTACAGGTAGAAATAATCTTGTACTGCTATTTTATGTGCAAGCCAAAATCAAATGACATTGTGGAGTTTTTCACATGTGGGTATTAAACTGCAATGTTAGCAAGAGAATATCAGCTTTGGCAATAACTGTCATATGGCATCACCTTTGCCACATTGCTGCTGTGCCTCTAAAGCATTGTTAGAATGGATTTTTTTTTTATTGACAGGGAAAACCAGCAATAAGCTGCCACCCTATTACTCCACAGATGTGATAAGTGACAGTGCATAGCTGTCTCAATATAGGGCAGCCATTCCCTTCCTCATTCCCAAGCAGCCTGTTTTCTCCCCCTCCCCACTGCCTTTTTTCCTCTCTCCTCCCCCACAGGGCATAAGGGGAATGCAGAAGAGAGCACACAGGGACCGTTGATGGCACAAAAAGTACCCATCACACTTTTGAAGAGAGATGTGATAATAAAAGCAATTGTAACAAGACCAAGGTGAGACCAAGGCTTGTGTGATGAAGTTGTACATCAGTGCTACAGGTTCTGCTGTTCTTAACATTTTTAGACAATGTAGCAGTAGCAATAGTAATAATAATTATAATCATTATTATAATTAAGTACTATTATTCCTCTTACTACAGCTGCTTGGGAAAGTTACCTTTTGGGACCACAGCTTCTAGAATCCCTCAGCCTAAATCCTATTATGACTCACGATTTGAGTAGATCCATGCAATCTATGGGATTTACCTAAATGTTAATTTTCTGTTTGGTAATTGAGTCCATGATTATTGATACTGAGACTACCAATTGTATTCATGCACCTTCAGACCTGAGAGTTGCAATCCAAATAAGATAACTTTCTCAAGCTCTCCCCCTCCAATATCATAATCAAACACTTACCTAAAGAATGTGGGATTAAGCAGCGTTTCCTTTGTGATTTTCAAGAGCATTTGTATTTTGCAACACTTTAATACAGTGGTGAGTCACTGAAAATGTATCCCTGATAACCAAATAGCAGTTAATAGCAGAGAATGACAAGACAAGAGAGCTGACCAGTTGCTGAGCTTACCTCTTTTTGAAATTTGTTGAAAATAAGTGTAGGTTGCCTTTTGATGCTAGTGAAGCAGAAGACCTCACATTAGTTGTAGGGGCCTTCTGAAGAATGGTTGCCAGTGAGCTTCTGCCCTTTTGAAGTGTGCTGGCTTTGTTATCTTATTACATGATTTTTAAGGGGACAAAGGGCACAGACAGCCAAAGGCTTTTGCAGTGCATCTGTGATGACCTTTTTATTCTTCACAATATTAAGAAGACAGGAAGACAAAAGCAACCCCACCTCCTATTATGTCAAGGATCTGTATGGAGACAGCAGGGCCTACTGCACTGAGAGGGATGTTTAAATCCTAAGAGCCAAGACAGCCGGGCTGGCGGGGGCGGGGGGGGGGGGAGAGTTAAGATTGCAAGCATATTTCTCCTGAAAGACAGCAAAATTTGTCAATGCCACCCACCAGGTTGCCATTTCCTCTTAGAATACATCACTCTTAGCCCAAAGTATTGTGTTTTTGTCATTAAAAAGAAAATTAGAACCTGAAGGTGCATAGTCAGGGACTTTTGTATGTGTGCAAACAAGACACAAAAGTTTTCAAGACATGACATTTATAAATGTTTTCAGAAATCAGCTTGATGATGGAGAAATGATCTTTTTCTATAGTGTAGAGTTGTCTATGCAATGCATTACTGTTAGTTATGAGGCTGTTGATGCAATGGAGATTTTTCCATTGGTTGTCTGGGAGATGCCTGCTCTTTTCTGAATTTCCTTCTATCTCTGTTTGCCTTGTCCCTCAGAAATCTATCCATAGGCATGGGGAGTCCTCCAGAAAAATGAGAGAGGTGGCACTTTGAGGCAACAGTGAGAGTGGGAGTCAGCCAAAATGGCCTCCCTCCTTTCTCCCAGAGGGAGCATATTGGGTTGGACTTCCAACCCAGACTTTGCCTCTTATTTCCATGCTCATGTTTATTTCCACTCATGTTCAGGATCAAACTGCAAACTGAATAAATAACAGGGAGGGGGATGCTGAGTATGATCAAATCAGTATAGTTTTAAAAGGAAGCTTTCATAACCAATGCTAAAAGTATAGGGAAACAAATGATTAGGACTACAGTCAATTGGTGGGCATGTGTATTTGTGTGTGTGTGCGTGTGTGATTAAACTTAGTGCTCTTTTTGAGTTTTGAAACAAGCTGTTCCCATTTACAGCCTATGTTCTTACATTGGAGAAAGTATAATTTCATCAGGATTTACTGCCCTTCCAAATAGACGTGTATAGAATGTCTATTTTATACTTTCTAATTTATTGTAAATGCCTCAGGAATGTTAAGTATTAAGGAAAGGTGGAATATACATTTCAAGAATGAATGGATGGATTGAAGTGAGAAATATGACTTCTGTACACTCTGGATTCCAGATTACATTATAGATATTGGCTGGTATCCTGTTAGGGAGTTGTACTCCAGTAAGCTAGGCTTATGACCTCATATCTGTTTGGTATCCACATTTACAATCATGGCACCATTGCCATGACTACAAATGCCCAAAGTCTACCTTAAAATCCATGCAGCTGTACCAAGGAACAGAGTTCTATGGCAGTAGAGAGAGTGTTATTGAAGGATGTTTTGTCCAACCCCCTCCTGCCAGAAAGCCATGTTGTGATGGAGAATTGCAACAGGACTCTACAGTGGTCCCTGTTTCTGCTTGCTGCACTGTGGCTCACTGCCAGATGGGAGCTGGACATGCCATCCTTCAGTGCTGTTAGCATATCTGTTTTTTTCATAAAATTTTGGACACATGTGGAGTTCCCTCTATGACCTTGAACTGACCTCTGAGGAATGTCAGCCATAATCCCCTAGATGGCAGGTCATGTAGGCACTGAGAGATCTGCCCAGGAATACTGGAAAACTCCCTAGCAGACAGGTTTGGGAGTTGCCAAAAGGGAAAAACCATTATACTGGAAAAGACATATAATATTGATTGTTTTTGAGTCTCACATTTAATGGGGCAGTGATCAGATTTGACCGTGCCCTTTTCTCTATCCTCCCTTCCGTGATAGTTCCAAAAACAAATGCATTGTTTAGATTTTCCTCACACTTAGCTAAGACTATTAACCCCTTTTTCCTGGCTTCAGCCAAGCCGTTTAGTCAGTAGCCAGAAGGCAGAAGTTTCCTATAAGAACCCTTGGATTTCTAGACTCCATGTGCTATCTTGAGAGTGCATGCTGACTCCATGTCGGTTTGAACTCTGATAATAGCTCCCTCGGCATCTTACCCACCCCCCTTCGGCAGCCATGCTTCATCATCATTACCATCAACATCCACAGTGGATCCCGGAGAAGCCTTCGGAAGTGAGTATTTCCCCTCAGCCTGGTCCCTCTCAAGCTATCCCCGTTTTCATCCCCTTTACTTCTAGAGTGCTGGGTGTGTGTGCATGTTATATTTGTATGTGTGCATTGTAATTAATAAATATTTAGAGTTTAATTGGAGAAGCCAGCCTCTGCGTCTTCCATTGAAAGATCTCTTAGTCCTCTGGTATACATAATCCCAAGGGGTGTTGTTAGGGCCCCACTCTTGCATATTGTGAGCTAATTATAAATTCCCCTAATTAGATCCTTCCTAACAGTGCCCTGTTAGCCAGTACTGCAGAAATCCATCTCTTGGTACAGCTACCTGTATTTTAAGGTGGGTTCTGGAGGGTTGGACTAAGAGACAGAATGTAGCCACAGCATCATAGCTACAATTCAAATGCAAGATCTTAACCAGGGCTAGGCAAACTTTCCCCTTTAAGGGCCAAGGGACTTCATTTCCCAGAAGCCTCAGCCATGTTGGCCAATAGTCCCATGTTAGCCAATAGCTCCTGGGATTCTGGGAGTTGAAGTCCCTCAGTCCTTAAAGGGGAAAGGTTGCCTACCCCTGATCTTAACCATCAATTTTACAATTTTATTGCAGTGCTCCAGAAGTTTTTGATCTACAGTGTACATCAGCCTGAGGTAGGAGGGCCAGTGTTAGAGGCTGCTGGGAACTGCACTTTCAAGAAGGTATCTGCATTTGCTACTCCTGATCATTTAAAGGAAACAATTAATTTAAATTCCTACATTGAGTTATATGTGGAAGTGAATTTTGCTAATATTTTGAGATATAAGTGAATCAATATTAGTGGTGAACTGGGGGGGGTTAGGTATGAGGGGGTGCTGAAAAATTCTTGGCCTGACCCACTTCCCCAAATGTGAGTGTAATTTTGTCACTGTACCTGAAAATAGATTTTTTTGTATTGTAAATTGCCAATTTGTAAGACTGTAAATCTAAATATTGTTTGGTTTCTTTCTTTTCTTTTCTTTCATATCATTTTAGAACCATGCCAATTAAATGTGTGTAATCTTCAAGTGCTGAACTTTGGGCCATCATAAAGTTCTTGTTCCTGAAGAAGAAAACTCCAAAGGAAATCCATGTATGTTTGATGCAAACATTGAGTGACAAGTGCCTGTCAAACTTGACTGTGAAGAAGTGGTGTGCCAACTTTCAGTATGGAAATTTTGAAAATGAAAATGCAGCAAGATCTGGGAGCCCTTCAACAGTGTCAACTCCCAAAATTGTTGAGCGTGCTCATGACCTGATTTTGGCAGAATGGTGAATCTCACCTAAAACAATTGATGAAGCACTAGGGATATCCCAGGAATGCGCTGGTTTTATCATTCAGTTGGCTAGGCAGAAGCAGTTGGCCAAATAGGTGCTGAAATGTTTGAATGAGGATCAGAAATGAAATTGAGTGGATACCTCTCTGTTGATTTTGCAGTATTTCCTTTGCAGTCTAGTGATAATTTTTTGGAACAACTCATCACTGTTGATGAAACATGGATACATCACCATGATTTGGAGATCAAGCAGCAGTTCTCCATGGCCAAAGAAATTAAAGACTAAAAAATCAACAGGAAAATCCATGGCCACAGGATTTTGGGGACAAGGAAGGTATTTTGATGACTAAGTATCTTCAGAAGGACCTAGGCTAATGAAGAATCCTACCCTAACTTGTTCTGCCAATTGAAAAGAGTTTGCAAGAAATAAATTTTTGAATGATTCAAAGGTGATAGCATCAGCAGAGCAGTATTTCAGTGACTGGATATCAGAATTTTTTTTTTCAGGGTTAAAGAAACCTGAGAAAAAAATATGCCAAGTGCATTGAAGTTTGGGGTGAATATGAGTATTAGCATGTAAGTTTCATGGCTCTAGGTAATTCTCATCCTGATGGAACCTAAATCTTTCAGCACCCCTTCATACTGAATAGTGAAAGGAATTCATAAGTAAGGAGTAGCTATGGAGGCTGTAAATCTAGTATTGGATCCATTTTAGTGCTAGAGAATTAGAGAAAATTATGAAAAGAAGGATCATAGCCACTAAATAAGAGAACATGTAAAAAGGAGGGCAATATAGCATATATATTTTTTTTGCCATTGATGTATATTAATCTTGAAAATGTAGCCACCCCATCATGATCACTAGGGATTTTAAATTTTGATTTGGAAGAATAGCTTGGAAAAACTGTAATGTATTATAAAGAACAACTTGTCATTGTTACAGAGACAAACAGGAGGATCTCATTGCTATAATTCTTTGAAGGAACAGCTAGATTGATTAGATAAAATATGTCACATTAGGATTGTGGTGTCTCAAGTAGTTATGACACTGATGTGTTGATTACAAGATCGGCAGGTTGGCAGTTCAAGGCCCGGGTGCTGCATGATGGGGTAAGCTCCTGTCACTCGTCCCAACTTCTGCCAACCTAGCAGCTCAAAAGCATGCAAATGCAAGTAAATAAATAGGTATCACTTCTCAGTGGGAAGATAAACAGCCTTCTGTGCAATCATGCTGGCCACATGATCACAGAGTAGTCTCTGACAATGCTGGCTCCTTGGCTTAGTAACGGAGGTGAGTACCGCCCCCTATGGTCAGACACGACTTAACCTTGTCAATGGGGAATACCTCTACCTTTTAGGGGTTTTTTAGTCAATTGTACCAATTAAAGTAATTTTGATTTTTGATTTTTGTTTTCACTAAGAGATTTTACTACCTTGGGAGAAATTATCCCCCTTTTAATATGATCCATATGGCTTTTGTTCTTGAGAGCTCTGTAACTCCATTTAACTAAATATGGCTACAAAGTGATATGCAGACTTTTATGCTCATAGGAAGGTCTCTGATCGGACTCCATTGGTGGCTGATGACTACCATGCCAATGAGACAGGAAATCCATTTCAGGTTTTAGTCTGAACTTTAAAGGAACTATTCAAGGTGCTGAAACTGATTCAACCCATAGATTCATCTCCTTCGATAGTTCTTTTAATGTTTATACTAAACCCCCAAATGGATTCAGTAGCCCACTGACATGAAAACAATGAGCCCCAAGACCTGTCACCAGCGGTCTTTTCAAATTACAATATTATAGTGCTATGTTCTACTTTAATTACCATTAAAACATCTATTGAATTTGGGATTTGTAATCTAGGGAGGAGTATTTAGAATTCTCAGCCAGAGAGGTTTAGTGCCTCACCAAACTTCAGATACAATAATTCAATAGGATGCAGCCATGACCAACAAGACTGAATAGAGTACAATAATTGTGCAGTGTGAAAAGGCCCACTGTTGTACACCTCTGCTTTAAGCCCTCAATATAGTTATTACAGATATCCAGATGCTGGACTGCAATCCATAGGCTATAACCTTCAGTACCTCCTGCTTAACACAAGTGTTGTCTTTAATTTAAAATGTTTTAAGAAACATTTATGGCTTATCCTTCATCTTGAGACCTTATATAAAATGAGTTGAAAATATGTAAACAGACAAACACCTTGGTTATTTCTCCATGCTTTTTCTTTCTTTGTTTGCTTTGCTCTTGGCAAATAAAATTTCAGGGTGGAGGGGCGCACAGGAAGTGAGAGTAGTGAATATGCCCTCTAAGGTTCCAAGGGGTAGATGCAACCACTGGACCTTTACCACTCACACCCGTATGCTAATGAAAAACTTATTCTCCAAGTGAGATTCCTCATATAACCAAAATGACACCATTCACATACAAGAGGGACCAGTGTCAGCAGATTTGGGAGAATTGCAAAGTTTGCATAATCACGACCATTAAAAAAATGTAAGGGGAGAAGTCCAACACAAAAACTACCTAGTGAGATCTGCAGTGGGCCCTTGGTATCTGGAGTTTGGTTCCAGGACCTCCTGTGGACACTAAAATCCATGGATGTTCAAGTTCCATTATATACAATGAGGTAGTAAAATGGTGTCCATTATATAAAATGGTAAAAATCAAGTTTGTTTTT
Source organism: Phrynosoma platyrhinos (assembly GCA_020142125.1). Classification (NCBI taxonomy): domain Eukaryota; kingdom Metazoa; phylum Chordata; class Lepidosauria; order Squamata; family Phrynosomatidae; genus Phrynosoma; species Phrynosoma platyrhinos. The sequence goes on from CM034701.1 coordinate 102,901,795, forward strand.
GGTATTTATATTTTTAAAAAAATATTTTCAAGCTATGGATGCTTGAATCCATGGATAAAGAATCTGTGGATACCAAGGGCTGACTGTAATTCTATGGTGACCATAGAATGCTGACTAACTGGAAGTGTATCCATACTGCAGAAATACCACTTTACATGCCATGACTCTGTTCTACAGAACCCTGGGATTTGTAGTTTGGTGAGACATCAGAGCTTGCTAAGAGACTGAGCAGGCTGAATATCTCACCAAACTACAAAGCATTAGATTCTACAAGGTGGAGCCATGACAGTGAAAGTGGTGTCAAACTGCTTTATTTCTGTAGTGTGGATATATACTGGGTGGAGAGAGGGGTAAAAAAACTGGGACAGGGGGATGGAATGGAGTATTCTGGAAGAGAACAAGGCTGGTTAGCTGGCTGGCTGTTAATATGAGATCCTGAAGAATTGCAATGCTCTCCTCATTGCAACATGTTTTTGCATTTATCATTTCTACAAAACTAATATTCACTATTGAACTAGAGAGTGAATATCCACACCAGGAATGCACACACAAGACGAAGGAGAAGTATGATTCACAGCTCATTCTTCAGCTTGAGATGCCATTGTAATTGCCACTGTCTGAGAACTGCTCAGAGCCATATCTTGGGGATTAGTGTGTAGATGTGGAAGATTGCAGAAGGCTGGAGAGTTGACAACCACCCACCAAGAGCTACTAGTGAAGCAGCATTAAGCTGAGCCTTCAACAAAAAGCACCAATGCTGGGAATTCTTGGCAAGGGTGGCATAGCACTATATTGTAATAGAAATGAACACTGTATTTTTAAAAGAAGAGTCCCCCTCATGCCATTCAATCTCAGGTCTTGCAAAATGCATTTAGAGTTGGAAATAGCATACCACTTATTAGTTACTGTATTGCTATTAATCTATTCTCTTTCATGGTTTTTAAAAATTGGTTAATGTTTTATACAAGCCTCTGTACCAAGTGGTCCCTTAACATCTATACAAGTAATGGTGATGGATACCAGATTCAGAACACTGTTGTGAGTGAGGATATAGGCAATATCAAGTTAAAACATGTGCCTGTTTCAATATTGTGTTTCACTAGAGTTAGATCACAACTCCCAAAATCTCTCAAGATTGGCCTTGTTGGCTGGAACTTCTGGGATTTGGTCCAACAAGGCTGGATCCAAGATGGAGAATTATAGTATTGGCTCTCAATACTATGTAACTGATTGGTAACAGTTTTTCAGGTTTCCAAACAGAGATCTTTTCCCCAGTAGCTGAACATGTCAGGGATTGATCTTGAATTCCTTTGCACGATAAGCATGAACTGTACCACAAGGTTTCATCCTTAAGTCTTTCATTGCACCTTCAGGGATAAATATGTAAGTATTGTAAGTCATGTTTAAGTTTTTAAACTATATTTTACTGAGCAAAAGCAGCATCTATGTAAAAAGGGATATTTTATTAATAATGTAAACCATCTTCCCATGGTAGAATTCAAAGACATAGTCTGACTAGAATTCAAAGACATAGTTAGTCTGTAGAATCAGTATGTAGAGAGATCTTGTAGCACCTTTGAGACTAACTAAAGAAAGAAGTTAGCAGCATGAGCTTTTGTAGACTTAAATATACTTCCGCATTTGGATGCACATCTTCACATGGCACACTCAACAAAGCCCTGATAATAAAATTCCATTTTATTTTTAGATTATATTTTGGAACTCCAAAGAGAACACATTCTCTGGTTAAAAATAGTTGTGTTTTCTACTGATATCTTCCAGCAGAAAATGAATTCCATCCAACACTGTTTAGGTCATTTACGGTTATTGCAGCAGCCTGTGCTTTCAAGTAATTTGATAATTGTATGATTAATGATTCTGGATACTCATGTTCAGTTCTGTACATATTCTTACATGAAGACAATGCCAAATGCACCCTTTAAATAAACAAGGAAACATCATTAATCTTTTGATTCATAAATCATACAGTGCATCACAATCTAGAAACCTCTGGGAATCAGAGGAATTACTACTAGATATAATCTATGTTTAACAAGGCAGCTCAGTGCACTTATCCCAATGCCATTGTCAGCAGAGATAACACCTACAGCATCTGCTTGACTGCTTCTCCAAGGTGTACCTTTTATTCCCACCCTTCTAGTGCCTAACATCTTACCCTTTACTCTGTTCCCACTTTCTTGTTGAGGTGTTGTCAAACTTCTTCTAATATTGTCTATCTTCTCACCTTGTTGAGTTTTCTGATCAGTATACACAAAGTTATATACTGTTCATGAAGTGACAAACAACTGTAAGGCAGACCCAGTATAGGTTGAGTCTCTGTCATCTGGAATTCTAAAATCCAAAATATTCAAAAATCCAAAATCATATACATAGGTGGCTGAAATAGTGACACTTTTGCTTTTTGCTGGTTCAGTGTACACAAACTTGGTTTCATACACAAAATTATTTAAATTATTATGTATAAAATTACCTTCAGGCTATGTGTATAAGGTGTGTATGAGACGTAAATGAATTTCATGTTTAAACTTGGGTCCTCTCTCCAAGATATCTCACTATGTATATGCAAGTATTTCAAAATCTGGGGAAAAAAAACAACACCAGAAATCTAAAACACCTCTGGTCCCAAGCATTTTGGTTAAGGAAGACACAACCTCCTTTTGAAAAGGAAAAAAAAGTCATTTCAGGACAACACAGTTTGGAGCAGAATAGGTATAAAAAACCCCACTCCCTCCTGAAGTGATTTTTTTTCTGATCCCCAGCTGGCTTAGCTAAATGAGGTCTGATGAAGTACTGATAGCAATAGCAAGTACATTTCTTTTCTTTGTTTAATTTTAATTTTTTTAAAAAAATATTGATTAAAAACAAACAGATAAACAAGCAGAACACAAACAATAAACACAAACAACAAATCGCCTACGTAATCCATCTAAACATAACAACTAATTAAACTCAACATAAAATAAAGAAACCTTCCTTACTGAACAGTGCTTGCTAATCTGCCCGATTAAATTACACTTCATTTATTAAGTCCTAATAAATCTAACATCTCACATTATAACTTGATTATCATGTTTCTATTCTTAAATCTAAAGTCAAATTCTATTCGTATTTTTGATTTTATCTTAAAGTCATTATCACAGCATATTTATCCGTGTCTTCTCAATCCAAGTCAATTACAAAATGAAATCCCTCTTCCGCCTTCCGATAGTCCATCAAAGATTTCCAATCATGTTTAAAAGTTGTTTCGTCCCTTCTTTTCACTATTGACATTATTTTTTCCAGTTCCATTATGTTGCAAGTACATTTCTATATTGTTTATCAGAGCACTTAAGCACTCCTTAAGCAATTTACGATGCGTAAGCTAATTGCCCCCAACAAGCTGGGTACTCATTTTAGTGACCTCAGAAGGATGCAAGCCTGAGTCAAGCTTAGCCCTTGGCTGGTATTGAACTTGCAACCTTGCGGTTTGTGAGTGAGTGGCTGCAGTACAGATGATTACTGATGGGAGTTATAATTCAACAACATCAATATTTCTCCTAGTGGATTTTGGCAACATTTTATAGATATTATTTCTGGTAAACTTTTATATAGTGCTTAAGGACATCATCAACGCATCCCTCAGGGAGGGCTTTGTTCCATCTTGTTTAAAGGAAGCGGCGGTTAGGCCACTCCTGAAAAAGCCCTCCTTGGACCCCTGGATATGAATAACTACAGGCCAGTCTTGTTGTTACCATTTTTGAGCAAAGTGATTGAGAGAGTGGTGGCTCTTCAACTCCAAGCTGTCTTGGATGAAACTGATTATCTAGATCCATTTCAAACTGGCTTTAGGACAGACTGGGAGTTGAGACCACCATGGTTGCCTTGACTGATGACATTCATTTGAGCATCGACGGGGTAGTGTGACCCTGCTGGTTCTCTTAGACTTCTTAGTGGCCTTTGATACAATCAACCACAACATCCTCTTGGATCACCTGAGGGGGCTGGGAAGCGGAGGCATTGCTTTGCAGTGGTTCTGTTCCTTCCTCTTGGGTAGATCCCAGAGGGTGTTGCTCAAGGACAGTAGCTCCGTTAGGAAGGAACTCAAGTGTGGTGTTCCTCAAGGAGTCATTCTGTCCCTGACATTATTCAATATCTATATGAAGCCTTTGGGAGAGATTATTCGGAGACATGGGGCAGGGCGTTATCAGTACGCTGATGACACCCAGATATCTTTCTCCTTGTCCCAGTGATCAGCCTCGACTTCAGATGGTGTCTCTCCTCTCAATGACTGTCTTAAAGTGGTAATGGACTGGATGAGGAAAAACAGATTGAAACTGAATCCAGATAAAATGGAGGTACTTATAGTAGCAGCCCCAAAACCAGGCATCAGGATAGAACTTCCAGTCTTGGATGAGATCACACTTACCATGAAGGACTGTGTTCGCAGTCTGGGGGTGCTCCTGGACTCATCGCTTGAGATGATTAATCAGGTGAGTGCGATGGCCAGGAGTGCCTGTTATCAGCTTTGGCTGGTACGCCAGCAGCCCCCTTTCCTGGAAGTAAGGGATCTTGAAATTGTGGTACACACTCTGGTAACCTCTTGTCTGGTTTCTGTAATGTGCCCTACGTGGGGCTATCCTCGTGCTTGGTTTGGAAACTTCAATTAGTGCAAAATATGACAGCCAGGTTGGTTTCCGGTACATCTAAAAGAGACCACATAACACCTATACTGAAGTCTCTTCACTGGCTGACTATTTCTGGGCCCAATACAAGGTGTTGGTTATCACCTATAAAGCCCTAAATAGCTTGGGTCTAACCTACCTTCGAGACCACCTCCTCCCATACAATCCACCCCGCGCAATTCAGTCCTCTGGGAGAAATCTGTTACAGGTGAAAAAATCTAGACTGTTGGCTACTTCCCAGAGGACCTTCTTGATGACCTCTCCCAGACTATGGAACGGCCTGCCGGACGAGATCCATCAGATGACAACCTTAGAAAGCTTCAAAAGGGCTAGTCTTCCTGGCTAGTATTCCCAGTCATGGGGTCTGTCTCTTTGTACCTCTTCTTCCCCCCTCCCAGACACTATTATAGCTGTTGCCACTGTAGTTACTGTATTTTGTTGGCACTCTGCCTTATTTTAAAAATTGTTTTAACTTGATGTTTGTTTAATAACTTTTAAGGGGTGGGTGGGTTGGGGTTTGGGGTTGATCTTATTGTATTGTATTTTTATGTTGGAAGCCGCCCCGATTGCTATGCAGAGGGTCAGGGCATAAATAACATTTTATTATATTATTAATATATTCCAGTTAATTGAAGTCAATATTGATTACCTATCTTTTCTAATATTTCATTTATTTCTATCTGTTTCCCTATGTCATCTGATAAATTGTCAATTGTCCTATACCCAGTGTCCCTCAGTTTCCTTAATACTATTCCTTTACCTACATCTCCTTTCTTATTCAAATATTCTATTGGGTGCAGGAAAGATGTTAAACATAATCTTTCTCTTTATGTTCCTCTGTTGCACCAGTGATTGAGGGTCTTGGAGATGTCTCATCCATAGGGTCACCATGAGTCAAGATTGACTAGGGGGCATTTAACAACAAATACGAGGGTTTAGTTAATAGCTGAGAACACTTTTGAGATAGAATGTGATTAATTTGTTGGCTTGTAAGGTAAAATGCTTATATTAATAAGCTCATATAATGTTAATTTAAAAAATCCAGGAAAAAAATCTTCCCTGCCAGCTTCCCAGGAAGAGAGACAGATTATGCCCATGCACATAGATAGCTACTTTATTACAGCCAGGCAAAGTGTAGTTCATCCCAAAGATAAATGGTTAAGAACTAGAAATAAGTAGCCAGAGTGGTGTAGTGGTTTGAGCTTTGGATTATGACTCTAGAAACTAAGGTTTGAATCCTCGCTCCACTGTGGAAACTGACTGGTGATCCTGGCATGTCACACTGTGAACCTTGGAGGAAGGCAAATCTTGCCAAGAAAACTCCATGATTGCCTTAGGGACACCATAAGTCAGAAAGCACATAGACTTTAAGGCACACAATAACTCATTTTAAAAAATGGCAATGCTGGGTATGATGGAAGGCAGTAGGAAAAGACGAAGACCACATTATAGGTGATTAGACCAATCAAGAAAGCCCCAGCCCTCAGTTTGTAAGACATGAGCAAGGCTGTTAAATAACAGTGTCTCTTGAAGGTCTCTCATTCATAGGTTTGACTATGGCCATTAATAACAAAACCGACTATGAAATATACTAGGTACTTAAAATGAAGCAAAAGTTGATTCATTAAATTCCAGGTAATTCAGTGATACTGATCCAAACAGTATGTGAAATCTCAGTACCCTGCAAAGAAGGTATTTGCTTTCCTTATGAAGAGAAATCTGGAAACTGGACCATCTGTCTCATTATCCTTGTGGCTAAAGCAGAAATTTACAATACTAGGCAGTAAAACAATATGAATATGAGAGAGAGCGAGAGAGAGAGAGAGAGAGAGAGAGAGAGAGAGAGAGAGATGTTGTAGAAAATTATATCCTTAGTTGGGTTTCCTGAGTTATTTCCTGTTTCATGGAAATCCAAAGATAGTGATTTTAGTATTGTTGATGCCATCAGTGAATGTGATGCTAATAAGCAAGATGAGAAAAAGGAAACCAGCAAATGAGTTAAATGTAATTATATACAAAATGTAATACAAATTCATAATATTACTAGTTACAATCACAGATAATTATAGTCTGACATGAGCATAGAACAGGAACAGCAGGGAACACACTAAGCACAGGGGTGTCTAGTCTGTAACAGAGACAAGAAACACATTTAGAAAAGAGAGGCCCTGCTGATGCAAGGCAAAACTAGTTGGGTCATATGCTTCATGCAACAACACAAGTTGCCCAGTCAACATTCAATCTGCCCTGGGGAGTTGCCAGGTGTCAGTGCAGCCAAACCCTTTCTCGGTGCTGGGTTTTTCAGACTGACTGACACAAACAATGACTGGAAGAAAGGCCAGAATGACCAAACAAAAGCTTTATTTAACTCTTTGGGTACTGCGAGATGATAATTCCAATGGGCTCAACATAAAGGAATATTTGTATAATTTCATATATTATCAAGTTGCTCTAATTATTATAAAATATTCATATTGAATTAAGTGCCATTGTGTGTTCCATAATACTAATGGTTTTTTGCCCACAGAAGTAAAAATCAGGCAGATAATAAGATTTGTCCCAGTTCCTTTTGCTGCCCACAATTTCTGTTTTGGAGCAAATAATACTGGTCTTGAGAGCTACAAGGCCAGAAATGTCATGGAAGTTATTAACATTGTTATAACCACTGGAAGTCTTCCAATTTTGTTGTGTGTGCTACCCTTCTATGACCCTAAATGACCCTATCTGTGTAGCACCCATGAGCTCCCTAATACCTGGCCATGTAGACATGAGCCACCATGAGCTTGAAGGCTAGAGACCACGTAGGCAGTTTGGGAGTTGCAATCAAGGGGAATTCACACTTCACATTCCAAAAAGGTTGGGTGATTTACAGCCAAGATGTTTTGCATCCCTGTCAAATAATGCCAATTTACAACCACAACCTCCCTTCACAGACCTCTATCTCAGTGATCTTTCCCATGAAGGTTTGGTCCTTTGATGTAGGACACATGGTTTTTGCCTGAAACTAGGTTTTGCCCTATAATAGATCCCCAAATTCCTTTGTTCCATGTGCTAGTATGGAGTGCAGGGGGACCCCATGTCCCTCTGGATTCCTTCTAGTTCCAACATGCATTGCTTCCGAACACTCCAAAAGCAGCTGAATCCTACATCCCAGCCATGAGACCACATCTTTAAGGAGCAACCAAACTGATGGTAATTATCCCTTTAGTGAAGCCTTTTCCATCCCAAATATCACCTCTTTATTCCTTAGCTCTTTTGTGTGTGTGTATGTATGCTTGCATTGCTGTGTGTACCCCCTAATAAAATACAATTCATATAGATAATTCTTCCTCTGTAGTCCTTGTCTCTATATCTTGGTATACAGGTGGGAAACTATTCCAAAGGGCTGTTCATAGCTGAGCTCATTAATTAAATAAGTTAATTAAAATTCCCCATAGCTACAGTATGTGAAATGAAGTAAGAAATAATTTGATAAGGCCATGGTAATTTTAATTGCTGCAGTTGGCTTCAGGTCTGTTTTGTCTGCACATTTTATTATGTCATCATCATCATCATCATCATCATCATCATCATCATCATCATCATCATCATCATCATTTTCTGTTCGTAATCATTTCTTTCAGTTTGAGTAGAAGTACAATTTAACATGTTGAGTTTCATTATTCTTCTTGTTACAGTTTCTTGTTTTTTCCAGAGGCATCACTAAGGGTGTGTAGGAGATTTAGGCTGCACAAATTGACGCTTTAAGGGGAGTACCTCCACTATCTGCCAAAATGCCTTTTGGCAGACAGAAATGGGCTGTGGCATTCACCTGCATCTCTTTGAAATGTTGAAGCCCAGTGGAAGAGATTGTGCTAGTGGGAGTGAGGCTCAATGGGGGGAGAAAGGAGAGGTCTCAGGTATATATAATTTAAAATGTTTAGATTTTTTATTTTTTAAATTTTATTTAAAAAACATCACATCTTTGCAAATTTTTACTTTAACCACATGAAACCATGTACATGTAAATACATGTAAGATGGTGTGTATGATGTTGTAATTTAAAGGTATACTTTTAATTTTGCCAGTTGTTTATGACACACTATTGCTATTACATTCAGTGACATACAGGGATTACTATTTTGAGTAATATTAGTACAAAAAACATTACTAAAGATTCTGTTTGGTGTGGTATGAGAGGCGATCAATGGAGGGGGGTGGCACCAGGAGTTACCACACCATTGATGCCAACCCTACTGATTCCCCCCCCCATTATTATTATTATTTTTAAATGCAATAACAAATAAGATAATAAATTAAACCAGTAGATAAGTAGGTGAAGCAAGAAAATAATTCAGTTGTTTCATTTGTGTTTGAGGCAGAAACCATCAAGAGTTGTTGAAAATATCAAGTTCAGCAGAAAAGACAGTACACTGAGACCAGTCAAGACCAAATCAAAAGGGGTTCCTTCAAAATTTACTTCATTGTGGGAGGATCATAAGTAGACTGTCTTTGGTCAAATAAACAACAAAAGGGGACCATACAGCAGCAAAGACATTTTCATCATTGCTCCCAGATGATGCTTTAAGGTGGTAGGTCAGCTTTTCAAACATAGTCATTCTCCAGATCTTATTGAAACAGCTTCTAAAGGTAAACCCAGTGAAGAGCCCTCAGTACTGAACAATTTCTAATCCTGCAGCTGCAAGTAGCAGAGAGATGATGTGTTGCACATCATATAGATAATAACAAAAGTGTAGTACTAAACATTATTTGCTGATGAGACATATTTTAATTAAAACCTATTATTTCTTCCATAATGTTTGCTACTTTGGGACAAGAAAGCCACCTAGCAGTGCAGATCTTTACTTACAACTACTCCACTACCATAGAAATAGAGTACATGTTATCTGAGAGACCTTAGATGGTGTGAGATCCCACCTGCAGATTATTTTTAACACATATTCCCCCATGAGGCAGATTTATAAGGTGACATAGGCTGGATTTTTCTCCATTGGCATTTGTTGAGTTAATGCCAAGTTTGGTTTCCTAAACCAGTTTAGCATTTTCATCTAATTTTTATGGATTTTTTTTTTATCAGTCACTTAAAGATTGTCAACACAGAGCTTTCAGAGTTCTGAAATAATGCACTACAAAGCACTTTAAAAAGGTGAAGGTAGGGCTGATGCATACAGCCCGTTTGGGGTAGCAGAGAGCCAGCCCAGGGAGCAGCAGATCGGGGCCACAGCAACCCCATGCCACAGCCCCGGTCCTTCCTTTTGCCGCCCCTAAAAGATGTTTAAATGCTGTGCTGAAGGGCATCCTGACATTGCACACCATGCATAACAGCACACAGCATCAGGATGGCATTGGGGTGGGGTTGGGGTGGCCGGCATGTGGCTGCCACACCCCAACTCTACCCCCAGGTTGGCCCTTCGGGATATTCTGCAATGGGCCATAGTCTCTTGACATGAATGTCTAGTTACCTTCCCATCGAAGTGGTACCTATTTTTCTACATGCATTTGCATGCTTTTGAACTACTAGGTTGGCAGAAGCTGGGACCAGTGATAGGAGCTCACCCCATCTTGCAGCACTCAGACCCCAAACTGCTAAACCTCTTATCGTCCAATCATCAGAATTGGTGTCTTAACCACTAAGCCACCACATCCCATACAAATCACCTTAGTTTGTGATAAACGAAATGAGTGAAGCAATGTATTTGCTGCATCTGGAGGCAATTAACTTCAAGATTTTGAGTTTTCTCTCCAAAAGCTTCATAACAATAGGCATGCCTTCCATAAAAAGATATTTAATCCTATGTGTGTCCTATAATTCCCACTTTTCTCTCTAAAATAAAACTGTGTGCACTCTAAAAACAATGTATTGGTGATGGAACTTGGTCTAATTTTTGCCCATGTTTTTAAATAGAAAAGATACTTTTAAAGAAAGATTTGTGAAGTCTACTAAGAATATTGTTATTGATCATCTGAAAGGGGAGCAAACTAGGAAACCAAGACTCCTGATTCTAACCCAGGAGACACTGGTTGCTGTCACACTGCAGAAATAAAGCAATTTGATATCACTTTAACACCCAGGACTCAATACTATGGAATGTTGGGATTCATAGTTAAGTGGGGCACCAGAACTCTCTGACAGGGAAGGCTAAATATCTCACAAAACTACAAATTCCCAGCATTTCCAAATCCATAGTACTGAGTCATGGCAGCCCCCACATCTGCATTACTGATATCATCTATGCCATTGGCCTCAAGTTCAAGGCTGCAAAGCATATAAGTGAAGAATCATAAGCCCTCCAGGGTTTGATCAGCTGGAGAAGCTGAAGTGGCACTTTTCCCCACAACACTTCCCTTTATCTTTTTGCCAGTTCAATAGTTGGAATGGTGAGAGTCTGGATTAGATAACATAATCTTGGCAAAATTTGCATTTTTATAGCTGTAATTCAGTCCAATAAAGAGAGCTTCAAGGTAGACCAGTTTGGCAACTTTTGTTTTCATTCACTTTATTATCAAACTATAATTCCAATTCAGCAATTATTTTGTTTGTTTTTAATTAAGTCAGGCACAAAAACATGTTCATCATAGGATGAGCACACAGATAATAGGGAAAAAAAAGCTACAGTGAAGCCAAAGCTACATGATTCAAAGTTTCATTAATTTCAGTAGGAGAGGGGTAAGCAATCAGTTAAAATCTGGAAAGGACCTGAGATGTTATTTTTAAAAAGAATGAAGTCTTCTATAATGGAACAATAGTAGGAAGACGCAGTGCATTGTATATATTAATTCTTCTTTAAAGTAACTTCCATAGCTCTGAATCTGGAATCTTGTTTGTGGAATGTGGAGTTCCATAAATTGTAGGTAGGCTGGATAATTCATATTGTAATTCATATTGCAAGAGATTGCTGATTTCTTAATAAATCCTCAGTGTATTAAACAAACAGCTTTAATTATTGCTTGAACACTCAGTTCTTTCTCATTCAGGGATTTCTGTCCAAACAAGCCAATCTAGAAATGAAACCTTTCATTAAGGACTTTGATAAAAGGCAGGTTGGGTTTCATTGAAGATTACTCTTTTATTCAGTTGACAGAACAGATACGGCTACATTTTTGTATTTTTTTAAAAGAAAAAAATAACAATGAGTCCTTTACCAAACTACTTGGGAATAAACCCTTGTAAATTCAATGAAACCTATTTCCAATTAGATACATGTAAAACTACAGTGTAAATGCTGTAAATGTTGCAGCTGTATAGTGATTCTCAGACTGTGAATCAGCTACATTGTTCAGCAAACCTCTCATGCCATTGTTTTGCTTTTTGATATGAAAAGGGAAAACAGAGAGGAGAAAGCCCTTTCACTGTAGAAGTAGCCATGAAAAACAGCAGAGATTGAATGTCCCTGTTGTTTCAGGACAGTGAGATTTCAAAACCCTTAATAGGAATTGGGTAACATAGACCTGGGAGTTTATCACATGGGGGAAATCCTGTGCAGAAACAGGGTTTTAAATTGGAAAAAAAAACCCTGCAAAAGCAGGCAGATTTTCAGATGACATCACTTTTAAAATGGGGTTAACCCGAATGGAAAGTAGTCAGAAACTGCTTCTTTTTACTTTCGGAAAATCCCGAAAGCAGTTTTTGACTACTTTCAGTTCAGGTTAACCCCATTTTAACAGCAATGTGTGTGAAAATCTGTCCACTTTTGCAGGTTTCCCCCACCTTTTAAATACTGTTTTTGGGATTTAAACTCCCTGGACATAGAGTTGTGACTCTTTTCAAGAGGAATTTTTTTATTTCAATCTCATTTCTGTAGTACAGGTATTTTACCATTTTACAGCTACCTGTACCAGGAGGTTGATTAGGCATCCTATAATTTGGGATGGTGGTGAAGAATGAGGTCTTTAACTGCTTTGTGGTCCGTACAGGTCTAATAATTAACAGTCACACAAACACCTCAAGTAGTATAAGAGTATTGATTATTCTTGCAGCTATAATAGGGGTTGTGAAAGTCAACAGAACTACTCCCATGAATGCTTTACAGTAGAAAAATGATATATTGTATCAGTTTTGTTCTACAGGGATACTTCCATTAATGAAGTAGATGTGTTCCTGGACATAACTTCTTTGACAGAAAATTTGATACCAGAGACAGAAATAACATGGAAAGAATAAGGATAGGTGCCTATACAGAAGAAAGTGCCAAAATAGGCTTATTGTTGAATATTCAGAGAGTATTGAAATAAAGGGACAGAGCAGATGGGCACCAAAGAGCGGCACACGTTTGCTTTGGCTGGAAGTAGGTCAGAACCTGGCTGTCCTCATGGCCCATTCCCAAGGCAGGTTGTGGATGCAGGGGCCAACTGACACAGCCAAGAGTAGGATTATCCCAGCTCCTTTTTGCTCTGGTCTGAAGGATAGGAGAAGCTTTGGCACTGCTTCTGGCCACTTTGGAGGCATGCATAATTTAATCGCTATGTCTCCAAAGCAGCCGGAAGCCACTTCATTTGGTCGGTCTGTTTCATCCCAAAGAGTTCCCATACCTTGGATCAAATATTGATCGGAACACTGACTGCAGTCAATAAATAAGAAGACAGCTAAGATTGGGAAGGACAGCCATGAAAGAACTGGACAGATCACACTAAAGTGAGGATCATCCAAGCCATTTTCTTCCCCATTACCATGTATGGATGTGGGAGTTAGACAGTGAAGAAAGCCACCAGAAACAAAATCAACCCATCTGATCTAGGAGTCCTAGTAGGCCACAAGTTGAACATGAGTCAACAGTATTATGTGGTAGCTAAAAAGGCTAGTGCGATTTTAGGCTGCATCAATAGAAGTATAGTATCTAGATCAAGGGAAGTAATAGTGCCACTCTATTCTGCTTTGGTCAGGCTCCACTTGAAATACTGTGTCCAGTTCTGGACACCACAATTCAAAAAGGATATTGAGAAACTGGAGCATATCTAGAGAAGGGCGACTAAAATGATGAAGGGTCTGGAAACCATGCCCTTTGAGGAATGGCTCAGGGAGCTGGGTATGTTTAGCCTGGAGAAGAGACTGTTAAGAGGTGAT
>CM034701.1:102921270-102931654 GCA_020142125.1 Phrynosoma platyrhinos
GTGGTGCTCATCTTCGTTACTAAGCCAAGGGAGCCAGCATTATCAAAGATGATTCTGTGATCATGTGGCCAACATAACTGCATGGAACATTGTTACCTTCTCATTGAAGTGGTAGATAGATATATATCTACTTGCACTTTTACATGCTAGGTTGGTAGAAGCTGGGACTAGTGAAGGGAGCTCACTCTGTCACATGGCACTTGGGTCTCAAACTGCCAATTTGTTGACCTTGTCATCATCAGAGTCGGTGTCTTAACCACTGAGCCACTGCTATTATACTAAGGACTTCATCACCCCATCCTTTTCTCTCTCACAATGATTGCACTGGTGAAGCAAACAGAAACATACTAGTTTGAAAATGTTCAATATTACAATTCTCTTCAATCATGTGAATATGCTGCTTTGGCAATCCAGTCTCTTCTGCACCAGTTCTGTAACTCCACCTTCCATGCCTTTTAACAAATGCATGCCTTTGCTGAGGACTTTTTTATTGTGTTCCTTACCATTAAAAAATGGTTGAAATAATGTAATCACCATTAAAAAATGGTTGAAATAATGTAATCACAGCAAAAAAATAAATAAAAATAAAATAAATAAAAATAAATTCAAAAATGAAAGGTATGGAATAGCTGCATCCATGCAGCAGAAATAATCCAGTTTGACACCACTTTAACTGTCATGGCTCAATGCTATGGAATCTATGATTTGTAGTTTGTTGCAGCACCAGAACTCACTGACAGGGAAGACTAAATGTCTCGCAAAACCACAATTCCCAGAATTCCATAACATTGAGCCATGGCAGTTAAAGTGGTATCAAACTGGATTATCGCCGCAGTGCAGATGGAGCCAATAAAAACAACTTTGGAGTGCTTGGGAATAGTGAGGAGGAGAATTATCTCCTCTCATGTCATGTGGTTGCCATCAGTCATGACTGCCATGGAGGGAATCTATCACAACAGGGGAACTAAGTGGAACAGGAGTTATATAAGCATCCTATTGATGTGTTTTCCCCATGAATGAAAAGGTGTGCTACAGTAACAAAGGAAATGGAAAACAATGACATGACACAATGTCATGTGATATGTACTAGCGAAATATGCCAATATCTTGCTTTAATTCTGATTTACTGCTTTCTGTGATAAAGTCCTAGAGCAGGGGTAAGCAACCTTTCCCCTTTAAGGGCCGAGGGACTTCAGCTCCCAGAAGCCTCAGCCATGTTGGCCAATAGTCCCATGTTGGCCAATAGCTCCTGGGATTCTGGGAGCTGAAGTCCCTTGGCCCTTAAAGGGGAAAGGTTGCCTACCCCTGTCCTAGAGCTAAAACACATGTGGCAGAAAGAACCCCCCCATTACTTGCAAAAGTAATATTGGGGCCAAGCAAGTACCTCTGATGTTCATAACTGGCACCAGATCCAATGCATGTGTTCTTTAACCCAGGATGAGTGTGTCGTCAGTATCTGGCAGCAGGTCCTAGATTTCTTGAAACAACATTGCTCTGTTGACCAGTCAAAGGCAGAATACTCTGTGCTCCCAGAAATGGCATTTTAAATCAAACTCTTCAAAGTTTCATCGATTTCAGTAGCTCAAGTGCAGTGAAACATTTCCATGTTTCATTTAATTAAGCACATCAAGCAAGGTCAATGACACATTGGTATGTTCATCACACCATCCTTTTCTCTCTCACGATTGCACTGGTGAAGCAAACAGAAACATACTGGTTTGAAAACACTTGATTTTTTTTAAAAGTATCCCTTTAATTAAGTTTTTAGTAATGTCAGATTTGAATTCTGCACTTTGTCAAAATTTCAGATTTGTACAAGATTTTGTTCCAGTTCTAATTTATCAGGTGAGCTAGAATTTATATTTTGTATTGTAATTCCAATGTGACCTGGATGATTCAACTGTACACAATACCCAGGAGTAAAGAAAACCCTAGACATATATCTTGCCAAGGACAACCCACTAAAAAGTTGCCTTTATTATTTGTGCTGAAGGCAAATGGATTCTGTCAGATTATGTCTACTCATGTTCGGGCTAGATAGATCAACAAACATAATAGATGTTTTAATTAACAGTCATTAAACAGATGAATATGATTATACTTTCCCCACTGAAATTAACTTAATTTTTTAATTTTAATAATTTTAATTTTAATTCATAGTTCACTGACAATCTTTGGATGGGGGTTAAATAAGTTTTACCCTTCCAAAAAAGAAAAAAAGGTCAAGAAAGGCTGCATCCACATTGCAGAAATAATCCAGGTTTATACCACCTTAACTGTCATGACATAATGCTATGGAATTCTGGGAACTGTAGTTTATTGTGGACCCAGAGCTCTCTGACAGGGAAGGCTAAATGTCTCACAAAATTACAATTCCAAGAATTCCAGAGTATTGAGACATGGTAGCTAAAGTGATGTTAAACTGGATTACTTCTGCAGTGTGGATGCAGTCAAAGACCGTGATCTTTGTATGCTGCCCTTTTATTTTTGAGGAGCTTGTGACAAATCACTTTTGGTTTTAATAATAATAATGATAATAATACTTTAACTTAAATATATGTATATATAAATTCCAAAGGTTACATACATTTCAGATTTCTTTAAACTAAACTACTCCTTAGATTGTTTGCATTATCAGCATATATATCAACCTTGGTGTTAATAAATACTTAATAGATACTTAATTTATATTTCTTCTTTTGGGGTATTTTCTTCTTCTGTAATGACTTCCTTGACTTCCTTTGTATGGTAAGACATGTTACCTTATGCTTATCAACTTCTCTCCTTGGTATTGTAATTTATGCATTCTTTCAGTGCTCTTTGCTTCCTTATGCTAAGTTGAGATCCTGATGTTTATTATTATCCTATTTTGGTTTTTGACCATTCCTCCTTTCTGTTCATTTCCAACTATTTTTACAGAATTCTGTTAGTTCTTCCCATTCTTTTTCTACCTTTTCCATGGATTTTTTAAAATTTCTTGAGTGTGTAAGTTTGTCCATCTCTATGACTTCTAATGTGTCTATCAGCCATTCATCAATGTCTGGTGTTTATTCCACCCCACCCCATTTTTTAGCAAAATTGATTCTCACTATTGAAAATATATATATATGATTTTCTTCCACTTTTTTCTTCCTTGAATATTATTTATATTTATTTTATTTATATTATTTATATTTATATTTATATTTATCTATCATATTTAGTAAGTATTTTTCTGGAATTATTGTATAGCTTATCTTTAAGATCTTACATATGTTGCTATGAATATTTTTTTCCAGAATTCTCTTGATTTCAGGCAATGAACCATACATGGATCCAGTATCCTTTGGTATTTCTGCATTTCCAAGAGTTATGTTGGTTGTTTTTGTATATTTTTGCTATTTTGTCTGGTGTTAGATGCCATTTATAAGCCATTTTGAGGTAATTGTCATGGATTCTTTGGCATTTTGTAAATTGAAATGTTTTAATTCTTGCTGAGTGCCAGCTCTATAATTCAATTGGCTTACCTATGTCCTTTGTCCATGTTATCATAAATGGTTTTATAGCGTTTTTCTCTAATTTTCTTTCTAACAAAACTTTATATAGTTTAGAGATTCTTTTTTCTTCCAAGATTTTATCTAGTTCATTTTGCATGTGTGTGCCTTCTTACAGGTTTTTGTTGAAGCTGTTTAAGTAGAAACCAGTGATGTTTTAGGTTTAAATCTTTAATTTCCTGCATTGGTTTTATTTCCCATGTGTTTTGGTTATTCTTCCTTATTAGCGCTTTATATCTTAGCCATTCATTGTCTTTGCTGCTGCTCCCAAAGGAGGCTTCCTGAGGGAAAACCCACCCTGGTATTTCTCAGTAAAATACATTTTTAATTTGTTCCCAAGTTCTTTATGATGGCTTTTCATATAAAGCAGGGGTAGGCAACCTTTTTGAGCCAGGGGCTGGGTTGCTGTCCCTCAGACAATTGGGGGGCCGAAGCACCAAAAATAAATAAATAAATACATTTAAAAAAATAAAAATAAAAAATATATATGCATGCACACTGTCTCAGCCCCAGAAAAGCCATGGCAAAACCCCTGTGGAGATTTTGTCAAGAAAACCCCAAGAACAAGTAATAACAATAATCAACATCATCATGGTGAGTGGCAGCAGTGGCGGGGGGCAGTGGGGGTAGCAGGACCAGCCTGGGGCTGGTCCAAAGGTCTCAGGGGCCACATCCGGCCCCCAGGCCTTAGGCTGCCTACCCCTGATATAAAGTGATGTACAAAATCCTTATGGATATTTGTTTTTTTTTGTACCATATATAGGCATGCCATCAAAATCAGAGGTTTAAACCCTTCAAGATTCAGCAGCTTTTTATTTTTCAGTCTGATCCAGTCTATTACATATGAAAGTACATTAGCTTGGTAATAGGTTTCGAAGTCAGGGAGGTCACAGCCACCATTGATTATAGAATCTATTCAAGTTTTCTATCTTACTCATGACTTTTTTCCTTCACAGATGAATTTTTTAATTTCAGAGTTCCATGTGGTGAAAGGTTTTTTATTCACTATGATTGGCAAATTAGTAAACAGAAAATTAAATTTGGGCAATACAGACATTTTAGGAGATTCTTTCTCAAAATGATAGTTTTATCTGTGAATATTTCTGAATATTTTTAAAAATGCTTTTCTAAGTGTCACTGTAGTTGCAGTCAAATAGGTCTGTGTTTTTCTTCATGATCCAGATACCTATTTTTTTAAAATCCACTTTAAAGTTCATTTTTTTTGCAATTTATCTTCTTCTTCTTTTGAGATGTTTTTTCTCATTTATCTTGAATTCTACCATGTCCCCAAATCTGTGTAGTGTCTATTCTTGATGATGATTTATATTGACTAGAGTAGAATGCATATCCTTGTGTTCCACCATATAGATGGGACCATAATCTTTTAGATCAAATTTTTCTTTCAGATTAAAGAATGGGTTTGGAAGTTTACCTTGATTTTTGTTTATTTTTCTAATTGATATCCTGTCATGGGGGGGGGGAGCTCTGACCCCCATTCCCATCACCTAATATTACAATGTTTCTATTTTCTTGCTTTTGTATTTCTTCTTGTAATTTGTTAAATAATCTTAGTTTGTTTTCTATAGGCGTATATATTTCTATTATTAGTATATTCCCTTTATTAGTTATTACTTCAGCACCTTCATTATCTTTGAATATTTTTTTTGTGGGTAAGTTGTTTTATATGTAAAGGGTTACTCCTGCTTTTTTCTTATCATTATTTGATGTGAATAGTTGACCTATTTTTTTATTTTTTCAATATTTTATTTCATCTTTTTATTTTTATTATTCTTTTATTATTCTTGTATACAGAGAATATCATATTTTTTCTTTTCCAAATAGTGGTAGATCTTTCTTCTTTTATACAGAGCGTTTATTCCCTTAATGTTTCATGAAACAGATTTTTGTAGTCATAATTCAGTTTTTTTTAATTTCCTCATCCTCTTCCTCCTCCTCCTGTTTTTTCTTCTTCTTCTTCTTCTTCTTCTCTTTCTTCTTTGTCTTTATTGTGTCTTTCTTTTTCTGAGTTCTTATCTTCCTTTCCAAGTTCTTTATTTGATGTTTCTCTGTCTTTCCCGATATCTTCTTCTGAATTTGAGTTCTTTCTTTCTTTCTTTCTTTCTTTCTTTTTCAGATTTTTCTTTTCCTTTCTTCTTCCTTGTTCTCAACTTCTCTTTGTGTATCTCTTCTCTTCTTTCTTCTGCTTCTCTTTTTTTATCTCTTCATATTCTTCTCTGGAGATCATCTGCTTTTTCTTTTTAAGGGGGGGTTATATGATTGTTTAAATGTGGGTTGTATTTTTAATGTAAGCCACCTTGATGGCTTCAGCTAAAGGCAGGGTATAAATAAATAAATTATTATTATTATTATTATTATTATTATTATTTATTGTGTTGATGTCAAATCATTGTTGTCAATAGGTTACTGAGATACCTTCGAAACGATCCAAGGAGTAGTTTATTTTATATTTTGCTAAGATTTGTGTTAAGGGTATGTATTCTTGTCTTCATTTGAGTATTGATGATAGGATATCTTTATATATTTTTATTTCTTTTCCTTCTATTTGTAGGTGGTTGTTTTTTGTGGGTAGCTTGCTTGTAGTATTAGTTCTCTGGTTCTTGACGTCATTAAACAGATGACTACATCCCTTGGTAGATTTTTCCCCTGGCTTTCTGTGAATTAATTCTGAATAGGTGGCCTATTTCTAAAGTCATCACTTCTTCTGGCATTTCAATGCATTCTGCAAGTTGTGGAATAATAAGATCATACAGGTTTTCATTTGATCATTCAGGAACCCCTCTGAGTTTTAGACATTTTTCACTTTATCTCAGTTCTTGTAATAGTATTAGATTTTCATGTTTTCTGTTTTTCCACTACAACCTTAGCTTTGTCTTCTAGTTCTTTGTTTTTTGTTTTTAACAAGTTAACATCTTCTTTTATATTTGTAATTTCCTTAATTATCTAATTTCTTGTCAAGTTTGTCAAGTCCTTTATTTAAATTATCATTTGTTTATTTTCTGTTGTCTAATTTCTTTTTTGAAGCTTCTCATTTATTCCAGTACAAGTTGAATTAGATCCACTTGTTTATTTGGCATATCTATTGATCCTCATCTGCTGGAAGTCTCAGATTGGGTCTTAGCTGCTTGTATTCTTACCATCATCAACATTTTGATTTTATTTATCTTACTGTTGAATTTTCCTCTTTTTATTTGGTTCGATTTCTAGTTGTTTCTTGAGTCACTTTTACTTGTCTGTTTGGTTTTTATTTCCAAATTCTTCTCCACTTCTTGGTTATAGACAAGTTCTAACTTAGTTAACCTTGCTGTAATTACAGTTATGATTAATTACAATAACTGTTATAGTTTTCAATAACTGTTACAGTTAATTATCATTACAATAATTATAATTAAAATTTTCATTAACAATGAACTCAAATTGTTACAATTAATTGTGGTTAGCATCAAATTAATTTCAGACAGTTTCAGTCAATTGCAATTTCGACATATAAACTTAAGAATTTTCTCTTAAATTATTGGCCTTGTTATCCATATTGTAATGACAAAGTAAAACAGCAAAATAATAATTTTCTACAGATATCTTAATTAATTACAGTTCTCCTATCTTTATTCTGAGAGGTAAATTCCCATTAAAGATAAACTCAATTTGTTATAATTAACTGTGTTTTAGTATCAAATTGCTTTCAATTAGTTACAATTTCAATATGTAAATGTATTAATCTTCTCTTAAATTGTTATCAATATCGTAATGGTATAGTAGAACAGCAAAATAATAATCAATTTTCTATAGGAATCTTAATTAATTATAATTCTCCTATCTTCATCCTATTAGATAAATCAATCTACCAATTGATAGCTTTGATCTATATTTTCCCCAAAACAGAAATTCTATGTATTATATAATTTAAAAAAATATATATGACTTAGACATATATAGTATGTCTATATATGATAATTAGACAATAGTTATCAAATTAAATTCTCTTGTTAGTTCAAAATAATAGTAAGCAGTAGATTCTTAAGATATTCTTATGGGGTTGCAGACTGCCAGAAATAGTGCAAATTGAGTCCACTTTAAGGGTTAGGGTTAGGGTTAGGGTTAGGGTATCATGGGAACTGTATTTTATTGTGGCACCAGAACTCTCTGACAGAGAAGGCTCACTGTCTCAGAAAAAAACCAATTCCCATGATTCCCTAACCCTAACCCTAACCCCAACCTAAACCGCCTAGATTGGTTCGCCACCGGGCGGTATATAAATAAATTTTATTATTATTATTATTATTATTATTATTATTATTATTATTATTATTAACCTAACCCTAAAAGTGGACTCAATTTGCACTATTTCTGGCAGTCTGCAAAGGCCCTTAAACTAATTGGTTATTCTTCTTATGCCCTCTTGCTGTCTTTATATAACTTGGTTCTCCTCTTGTGAAGTGTCAGCATTTTATTTTAAGTATTATCTCATGCCTTTATGCTCTTCTCCAAAATGATACGACCTCTCTCTGGTACAATGTATATATAAAGCAAAATAAAGTGAGGAGATATAGAGTTCTTCTCAATTTAATAAGGTTATTTTCATATTCTTAGAAATGAAATAATTTCAGCTTTATTCAGCTAGGATTTCCTCATTTACTTAAGCTCTTTGCCTCTTCAAACCACAGCTTGGGCTGGCTAGTGAGTATTTTATTCAGATAACAAAATGATGTTTTATAAATTTCTGTGAAGTTTCAAGGCTTTTTTAAAAAGCAAAAATGATGAGAAAAAGAGAGACAGTCAAATTGCTGGTTCTTTCTTAACCTTGCAGCATCTGCTCTTCTAGCCTGACCAGATCATCAAAGAAAAAGTTCCATGTTGGTTTAAGAGCAAGTGACATTTTGCAGCTGGATTTTTAAAAGGCCCAGTGCGCTATGACCATTTGTATTTAGGCAGGCATGATAGGGAAGGATTTTTCACCATTCTCGGTTTGAGCTGTGTATCTAAAGTTCTGTATCCCTCATATTGTACATTCTTTAAGTACTCTCTTTAAGAGTAATTTACGTATTTTTGCTATCATAAGATTGTCCTTTTAAAATAATATGTCATCCATATCTGTACTTTTAAGTTCAAAACCATCTCATTTAAGATCCATCTTTTTTCTCTCATATAACTGTATGTGGGTAAACCATTGGCAGTCTATTCCTTCCATCTTTAGTTCTTGTTTCATCTTCAATATGTAATTATTATTTTCATCTACTAAAAGGTCCTTATATGACAACCATTTCTCTTGATTTTTCATATCACCTTTAATTAACATATTGTGTGGTGAAACCCACCCAGGGATTTTTCTGCAAAATTTGCTTCTATATTTAATCCAACTTTCAGTATTGCTTTCCAGATGAAATAGTTGTCAAAATCTCTGTTTTTCTCCTTCCAGCTGAAAAAGTCTTCTATCTTCTATTTTAATCTAACCTCTTGCCTATGAGATGCAGCTAGCATTTTAATAAAATATGTAGTTCGGTAGGCCTAATCCTCCTCTCTCCTTGGTGTATTGCAGTAAAAATGTTCACCATTTTTAGTGATGGCTGGTGGCTTCCATGTTAGAACCAGTTAATCCACTCCACGTTTTAGGCTGTCGTATTTTCAGCATAGGGTACAGCACTTTAAGCAATGCCTTTAAAATCTAACCTAAAACCAGTCACCCCACTGAAAAATGAGTGGTGTCATGTCCAAGCAACAATCCTCTGAGACAGATTGTCAGCATAGCACTAGGCAAGGGGATTCTATATAAAACTACCTTGCCAAATATTTATCCTCTTAGTCCACCAGATGGAACTGGACAAATGAGTGGTGTCATGTTCAAGCAGCTGCTGTGCATATTCCTTTCATGGATATGCTTCAAATGCAAAGCACAGAGGTTGCCTTGGCATCAGTGGAGTGAGTCTTAATGCCCTCAGGATGTTCTTTCCCTGCCAGCATAAACATTTTTATTCTGCTAGATTACACCACAGGCAATACCATAATGTTTACACTAGGCTGCTACT
The DNA here is from genome assembly GCA_020142125.1 of Phrynosoma platyrhinos. NCBI lineage: Eukaryota > Metazoa > Chordata > Lepidosauria > Squamata > Phrynosomatidae > Phrynosoma > Phrynosoma platyrhinos. The sequence goes on from CM034701.1 coordinate 102,930,845, forward strand.
GACCATTCCCTAATTGTTGTTCCTCCAGAAACTCCCCTCCATCCCAACTGCTTATACCTACATGGTTCCAGTTCTGCTTTGGAGCTGTAAACATGATGTCCAGAACACTGATGAACCTAAAATAGGGTTGAAGGAACAAGAATCTGGTAGAGGACCATTATGGGATTGCCTGTGGTGTAATCTAGCAGAATAAAAATGTTTATGCTGGCAGGGAAATAACATCCTGAGGACATTAAGAACTCTTTGCCTTGCATTTGAAGCATATCCATGAAAGGAATATGCAGAGCAGCTGCTTGGACATGACACCATTCATTTGTCCAATTCATTTGGTGGATTTAGAGGATAGATAATTGGCAAGGTAGTTTTATATAGAATCCCCTTGCCTAGTATTCTGCTGACAATCTGCCTCAGAGGATTGTTCCTGTATTAGCTTATCAAAGGTTTGCTTGTACGAGATTCAACAAAAAGACTCACCATCAGTGTCAGTGATTATCAACATATTTGGAAAAGTTACTGTAGGATTACAAGCCTAGAAATCCCTCTCCATGGCAAAAATATTTTCCAAGATCTGATAGCCAAGCCCAATATATGAGTGGAGAAACCACGAGGAACTTGTTTTTCAGCCTGGGAACAAAAAATTTTGAATATTCTTTCCATTGCTAGAGGGAACTTATACAAGTTTGGGAGAATGGCAGGATACAAAAAAACTAAAATAAATACTTCTGCAGTACTTCAGGATATTTGAATATGGGAAGAATATTGTGGAAGCGAAGTGAAGAGCCATATGAAGATGAATCCCAAATTCTAAAA
>CM034701.1:102935710-102948452 GCA_020142125.1 Phrynosoma platyrhinos
TTCTGGCAGTCTGTAAAGGCCCTAAGTCCCTGTAGGCAGATGCAAAATGATTACATCATGCCTCGATACCACTGAAGGACTCCAGAAGATCGCAATAGATCACATAATTGGTCTGCATCTGGCCATAGAGGACATAACCAGATGCTTCTTCAGTCCCACCCCACAATCTTCACCAGCCATTGGTTGGCGACGCGTGGGGTGGGAGGCTATAGTATCTAAATTGTGAGTCAGTGAGGAGAGAGATAGCATAGTTCTGCCTGCAGAACATTTATGCTAGACTCTGGGCCTCTACAGACAGCCCTTTGAGCCATCTTGGAGGCAGGGAAGGGGAGGGGCAGCCACGTGATGGGTGCCCCAACCCCTTCCCAAGGACATCATCACGGCACAGCATCTTAACGTACTGCGCTGGAAGGGACTCAGAAGAGCCACGCAGCAGTTCTTCAGGTGCCCTATTTTCTGGCTCTGGAAGGACCAGCATTTTAGCACTCCTTTCAGGGCCAGCAAAAAGGTGGATTGGGGCCGAGGCGTGGGGCAGCCTCAGCTCCAATCCTCTGCTTCCCAGGGCGGCCTGTCTGCATCCCCCCCTGAATTTCTCTCCTTCTCTCTTTCTTTCTATCTCTTGAACTAGTCATTAAATATGTATTTGAGTACCTCACTTTCATGTAAACAATTGTACATTAAGAGAGTGAAATTGTATCTATATCAATGAAATTCCCAAGATTACCATAGGTCAACAGGTGACTTGAAAGCACATACTTTATTATGAAGTATTAAACTGTGTCTTACCTGAATTGGAGAACTCACACACAGGAACACAAATAAAAATATTTTCCTTATGGTTACTAACCTCCCTTCTGGAAAACTGCTTTTAACCACTGCTTTAGTGATGTAACATATATCTTTTGTAGATAATAAAGTAAATAACCAAATGATTAAGTTATGTCTATTCAGCAGCTGGTTACGATGATGACAGCATGCTCCAGAGATTCCAAGAAGCTCTTCCTCTGAGTCACAATTACAGAAATATTGTCATCCATAAATTACCTCTCCTCTCCAGGGTCATTAAGGAAATGTTTCTGCTTCTTTCATCAACAAGTCACGTGGCAATACTAAGCTACACTTTAGAATTCTTCATCTGCTAATATAAGTACACTTCAGAATGAAGGTTGTTATTAGGCCCATTATATAAACAAGGATGGATGTATTCCCCTGGTCATAAAAGATATGAAGAGTCATGCCCTAGCCTAGATCAAGCTGCAGCTCTGTGGCAGAGCTGGGACTGGCATTATACCTTGTAACGTAAAGGTTGCATACACTTGTAGGTCATTCTAGTTTTCAAGGTGTTTGTCACCTCCTAGCCCTTGCTTTGGTGTAGGCAGCAAATCAAGGGCCATTGTGGAAAAAGTTCAAAGCTAGCAGCAATGCCAAAGTATAGGGCAGGAAATTATCTGCCCGTTCTCTTCAGCAGAGGGCTCATTACCTTGGTCCAAACACAGCTTGTTTTAGACCAGCTGTCAGAAAAGCTGCTTATTTATGTAAAATCCAATGGTGAACCTTCTATGGTTATATTGGGTGCCACAGTGTTTGGCAGCATAAAGAATTGATAATGACATTAAATAGTTACATAACATTCTAAGGACATATTGGGTGAGGCAGTTATTGAATCTCCTGTCCTTTTACACTATTGTAAAAAGCAGCCCATGGGACTGTTGCACTATTTGTTTATTTATTTAGAGCATTTATATCCCACCTTTCAGCTAAAAAGCCTCCCAGAGCAGCTTACAAATTGTTAATCTGACAGTTCCTTGTTCTCAAGCTAACAATCTAATAAACAGCCAAAGGGAAGGGAGTTAAACTCTTCCCTCCCACCCCTTCTGTTTTCCCAAAGGAAAAGATACCTGGAAGCGGAGTGTGATTTTCATTGAGAAGATGCACAAAGGAAAGTATAATCTAGCATTCCTTCTTTGGTGCTGTGATCCTGAGAAAAATCAGGTTTCCCCCCCCCAAGTGCTTTTTATAATTATTTTTAAAAATATCATAGATCCAATCACAGATATCAAATGTTATGTCTAATTTGTCCTTTCGGCTTTACCTACTTCTAAATCCATTAATCTTTGGCTGAATTTTGAAGAAAGCTAGGATGTTAAGGGATTTTCTTGGCAGAATTTGTTCAGAGAGGGCTTCTTTTGACAGAGTGTGACTTGCCCAAGGTCACCCAGGGAGTTTCCAGGGCCAAGCAGTGATTAGAACCATAGTCTGTCGGGTTCTAGTTCAGTACCCATACCACTACACCATGCTGGCTCAAATTATGATTAATGACATACAAAAGGGATCTAGGAGTCTTAATGGACCATAGGCTGAACATGAGTCAACATATAATGTGGCAGCTAAGAAAGCCAATGCAATTCTAGGCTGCATCAATAGGAGAATAGTGTCTGCATCAAGGGAAGTAATAGTACCACTTGATTCTGGTTTGGTCAGAGCTCACCTGGAATACTGTGTTCAATTCTAGGCACCACAAAAGGATGTTGATAAGCTGGAGTGTGTCCAGAGAAGGGTGACCAAATGGTGAAATGTCTGGAAACCATGTCCTATGAGGAGAGACTTAGGGAGCTGTGTGTGTTTAGTCTGAAGAAGAGAAGGTTAAGAAGTGATCTGATAGTCCTATTAAAATATTTGAAAGGATGTCATACTGAAGATAGAACAAGTTTGTTTTCTGCAGCTCCAGAGACTAGGACATGGAGCAATGGATTGAAGCTACAGGAAAAGAGATTCCACCTAAACATTAGAAAGAACTTCCTGGTGCTTGACAGTGGAACGTGCTGCCTTGGAGTGTCATGGAGTCTTCTTTTTTGAGGCTTTTAAAAAGAGGCTGGATGGCCATCTGTTGAGAGTGTTTTGATAGTGTAATCCTGCATCACAAGGAGTTGTGGTCTCTTCCAACTCTGTGATTCTATGGGGGGAAGCAGACTGTGCTTTGCGCCATCTTGGAGGCAAGGAAGGGGAGGAGCAGCCTCACGCTGGGCGCCCCAACCCCTTCCCGAACACGTCATCAGAGCACCCGGCACTCCGTACCACCGGCACTCTGACGACATACTTCTGCCGCAGTGTCTGCACATGCTGCAGTGGAAGAGACGCCAAAGATGTGCCCAACACCTCTTGTGGCGCATGTTCGGTGTCTTGAGGAAGGAGCGCTATTTTAGCGCTCCTTCCAGGGCCTGAGAAGCTGCAGATTGGGGCCGAGGAGTGCGGCTACCTCGGTCCCAATCCTCAGCTTCCCGGGGAGGCCCACGGCCACCATCTGCTTAGGCCCATAGATTCTATGACTAACAATTAATAATAACTACATGGACGATACCCAGGGTTCTTTAGAACATTTTGGTATCTGCTGCAACAAACTACTTCAATTTATTAGGTGCCTCATCCTTGCTCTTAGAGCCCTGGTGGCGCAGTGGTTAAATGCCTGTACTGCAGCCACTCACTCATAGACCACAAGGTTGCGAGTTCAATACTAGCCAGGGCTCAGGCTAGACTCAGGCCTGCATCCTTCCAAGGTTGCTAAAATGAGTACCCAGGTGTTGGGGAGCAATGAGCTTACGGTTGTAAATCGCTTAAACATCCCATAGCGTGATATGAAGCGGTATATAAATGAAGCTGCTTTGCTCTTGATGACATACACTGTGGCAGATCAAGAATAGCCATCTATAAAGATAAAAAAGCATTTATCCCTACTTGACATGATGACACCCATTGATCCACAGAGGTCATAATGTATTAGCTTCAACGGTTTCTTGGATGTGTTCTCGCTCATCTCAAGTAGTGGTTTTATTTGGTGCAACATATGAAAATCATCATTGATTTCATGCCGGAATCTGTAATCTGTAGTTATTTATTTATTCACCAGTTCCCTCACAGCATCTATGCATCTGTGTCTCACATGCCTGTGCCACAGATGGATACACTTATCATGGGATATATGGGCAGCTCTCTTTGCTTCTTCCTTGTTGCCAACAACCTCATATTGGTTATCCTTGATCACAGCTTTTCCCATGTGGCAATCTTTAGAAATTTTGCATTCATTTTCTTTGAATAGCAGAACAAGTCCATCTTTTGTCAATCTTCTCACTGAAAGAAAGTTCCCATCTAATTTTGGCACAAACAATATGTTAACTTCATATTTTCAACTTGTGATAGCACTAGGCAGTTGGTGAACACATTCCCTTTTCCACCTGATTTTGTTACACTGCCATCAGCATATACAGTCTCTTCCTCTAGGCAATTCAAATCCTCAAAGAATATCTTCTGGCTGCTCATAGGACAAACAAGAAACCAGGTTGAGTTCTCTCTATAATTTCTGGGTGTCGCCATATGTTGTTGTTGTTGCTGCTGCTGCTGCTGCTGCTGCTGTTGTTCTTGTTGTTGTGTGCCTTTTTTGGAAAATCTTTGCATTCTCTTTCCCCCTCCTTAAATAGATAAGGCAGTGATGGCGAACCTTTTGGGCCGCCCCTGCTAGTGGTGGATCAGGGCCGCGGCAACCCCGATCCTCCTTTTTGGCATCCTAAGAGCCGGCACCATGTCTCTTCTGTGCCCTTTTGGCACAGTGTATATACGCGCTGCGCTAGGTCATCCTGATGCCACGTGCCATGCAAACAGGACGTCATCAGGATGGAGTTGGGTAGGCCAGCGTGTGGCTGCCCCATCCCAACTCCACCCCTAGGCCAGCCCTTTAGGCCAGTCTGCAAGGCCCCTGAGTGCCCATAGTGGCATTCCTGCACCAGGTGTCACTGGGTGCCAGGGGTGCTACTTCCACCTTATGGGAGTGAGACGTTTGGTGCGGGAACCCATGGAGCACTCTTTCAGCCTTAGGCTAGCAGTAGCAAACCCCCCTCTGATGAAACTTGCCATGATAATTTCACCTTAGGATTGCCATAAGTTGAAAACGACTTGAAGCCACCACACACACAATCAAATTCTCTCATCCTCAGAGGATGGCAATAGAAATCTCCCTCTGATGAAGCTTGCCCATGATAGCTTCACCTTAGGGTTGCCAGGAGCTGGCACTTGGAAGGGAGGGTGCGTGCTCTGGGCCCATAAGTTGGAAATGAATGGGAGGCACACAACAGCAATAATAATAAAGCACAGAAGTCATAGCACAAGAACAAGAACAAAGAGAGCCCGCAGTTTGAGCATATGACTCTGGAGACCAGGGCTTGAATCCCAGCTAGGCTGTGAAACCCACTAGAAGACCCTGGGCAAGTCACACTGTCTCAGCCTCAGAGGAAGGCAATAGCAAAAATATCCTCTGAACAAACACCATGAAACTCACTGGGAGACCTTGGGCAAGTCACACTGTCTCAGCCTCAGAGGAAGGCAATAGCAAAAATCCCCTTGCAGTTGGTGTGCCTGCAGTGCAGAGTCACCGGCTAGTAGAGGAGGTGCTGGCATCAGGGGACAGCCAAGGGGTCCCCCGAGGGCCGGCAGCAAAGGGGTCCCCTGAGGAGTCACCCCTCCACGTCACCATGGAGGAAGAGCTGCTGTTGCTGTTGTGGTTCCCCCTCCCTCTGCACTGACTAGCCTGGCCTTTACATAATCCCATTTTAATTTTGATTCTGAGCATGTTTCTAGATCTGATATGAGGGGCTCATAAGATTGGTTTAGACTACAGAGGATTATGGATACAACATCCTCTTCCAAAGTCTCTGAATCAAGTGTTCTCAGTTCCTCCACTAATTGCAGCACTGCATTCATGTGCTCTGGCAGGCTTGTCTCTTTTTCAAGCCTCATTTTAAATAGCTTACATTTTAAAAACAGCTTGGTGTTGATACTACTAGGCTGTTACACTTTCTGCAGAGCTTCCCACATCCCTTTTTTCAGTTCTCACATTCCTAATATGGAGCAGCTGGTCGTCTTGAACGGAGTGTGGAATTAAAAGACATGCAAGCAGCTCTTATAGCATCTTTGAGATGAAAGAAGATGTAGCATAACCTTCTGTAGCCTTGGGCTGCATCTCTGCACTGCAGAAATAATGCAGTTTGACACTGCTTTAACTGCCATCTCTCAGTGCTATGGAAACCTGGAATTTGTATGCATTTGTGGGGGCCCATAATCTGTTGTGAAACTGACTCCTTGTGTATTGTGATGGACCAAACAAAGCAAGTATTGAAAATGCTAATAAACTGTTCTAGGGTTAAAAGAAAACATACCTATAGCATACCTTGTTCCCATCTTAACAAGCACAAATCAACCCTTTTGATTCAGATTTTGGACTCATTGTCTGAGTCTTTCAACACTCTGAAGTTACTTCCAACTCTATGATTCTATGGTTAGTGAGCAAATTCAGTACATTCCCATATAGATTGACTTTCTAACTAGGTAGGTCTTATTTCTTATTCATTCTACATCCCACTGAAATTTAACTGATGTTTTGGAATAAGCAGTATACTAACTACTGCTATCTGGGAATAAGAAATGTAGCTATGAAGTGTAGTTCCTGGTTTGAGTTCATCTTCTGTTTTGGGGTTCCTCATACCAGAAACAGTAATTAAGGCTGAAACCTAGAGGCCTGTGGAAGGCACCTGGGTTACAGGATTCTTACCCCGGCGTACATCATATATGAACTGTACATACATTTTTAAAAGTGCTGCATATATGCTTGGATTGCACATTATTTCCTCCGTGGGGTTTTATCAAATACAAAGCAATCTTGAGATAGTTTTCATTTGTGAGGAATATAATGGCTAACATCTTGTTAGTAGCATACATACCTATAAGTTTCCCTTACACTTGTGTATGCTCTTTTTTGAGACACTGTGAAGGTTGATATTCCCTTCCTCCTGCTGTAGTGCCCCAAGCCTACAGGACTTACTGTACAGACCTTGAAGCCCCCTTGCATGACTATCTCATACCACAGAAGTTCCCACTCTATTCTTGAGAAGGACACTTGAAATCATGGCATATCCTCTGACTGTCTTGATTTGGCAGGGACAACTCCAATTAATCTTCTATCAACCCATTTTTCAGCTGCTTTTAAGATGTCCTAGTATCTTTCTGTTCCTCCCACTTCCTCCTTTTGTCATAAGCTTACTTCAATTGCTGCAAGTGGAATTCGAAGTACACAAGTAGTTTGCACTCGTTTAACTCAACAGGGGGAGAGGAGAGCAGAATCTTGCCCTTCCCTCTAGGCTGCTGCCATCTCTCGTGGCTTGTGAGATCTCCCCAATTAATAACTTTTGCCATCTTTACCATACTCTGATGTTGCTTTGCCACACATGTCCCAAAGTTCATCTGAAATGTCAGAGATTTCATCATGGCTGTTATGGCATGAAATAGTTATGTAAATAGCTTCTTGGTACATGGTTATTAATTGGCAACAGAAACCGCTCCACTCTTGGTCTTAGAGCCTACTTGTTTTCTGTACTTATTGTTGGTCCCTTCTCTCACCATTTTCATTCTACTTTCTTTGCATGCTGCACATATTTTTGAATACACTCACATTTTGTAATTGTCCTGCCATGCTAAGTCAAGCAAGCCATGCAGTCTACCGAAAGGCTATGTAAACCACCACTATTGATTTTAGATTATCTTTGAAGGGCATGAACCAAACACCTTTTACAGAAATGTTTATGGAGTGAAAAATGAGAAAGGAACACCTGGAGAAAGTTCAGAACGTTTTTAAAAAACAAAATGAGATGATTTGTTCATGCAGAACTCTTTCAAATTTCACAGTTATAGTGCTATAATTCCATATTATCTGCCATGGCAACATTTAGAATTCACAGCCAAAGGGCTCCTCTAGTGCCTCATCAAAGTACAAACCCCAGGTGTCCATAGGATGCAGCCATGGCTGTTCAAGTGGAATCATGATGCTATACTAGTGCAGTGTGAAAGGGGCCATAGTCTACGGCAGGGGTAGGCAACCTTTCCCCTTTAAGGGCCGAGGGATTCAGCTCCCAGAAGCCTCAGCCATGTTGGCCAGTAGTCCCATGTTGGCCAATAGCTCCTGGGATTCTGGGAGCTGAAGTCCCTCGGCCCTAAAAGGGGAAAGGTTGCCTACCCCTGGTCTACGGGGTATCGGTCACAAGCATTAGCATGGAGGAAAGTAACTATGATCTATGTTGCACTTTGAAGGGAGTACTATTCACTAGGGCAAAGGGAGATTAAAGAGCATGTCATGAGGGCTGGCCTTAGGAATGGGAAAGGTGGACATTTGTCCTATATGCCAAGATGAAGGAAATGCTAAGAAGAGTTCAATGACTCATTGTTAAGGTATAAGGCGGGTTTTTTTTAAAAAGGTGTTTGTTTAATCTTCTCCCCAAAATACCAGTAAACAACTTCAGAGGTGTGATTGATCAAACCCAAGGCCTATCCAGCCTGGCTTTCTCCTTCTCCTTCTCCTTCTCCTTCTCCTTCTCCTTCTCCTTCTCCTTCTCCTTCTCCTTCTCCTTCTCCTTCTCCTTATTATTATTATTTGTTGTTATTGTTGTTGCTATTATTATCTTATATCCTGCCTTTCTCCCAATATAGGGACTCAAGGCGACTCAACAGCCAATAAATTTACTATGGGAAGTTCACACCATACAAGGGCAATAATGGACTCCCACTCATGTTCCTCATCAATTGGTATAAACAGAAATCCTACTCTGATAGTGAAGGAAACATAGGACTACCATGACTGGTAGTAACTGAGCCCAGAGCAAAAACTATTATAGATTGAGTACACTCAAAAGAAATAACAGTCCGATGGTATATTTGTTTAGTCAACTGTCAACAAGTTTATATTGTTGAGAAATAGCAGATGTTATTTGTTGGTTTCCCTTTTTTCTGGTGCAGCTGATAACATTCCTTCTTAAAGAAGCATAGACAACTGGTGGGCATGGCCTTGAAAATTCCTCCTTCTTGTAAGAAAGAAAAGAAACTTTCCATGAATAAGATGCTTTATCACTTTCAATCTGCAGTTTTACTGTTTGAAATGAGTCAGATTTTTTAAAAGTAGCAAGCATCACAAACCTTACCCACCCCTCCAAATTCTATATGTTGTGCAGCTACTAACTACAAAACAGAACTTCTGTTTTGCTAAAGTTAAAAAATACTTTGATCCAATATGTCTAAAAGATACCCTGCCCCCATTTGCAGTTTCGCAGCATTTGATCTTGATTAAAAATCAACTGAAGAGGTCTTTGTTTTTAGATAACTAGAAGCAGTCCAAATACTATAAACCACCAGCCCTACTCAACATAGGCATTGGTCATGAATGCTGGGAATTGCAGTCCAGCATAATCTAGAGGTCTGCATAATATTCACTCCTGACTTGCAAAAGGACAGCTCGCCAATACTGCAAAAGCACCTGGGAGTAGGTGTCAAAGTGCTTTCTACTCATGCCTTGTCTTGAATACCACCACTGATATTAACAACTCATGGCTCAACCACCCCAAACCTACCTTAATATCCAGAAGCTGGATGAGACAAAGGAGGTCTCCAGCTGCCGATCAGGGCACAAGGAGGGTAATGTTTCCAGCAAGATCCTTATTCTGATTGTCACACCCTCACTCACTGGCGGGAGAAGGTCAGGTTGTCATCCTTTTTTCACCCTGATCAGCAGCTGAACAGATATTCTTTGCCTGATTTGGCTGGTTAGACATTGTTGGGTTTACGACATGCTGCTTGTAGAAAGGTATAATTAAATGTTTAAGAAGCAGCTGAGGAAGTGCAGTATCTTTCAGCCATTTACTGTTCATAACCTTCCTCTATCTATCTCTAACATCAGTATTATGTTTGACAGATGTCACCTTGAACAGGTTTTGTAGGTGAAGGTACTTCATTTTTTTTTTTAAATGAAGTCAATATTAAATATAATAAAAACAAAGTTCCTGGCTCTAGTTCAAGCATGGATGGGCAAATCTGCTCAAGTCAACATTACTAAGGAGCACTTTGTGACATAAGTCTTCAAACACAGCCAGAAATGGAAGGTTTAGTTCAATCTCTGTTTCTTAATGGGACTGCCATTTATAATGCTGATTTCTCTACACTTGTTAAAGCAAGCAGTATATTTTCCTCCTCTCTCTTAGAAAATAATTGGAAGCAGACCCAAATTTGTGATATGTTTATATTTTTTAAAAGATAATCTTGGTTGTGGTTGCATATGTTTCACACTTCAATTCCATTTTGATTGCCATGATTTGATTCTATGTAATTTTGGAATTTGTAGTCTGGTAAGAGATTTCTCTAGTACAGTCTCTTGAAGTATAGTGTAAGGGGTCTCTCACAGATAATTCTAAGTATCTCACCAAATTCCAAGATTCCATAGAATGAAGCCATGGCAATTAAAATGATATGAAACAAATATAGTTGTGTAGTGTAGATACACCCCATGTTTCACTATAGTCCCTTGTCTTCTTTTTATGGGAATTGGACTAAACAGAGCACCCTTAAAAGAATCGTGCTGTAGAAGTCATTGATCTTCATCTCACAAGTTGTTGTTTCTTACAGGGAGGTGTGGGAGATTCCAGGTTTATGGGTTCTAGTTCTTTTTTTAACAGAAACTCATCATCCACTGATTAGAGGTACCCAATTAGCAGAGGTCAGGCATAGTGGAATCCATAATCTAGTGCACCTCACGAGCCATGCATTCTATATACAAATACAAATCTAAATCTTGGTTGTGGTTGTTGTGGTTGTGTGCCTTTAAGCCATTCCTGACTTACGGCTATCCCAACGCACACCTATCATGGGTTTTTTCTTGGCAATATTTGTTCAGAGGAAGTTTGCCATTGCCTTCCCTGAGGCTGAGCGTATGTGACTTGCCCAAGCTCACCCAGTGGGTTTCATGGCCAAGCCAGGAATTGAAACCTGGTCTCCAGAGTCATAGTCCAATAAACAAATCACTATGCCTACTATGGAACAAACTGCCCAGCAGTTAAAGGCAACTAGTTGAGATTTTTATCTATTTTACAGGTGAGCAACACTGAGGCAAAAGATGAGCAAATAAAACAAGGCCAGTGGTGACAGAGATTGTTCTTTTTCCATTTTTATTTATTATTTCTAAACTATTGGGAGTTAGAAAGCATTTCTGATCCACTGAATGTCTCTCAGACCTCTATCACTATGTCCTCATCTATTGACTGCTTCACCTTGATTTACATGATGAAGAGAGAGCGAGAAACAGTAATCTCATAAAATACCCACTGATTCTGAAATATTTGCTCTCTTTTTCGATTTTATGTTTCAGTGCAGAAACTAACATGTATTCTTTGTCAGTGTGCATGAGCATACTGGGATATTTTTCCTCCTCATTGTTCTAGTCTTCTTCCTTCCTTCTGGATATCTGTCTCCAATAGCCAAGAATAAAAAGAGAACTGAGGGGGGTTGCAGACTGCCAGAAATAGTGCAAATTGAGTCCACTTTTAGGGTTAGGGTTAGTGCTAGGGAATCATGGGAATGTTGTTTTTTTTTCTGAGACATTGAGCCTTCTCTGTCAGAGAGCTCTGGTGCCATAATAAACTACAGTTCCCATGATTCCCTAACCCTAACCCTAAAAGTGGACTCAAATTGCACTATTTCTGGCAGTCTGCAACCCCCCTGAGTCCCTTTCACACTACACAATTATAGTGCAATGGTTTCATATTTACTGCCATGGCACCATCCTATGGAATCCTTAGGGAGGGGCATTTAGAATTCTCACCCAGAGAGCTCTGATTCTTCAATAAACTACAAACCTCAGGATATCATAAAATGCAGCCATGTCAGTTGAAACTAGAACAATAATGCAATAATTGCAGCCCTTGGTTGTGCGACATTCAATTCATTCAGATCACAGCAGAATGATTTGCCAGCTTTTCTCAGCAAAATCTCTACCTTCCTCTCATTTTACTCTGGAATCCAGAAAAGGAACAATACAGAGAGGAGGCTTGAGAAAGGTAATAATCACTGTTTAGCGCAAAACACTGTTTGATCTTTCCTACTTACTTTTTATAGCATTGTGGAACAAGTTAGCCATATACATTGTGGATTTAAATTGCCAGATGCTAGTCTGACCCTAGAATCAGAGTGCCAACTGGACAAGATGGACCCTTGCCCAGGATTCAAGCCTTGACTCGGCCTGTATCCAGCATTTTTTAGAGTGACTGTAGAGGGACCTTTTGTGATTGTTTGCAATTATGAGACTTTTTTTTCAAGGCTGACAAGAGGGATATATTTGTTTGTTTATCAATTGGGTTTTTTGTCCTTTATCCAAGGACAGCTGAGCATAAACTGTGCTGAGGCACAGAGAGACCCAATTGTATCCTTGTAACAACCCCGGTTTTCTGTGGCACACTGGAAGTTCTGTGTTGCTCCACTAAGAATTTAGCTACCTATAGATAGGGTTACCATTCATCCCAAAAAAGTGGGACAGTCCCAGTTTTGAGGCTTGAGAAAACGTCCCAGCCCAGTTCAAGCTGCATGTCCTGGTTTCCGAACCAGTCAGGCTAAAGTCTGTGAGTTGCGCAACAAGGGGAGTGCTAGTTCTTGGGGGAATCTGGGCCATGCCCCTTCTAACCTTACTCTGGTCCAATCAGCTTATGAGTTGCCCTGAAACAGGTGGATGGGCTTCCCGAGAGGGCTGCTAGTCCGAGAGAGAAGGGGGTGAGTGATGGCGGTGGTGTCCGTGGTGAATCTAGTGATGATGTCTCCCTCCCAGTTGGCCTCAGTCCTGGTGGTGGAGACTCAGAAGTTCACACAGGTGCTGCTGCTGAGCAAGCCTGGGACA
>CM034701.1:102950827-102963350 GCA_020142125.1 Phrynosoma platyrhinos
TACATTCTAGCTTATCAATATCTTTCTTGAATTGTGGTGCCCAGAACTGGACACAGTATTCCAGGAGAGGTTTACCCAAAGCTGGACCCAGGCTGAAGGGGCATAGGAGAACCTTATTCTTCTACTTAAACTAAACAGAGTAAGGTTTTCAGAATCAGATTTATCCTGAGTGAGATTTAAGATCTTTGCAAGAGGCCCTTCTCAGTCCTGCTATCCTCAAAAGCACACTTGGTAGAAAAGGCAGAAGTGGACTTCCCTGTGGCTTCTTCCAGGCTATAGAACTCCTTTCCAATGGAGCCTAAGATGGCTTCCTCCTTGCCCTTCCTTCAGATGCTGAAGACTATTTTATTCTGACAGGCTTTGTGGAACTGATGGTAAAGACTTTGAAGAGTGTGTTATACTATTTTTGCTTCTTGTTCTTAAAAATGTGTTTAAGTCTATTGATAACTTATTTGTATTTTAACACAAACCTTTTAAATGTTTTACCTAAAATATGTGGTTTTTTAAAAAATAAATTTGTTTTTAATTCTATTGATAGCTTAATTGCATTTTAACAAAAAATATTTTGAATATTTTACCTAAAATGTGTATGTGTGTTTTATTTGTATTTGTTTTAATTTGTGTGAACTATCTTGAATGATGGGGGCAGGGAGTGGGATAGCAAATAAATAAATAAAACATTATTTAAAACATACACTTCCTGTATGGCTAGTATTCTCTGTAATGTCTCAAAATGGTGGCTTTAACTCAAGATGGGTAATTACATTGTGTTACTGGACTGCAACTCTCATCATCCTTTGCCATTGGCTATGCTGGCTAGACCTGGTGGAAATTAGAGTTTAATAACATTTTAAGGGACACATGTTGCCTACCCATGTCCTATTCTGTTGGCTTAAAACTCACTGTAAATAAAACATTATTCCTCACAACCTCTTGGGAATCTGGGAAACTGAGAACATAGTAATACACAGCTTACTCTCTAGGCTGGACATCATGGATAGCCTATGTTTTACTACATTGGATGCATCAACATTGTAGAAATAATGCTGTTTGACATCACTTTAACTGCCATGGCTCCAGTCTAAGGAATCCTGGGATTTGTAGTTTTGTGAGGCACCACCATTATTTGGCAGTGAAAGCTCAAGAGCTTGTAAAACTACAAATCCGATGATTCCATAGGATAGAGCTAGAGCACTTAAAGTGGTGTCAAACTGCATTATCACTACAGTATAGGTGCACCCAGTGTTACAGAATATGCCTTTTAAAGCAAAGACAATGCTTTAAAGTGGTTGCCTTTTCTCATGCTCACAGGTATCAGATACCCCTGTGTATGTCAACTCTGAAGTAAGTCATGTTAATTTAGGTGGGGCTTAACTCCAGAGAAGTGTTAGATTGCAATTTCAGTATCATTTCTTTGGATGCAGCCACTGATTAAAACATTTTGGCTCCAGTGACAGGTTTTGCTTAGAGATTTGTGCTTCAACAATTAGGCTTCCACTGACCTATCACAAAACAAAGAATACTTTAAGCAAAATACAGAAGTGAGGAAAGGCAAGTGTTACAACACAAGAGAAGGATTTCACTACTTGAAGGAGCATCACTTCTAAACACATACCAAGTTCACCTACTTTGACTCTATGAGGAAAAAAGTTGTTTTTTTTGTTGTTGTTGCTAGTGTTAAACCACTAAGAATTAGAAACACTTTCTGATCTAATGCAAATTGCCTGGACATCTACTAGTACATCTTGATAAACCTTTTGCCTGTCCAGCCCTTGACTAAAAAATGCTCCAAAATGATCTATAGCTCAATGGATTTCCTGCTCAGGACTTTAGTGATGTCAAAAGGGTACTTAGAAGACTTGAAAACCAGTGCTTTAGGGGGGAAAATCACAACAGAAAGGAATTAAAACCCTCTCATTATTGCCTTCACTATCCCCCCACCCCCCAGTTTTCTCTACTTATGCAAGTAGAAATTGCTGAGAGATCTGACTTAGGGTTTAGGACAGCAGACATCTGGCAAAATTACTGTGAATAAATAAAGTTAAGCTCTGCCTGCTGATATAAGCACAATGACACTTACATAAGGGATTACACTTCTCAAGAAAAAGGATGTGATCTTTAAACAAAGGATAGTAAATGCAACATAAACAAAGAGAATTATCCAACATGACACAGAAACAATTGCAGCTTTAAACCTGTGCTGCCACTGGAACACTAGAGAAGGTTGTTTATTGGTATAGCTCTAGCACCCTTTTTCAAGGTTTAGCGTAGGTTATGCTGTTATACAATATGAATCTTCTTCATCTGAAATGCTGACTTGGCTACTTCAAAATCTTGCTGAGTCAGGAGTTATGCAGAGATGAAGATACACTGAAACCCAATGCAGAGGACAGGCAGTGATACATAAGGCCATCTCATAGACAACCTGAGCTTCTTGCTTCCCATTTTTCAGCTTCCTGGCTTTGTTGCCTTTCATCTTGTATTTCACAACACACCAATGATGTATATCAGCCAAAGAAGACAACATGTACGGCTGCAGCTTTCATTTCTATCATGTGGGTTTTTTATGTGCTTGGTGGTATTGTTAAAAGGAGCATTTACAAAAGACAGGTGAAGCAAGAGACGCTATACACAACCACTTCTCATACCTGCCCATTATGTTTGTAATGGTTATAATCATGGAACAAACCAAAATGGCCTCCACCCTCCAGCTTACCTTGCTAAAAATACTTTTAAAGCGGCTGTTTCAATAAAGATTCTGACCCTAGCATTAATTTGTGAACATTCTGCTGTGTATGTATGAAGAACCCCCTCTCCTTGCATCCTCTTTGTATGGATCAATGTCTCCTTAACCACATGGCATTAACCCCTCTTAATATCTACCTCTTAATATCTCAGCTTCACAGTTGCTTCAGGATACAACTGCAGCAAAAGGCTTCTAACTTGCTCAGGACTACTGAGGGAGTCAGGATTTCAACTCAGGAGAAATTCCACTCCCACCAGAATTCCTGACAATATTCCAAACCAGAATACACAACTAAAATATCCTCATGTGAACTTTTCTACTATCTCTTCTCATCTGAACATCACAGGCTTAGGCAGGAAGTCCAGCTTATTAAAGAGAAATTGAATTTGTTTCCATACATAGTATTTATTGTCATGTCTGAACCTGGCAAGAACTGGCATTCTAGTGTATCTTTTGCATGGCAAGGCAAAGGAAAAAAAAACATGGTTTGTTGTGGAGTTATTTCTCTAGCTTGTGGACAAAAGAAACCATAGGTTTTCTCTCTGGCTTGTCAGAGGAGAAACAAATCAGAGTGCCAACCCTGTCAGAATTTGATGTCACAATAAACAAACCATGAATGGATCATCCCTGCTTTAACCATTCCCAGTGAAATGGAAGCAACCAGCCAGCATGCAGCAGCTCACTGTGTTACTGTCTAGCCCACAAGCCAGAAATCTTTGGAATTCCAGCTTGTCATGCCAAATGTGCCCTGAATTGTCATGATGGCGATCCTCAAAATTAAATCGATATGCCATTTACCTAGGTATAAACTAATTTCTCTACTGATTTCCTTGCCTGTCAGTTGTGTAACAAGAATATGAACTGTTACTATTCAAAAGCAAGCTAAGGAACTTTTAAAAAACAACAACCCTTCAACCTTTTTAAAAAAAGTTTAGTAAGTACAGTTCAACAGTTATCATATTTACTCATAAGTGGATGCCACTGAAACCAACTTCCTAGTAACCAAGTTTACAGTCACACAGGCTTGTCTTGTGTATGTTTGCTTGGAAACAAATCACTGTGTGTTTACTGAAACTAACGCCTAGGAAAGGGTGCATATCTCAGAAGTTCAGGAGTGAAAGTCTGGAGACATGATGTCCCCTTTAACTTCTGTCACTTGTTTGAAGAATGTGGTAGGCAGGTATAAACACTTACATGTTTTGTTGGCTTTCTTTCCTCTTCCTTGTAAGGCTCTTCACCTACCCAAACCTGCTCTGGAAGGTTTCTGAGCCTTCTGGGAAAGGTTTTGAGGGCACATAGGGACAGGCTAGCTTGATCGACAGAAGCAGCTCTGTAAGTGGAATGGTTTTGTTTGATCTTCCCAACTATTTTTACAAATTACAACTAGTATTACAAAACTGTATTGATATAATTGATCAAGACAGCCTCTAGGAAGAAGTGAATAACAGGTTGATTTGAATTGTGACAGTGTTCTGATGAAAATCTTACTCCTGCAAATAATGACTGCCATTCTCTTGGTGCAAAATGCCAGCAACTGAACTTTTTCTAGGATTGTACAATGCCAGTATGTAGAAAGACCTTGTAGCACCTTTGAGACTAACTGAAAGAAAGAAGTTGGCAGCATGAGCTTTCGTAGGCTTGTGAGGAAGTAGACTTTAGTCTATGAAAGCTCATGCTGACAACTTCTTTATTTCAGTTAGCTACAAGATTTCTACATACTGATTCTATAGACTAACATGGCTATATCTTTGAATTCTACAGTAGTGATAGAAGGCAGACAATGGCCTGAAGCCCATTGTTAGTACCAAGAAGAGTAGATCCATGGAATTAGTGGAATTTTCCTATGTGTTGACTCATTGGGTCTGGATTAATTGGGAATAAACTATAGCAGAAGGTTGGATTAGATGTCCCTTGAGGCCTCTTCCAAATCTAAGATTCTATGTATCTGCCAGCTCTGAACAAACCAACTTCTTTCCAATGACTGCCTTCTTTTTTTGCCCCTGCCACCACCACTGCTTATGCCAGCATGAAGGGCATCAGCAGGATTTCAGGCTTGGTGCAATGAGATTCATAGAAGAAAATGAAATCCTTGGCTTTTGTGAACTGATCATAGCTTACACTGATACCTACACTATTTCCATTGGTTTATAAAAATGAAATATCTGCCCTCTTGAAAAATAATCCCATGACATTATTTTTGTGTTTTTGTTTGTTTGTGTCTGACCTTTTCATCCATTAACTCTAAACTGCAAGAATGGCTTCCCATGTTAAACTCTTCATAGTAAACACAGGTTGTGCACTTTTAGCAAATGCTTTCTAATAAAGAATGTTTTTGGACACAATTCTCAATATACTTATCTAGAACTCTGTGTGTGTGTGTGTGTGTGTGTGTGTGTGTGTGTGTGTGTTGTGTGCCTTCAAGTCATTTCTGATTTATAGTGACCCTAAGGTGAACATATCATGGGGTTTTCCTGTCAAGATTTTTTCAGAGGAGGTTTGCTATTGCTTTCCCCTGAGGCTGAGAACATGTGACTTGCCCTGGGTCACCCAGTGGATCTAAACTGCATAAATTTCAGTTCAGAGTAGCCATATACAGAATTGCTCTGTCATTTAAATAAAATATATAGTGAGAATGTTTAACTGGAACAGATGACAAAAGATATACAATGACATTCTGCACTGTAACTATTTTTGTTCCAGATGAATGTTCAACCTAGTCCATAGTTACAACTGTTCAAGCTGAGCATTCCACTGCTTCAAAATGAGCAGAGCAACCCATGATCTATGTGCCCATCTCAGGGCCAACCCAAGACATTTTGCTGCCTGAAGCAAAGAACAAAATGGTTTCTTCTTGCACATACTGAACTTGGCCAAATTAGCAGTTGAACCTTACTTCCATACTAGCAATGGGACAGGATTCTCCACCAAACCAGACTTTAGCAGGCTAGTTTAGGAGTGAAGAACAGTCAGTGTGGCATACATACTGTCCTCCGTGAGAAGGAATGGCCCAGAAAATTAAGAGACATTGCTGGGCAGGAGTGGCTGCCACTAACTCCCCATAGAATCTGCTACCTGAAGCAGTTGCTTCTCCTCGCTTAAGGCAGGTTTGTCTTGGCCCCTTTCAAATCACATGGATAATCTAAATGATAGTACTTTTTTAAAAAAATCATTTTTCTCCACTTATAGCTTCCACCTAAATTTCTTTTGAGGTACTATCAGTTTTTGGTACATCAATGTATTGAGACCCAATGTGGTGTAGTGGTTTCAGCATTGAACTATGACTGTGGAGACCGGGGTACAAATCCCTGCCAAAAGAAACCCACTGAGCCATCTTTGGCAATTCTCATGTCTCTTGGTCCCAGAGGAAAGCAAAGGCAAATCCCCTCTAAGCAAATCTTGCTAAAAAAAAAAAACCATGATAGGTTCACCTTAAGGTTGCCGTAAGTCAAAAGTGACTTGAAGGCACACTGCAAGAAACCAAAAGTGTAGGATATCACACTAACTTCTCCAGGTAACACATTGGTTGCCATTGTTATGTCAAGGTAAACTACAATGGCACCAAGCGATTCATAGAATCATAGAGTTGGAAGAGATCACAAGGACCATCCAGTCCAACCCCCTGCCATGCAGGAACTCAAAATCAAACCATCCCCAACAGATGGCCATCCAGCTTCTGTTTAAAGACCTCCAAGGAAGGAGACTCCACTACACTCTGAAGGAGTGTGTTCCACTGTTGAATAGCTCTTAATGTCAACAAGTTCCTCCTAATGTTGAAGTGGAATCTCTTTTCCTTTAGCTTGAATCCATTGTTCTGTGTTCTAGTCCATCCTCAATGTGACACCCCTTCAAATACTTAAACAGGATATCATATCACCTCTTAACCATCTCTTCACCAGCTCCCTAAGTTACTCCTCATAGGGCATGGTTTCCAGACCCTTCACCATTTTGGTCACCCTCCTCTGGACATGCTCCAATTTGTCAACATCCTTTTTGAATTGTGGTGCCCAGATCTGGACACAGTATTCCAGGTGGAGCCTAAATACAGTGGCACTATTACTTCCCTTGATCTACGGTAGACACTTTACTTCTATTGATGCAGCCTAACATCATATTGGCCTTTTTAGCTGCCGCATCACACTGTTGACTCATGTTCAACTTGTGGTCTACTAGGATTCCTAAATCCCTTTCACATGTACAAGGTGTCCCTCATTCTATATTTATGAATTTCATTTTTCCACCCTATGTACATTTCTCTATGTTGAAATTCATTTTGTTAACTTTGGCCCATCTTTCTAATCTATTCAGTCTTCTTGAATTTTGATCCTGTCCTCTGGGGTATTAGCTACTTTTCCTAATTTGGTGACATCTGCAAATTTGATAAGTATGCTCCCTATTATTTCATCCAAGTCATTGATAAAGATGTTGAATAGCACTTGTCCCAGGACAGAACCCTGTGGCACCCCATTAGTCACTTCTCTCCAGGATTGCTGAGCACCCTTTGGGTTCAGCTGGTCAACCAATTACAAATCCACCCAACAGTCATATTGTCTAGCCCACATTTTACCAGCTTTTCTGCAAGAATAACATGGGGGACCTTGTCAAAGGCCTTATTAAAATCAAGATACAACATTCCTTTTGTCTACCAAGCTGGTAATTCTATCAAAAAAGGAGATCAAAAGATTGAGGCACACCAGGCATGTGGGCCTGGATGAAAAAACCCTTGTATGCTCAATTCCACATGAATAAACCAAACCACACTGAAGTTATTCTTCTCAAAGAGCAGCTGCCCACAAATGTTATGAAACTGAGATATTTCAAGAACAGTTTGTGGTATTGCATGGGGACTGTCATTTGAAGCAGAAAACTCAGAAGTCCTGAACTTCTTTGAAGTACCTTCTAAAAAAAATCATCATAGCCTGAGATGTTAGCACTGAGGCTAACAGTATCATCATTTGTGTTGTTGTGTTCTGTTGGGCCAAACTAAGGGCCTTTACAAATTGCCAGAAATAATGCAGCCTGAATCCACTTTAACTGCCCTGGCCCAGTGCTAGGAATCATGGGAACTGTAGTTTATTGTGGCACCAGAACACTCTAACATAGGTTCAATGTCTCAGAAAAAACTACAGTTCCCATGATTCCCTAGCACTGAGCCAGGACAGTTAAAGTGGACAAGCTGCATTATTTCTGGCAGCCTGTAGTGTAAAGGCTCTTTGCAATGCTTTAAAAACAATGTTTAACAGATCCCTCATTGACTTTCACCAAAAGTGAGATATAATGAATTGGGTGGGGCTGGATAGAGTGAGAGCTTACAAAGGTGACTTTTTGGATTACATGTCCTCAGTGCCCCTAGCCAGCGGAGTATTGCCCATGGCTTGGCAAGCTGGAGCTTAAAAACCTAACTTTTCAAATTCCGGTGGAGTTTTTAATCCTGTGTTTTGGACTTCATGAAAAGTACCCCCATTAATGGAATCTGTTCCATAATGCTGTCCATTCCATTAATTGACCAATTTCTTCATTTTTAAAAGGGTGTGGATTTTTTTATCCAACAGCTTTGACTGCCCCTACTGCCCAGCACTCTTGACTACAAGTCTCTATCTAAACTTCAACACAACTTTGCTCAGAAACGCTGTCAGTTTGGTGTATCACCCCACTCTTGCTGAAGCATCCATCACTTGGAGAAGCATCCAAGATACACTACTGGAATGTGATTTGTACAGAAGACACACACGCTTCCACTGAATTCAGATGGATTATTTTGGCTCAAAAGACTAATAAGTGGGCTGTATTTACAAAATGCAAACTGATTGTTTCCAGGGAAGGCTGGTGGATCCAATGTCAGCAGGGCAGTGAACTTTAAAGGAGTTGTGCTGGGTGCTGAACTTATTGTGAGCTAGATTTCAGCACTTTGGACAGTTCCCTCAAAGTTCAAACTGAAACCTGAAGCATATTGCCCATCCCACTGACACCAGAACCACTTGCCTTGCTGACAGATTCTGGATTTTCAGAAATGTTAAACTACAGTCCTTTATGCATCTACAAATTGCAGTTTTCAAAGACGGCTATTCCCAGGGTATGTGCACACAGTATTGCAATCTGTTTTTTCAGTAGCCTTCCACTGGTTTTCTGCAAACTAATTTAGGTCCAAAACACACTGGAGAAATCATCCATCTTGAGATTGCTTTAACTGGCCTGGCTCAGTGCTAGGGAATTCAGGGGAACTGTAGTTTTGTGAGACATTTTGCCTTCTCTTTCAGAGTTCTGGTGCCACAATAAACTACAATTCCCAGGATTTCCTAGCACTGAGCCAGGGCAGTTAAAGCGGCCTCAAACTGGATTATTTCTGCAGTGTGTTTTAGACCTAAAGTTGTCATATGCCCATCATCCATTTTCTGAGAAACAGAAAGAGCTTTTTTCTCTCGATGGTTTGGTCCAATTTCTATTTTCTTTTAATGATTATTCACATTTAAATTTGATTCCCCCCGCCCAACATTTGTCTTTCTGAGATATAAGTGTAGTGTGATCTATTGCTATTTACTACCTGGAATTGCTCCCAAACAATCTGAGAGGCCGTCACCCAGAATATTACCATTGTGTCTTCCACTGTTTTATTTTTATTCTTCTCAAATAAATAAAAAAGGAGCAAACTCGTTCTTTCAAAGAAAATCTTTGTACAATTTACTAGACAATTGCCTTTATATTATTGGGGAAAGGTGGCGAGCTGGAATCAAGGTGCCACCTGTTTTGTTTTAACCAGAAAACAGATTAAAGAAATTCTACAAAGAAACACAGGATGCCTCATTTTTACAAAGGAGAACTCAAGGATTAGAACTTCAATTCAAAAATAGAAATCTTTTGCTATGAAATTTTAAAAAACAAACAAACAGGAGGCAACGAAAGAGGTAACTCCAACACTGAATGAAATGCAAATATTCCATCCTTTTTTAAAAAAGAAAAGAAACGAAAAATAGTCAGGAGATGGACAAAACTCTGTCCAACGCTGGCTAGCTTTAACATGTTTCAGTGTCAAAGCCCCAATGAAGACCCAAAGCATTTCCTTTAAATGTCTGTAATACAAGGTAACCTCCTCTTCCCCATAAGTTCTTTTCTTAGAAACCCAGTAGCTCTTCGGCAAACCTATGTTGATGGTTTCATGTTGTTGTTTTAAAAGTGAAATCCTTGTTTTAGTTAGGGGTGTTTGTGTAGAAACAGTGCTTTGGATACAAGGGGATGCTATCCTTCCAGGGAGCGAAGGAATAGCCAGCCCTTGCAAATGAACTACAGTTTATGGTTAGTGGATCCCAATTGTATTATAACAATGTCTATCTCGGATCAAAATCCAAAACAATCTTCTTGGGTTTTTTTTTTCAAAGAATGGAATTTGGTTTGATGTTTAAGAAGAGCCAATATTTCCCCCTCCTGGTATCTTTGCAAAAATGGAGGGGGGGTTGTCTCTGTTGCTCAGGAACCCAAACTAGCTGGGTTTCAGGAGGAGGAGAACAGGGGGCCCCCTCGGTGGGTGGGTCTTTGAGAAGAGCCAACAGTTCCTCGTTGTTATTGTTATTGTTTGTTGTGTGCCTTCCAGTCCTTTCCGACTTAGGACTCTGAACCTGCCACGAGGTTGTCTTGCTAAGTTTCTTCGGGGAATGGCCATTCTCTGAGGCTGAGAGAGTGTGACCTCCCCGAAGCCCCCCAGTGACTGTTCATGGCCGAGCGGGGATTCGAACCCTCCTCTCCGGAGTCCTAGTCCAGCGCACAAACCCCGGCCCCGACGTGTGGTTTGTAGCCACGACGGAGACTGCTGGAGTCGGAAGAGAGCCCGAGGGTCCTCCAGGCCCTCCCCTTCGGCCCTGGCCTGCGGGTCTCCCCCTCCCTTCCCCTCCCCTCCCCTCCATTCCCTCGAAGGGGGCCCTGGCTAGACGAGGGACTCGCAGGGGCCGCCCCCGACGACGCCGCTGGGCCCGGAGTCCGAGTCCTGGCTGTGCATGGAGCTGAGCCCCGTGTCGGAGTCCTCGCCGCCGTCGTCGTCGTCGTTCTCCTCGCGGTCCGCTTTGCCCAAGGCCTCTTCCTCTTCCTCTTCCTCTTCCTCTTCCTCTTCCTCGGGGGGGCGCCACGGCTCCGAGGAGGAAGGCGCCCCGTCTCCCTCCTGGCAGCTGCCTCGGAGGGCCAGGAGCAGCCCCTGGATCTGGCTCTCCTTCTCCCGCCAGGCGCGGCGGGTGTCCTCCAGGGCGTCCCGGACGGCGTCGAGGTCGGTGCTGAGGCGGAGGCCGATGTAGAGGCTGGTGCTGAGCTGGGTCCGGAGGCGCTCCTCCTCGACGGGCAGCGGCTGCTCTCCTCCGCCGCTCAGCTCCGTGGTCTCCGGGTCCCTCTCCGAAGACGGAGCGGACGAGGCGGCGGCCAGCTCTTGCCTCCTGCGGCGCATCCAGCGGCGGTTGAGCTCCTCCTGGATCTGGGCGGCCAGGCTCTCCCCGAGGGCCTCCTGCCGGGCCCGCTCCTCGGCCAGCGCCGCCACCGCCGCCCCCCGACGACGGGCCCAGGCGGCCAGGGACCCTTCCTCCTCCTCCTCCGCCTCTTCCTCCTCCTCCTCCGGGGCCCCGCCCTCCAAGTAGGTCTCCTGGACGTAGTTGACCCCGTGGCGCCGCATGCGCTCCAGGTGGACGCGGGCCTCGTAGCGCTCGATCTCCCGGTCCAGCTCCCGGAGGCGCTTCCCCTGCTGCCGGAGCGTGTGGTCCTGGGCGAGGACCAGGTGGACCAGCCTCTCCATCCTCGACGCCGCCGCCGACGGGGAGCCTCCTCCTTCCTCCTCCTCCTTCTCCTCGGAGGGCGGCGGGGACGGGGCCCTGGTCGGTGCGCCTTCCTGGCCGCCCTTCCCCCGCTTGAGCTGGGCCAGCTTGCGGAAGGCCTTGCGCACCACCCTCCGCTGCCTCTCCTGGCTCAGCGCGGGCCGGGGCCGGGGCCGGGGCTGGGCCTGGGCTCCCCCGCGGGGCCCCCTCCTCTCCCTGCTGGGCACCACCCGGGCCTGGGCGCTGCGGGGGGGCGCCGGGGCCTCCTGGGCGCGGAGCAGGACGAAGCGGACGTTCTCCCGCTCGGCGCCCCAGGCCCCCCAGAGGCGCAGGAGCCGCGTCTTGGCCGGCAGCGCCCGCTCCAGGCCCCGCCACGTCTCCACCAGGCAGTAGCCCTCGGGGGGCCCGCCCAGCATCCCCCCCGAGGCAGAGGCAGAGGCAGAGGCAGCGCGGCCCCGGCGGCGGCTCTCCGCCAGCAGCGCCCGCACCACATCCGCGCAGGTGGTCCGCTTGGAGAGGCCCGAGACCAGCTTCTCCTCCCGGCAGAGCCACACCGGGATCTTCGGCTCCCCCGGATCCATCAGCGCCCCGGGGCCGAGAGGGGAGCAGGGCGGCGGCGCGTCCTCCGCCGGGGGTCCCCCATGGAGGGAAAGGAAAGGAAAGGAAAGGCGGAGAGCCTCAGCACCAGCCAGGCGGCCGGCAGGACCCTGGGCGCCCCGTCGCGGCCGCCGCCGCCTCCTCCTTTAGGGGCTCCCCAGCCAGTCCCAGGAGGGCAGCCCCCTTCCTCTTCCTCTTCCTCTTCCTCTTCCTCCTGGTCTGGAGGGGAAGGGTGCCGCCTTCTCTTGGGCAGGGGAGCCCTCCAGGCCCCTAGGCTCCGAGGGCTCCTTCTTCCCCGGCGCCTCCTGCCTTTTGGCTCGCCTTCGGAGAGCCCTCGCCGGCCCCACGCTCCTCCTCCTCCTCCTCTCCGTCCCTCCCTCCCTCCTCTCTTCCCTCCTTC
>CM034701.1:102971483-103057388 GCA_020142125.1 Phrynosoma platyrhinos
CTCCCCTTCCTTGCCCCCAAAACGGCCCTTTGCACCGTCTGCTTCCCCGGAGTGAGAGCTGTTCAACAGTGGAACACACTCCCTCAGAGAGTGGTGGAGTCTCCTTCTTTGGAGGTCTTTAAACAGGGGCTGGATGGCCATCTGTTGGGATGCTTTGATTTTGAGTTCCTAAAAGCCAGGGAATTGGACTTTGTGGTCTCTTCCAACTGTATGATTCTATGATTCTATCTGCATTACCTCCTCAGCCTCAGAGGGAAAGAGGCAGGCCAATTCCATTGGATTTAGCCTAGAGTGAGAAAGAGAGCCCTCCCTCCAGTCCATCTGCCATAGTCCACGTCCCATAGGGAGAGAACCATTGATTTTGATCCCCTTCCCCATCACCATTCCCTTCTCCCTTTATGTCATGTCTTTTTAGATTGTAAGCCTGAGGGCAGGGAACTGTCTAATTAACCATTTGTAAGTCACTCTGAGAGCCTTTGTGGCTGAAGAGTGGGATATAAATTCTCCAGATAAATAAAATAAATAATCCCTTACCATTGGACATGCTAGCTGAAGCTATTGGAAACTAAGGTCCAAAACATCTAGATGGCCCTGAATTCTCTACTATTTCATTATGGCATTTGAATCAGATGGGAGCCCACTACATGTGTATCCTGTCTTTAACCTACTTGTCATTATCTAAGGACTCTCTCAATATTTTCAACACATACCTCCCTTGTGTTGTTGTTGTTGTTGTTGTTGTGTGCCTTCAGTTTTTTTCCAACTTATGACAACCCTAAGGCAAACCTATCAGGGGGTTTTCTTGGCAAGTTTCTTCAGAGGGGGTTTGCCATTGCCATCCTCTGAGGCTGAGAGAATGGGTTTCCATGACCAGGCTAGGATTCAAACCTTGGTCTCCAGAGTCCTAGCCCAGCTCTCAAACCACTATGCCATGATACTAGAGCCCTTACTTTTTTCTCCTCCTTCTCACATCTCATGCCTAGTCTAATTTAATCCATTGCTTTAGGTCATACCTTCTGGAGCAGGAGAAAACAATCTTGTCCCATATTCCACATGTTTCACCTTTAAAGATGGCTATCGTATACCCTCTTACTTTTCCCTTCTCCAGGCTAAATATACTAACTTCCTCAACTGTTCATCATAGGTCTTGGTTTCTAGTCTTTCTACCATCTTTGTTGCCCTCCTGCAGACTCATTTTAGTTTGTAGGTAAAGTCTAATCAAAGCAGAACATATTGGCAACTATTGATCTGTATGCTGTAGATTTATTAATACTTGGTTTCCAGTCCCTTTGCTATCATTGTCACTGTCCTCTGGCTATGTTCCAGTTTGTCAATATCCTTTTTAAAAGACAGAAAATAGCAGGGCCAATATACAGGGCAGAAGAACTAGGCTTTTTCATCTCCCATTTCTTCTGTAGATGTGTATCCAGCAGTGCTTGCAGTAATTCTAGTCTTTAAGGGATGCTGGGCTACCACACCTCACCTCCACCTACTTCCTCTGCCCATTGACCAAACCTGCTGAAAGCTGCCTCACAAAGTGTGAGGATTAGCACCAGTGATGAAGCATCAGGTAAAAGGAAGTGAAGTGTGCGTGTGAGTTTACCAACATAGTAAGGAGGGTGGGGCACGTATGTCTTCCCCACTTTCTGCTGTTTTTCAGATAAACAAACTGAATAATAATAGTAATCAAAAAACCAGCTAAACAGGTAGGAAAGGCAACAGTGCCATGGGTGCTCTTCAATTTTATGACACTCACTGAGCTCAGGTTCCCTCCTGAGCTTAGTATTGGGATATAAAGAGATCATGTAGCACCTTTGAGACTAATTGAAAGAAAGAAGTTGGCAGCATGAGCTTTTGTTGACTTCACTCTACTTTCTCAGATGCATTTGGAAGTAGACTGAAGTCTACAAAAGCTCATGCTGCCATACTTTCTTTCAATTAGTCTCAAAGGTGCTACAAGATCTTTTTACATACTGATTTTACAATCTATCATGGCTATATCTTTGAATTCTATAAGAATGAGGATGTGGAGGTGCAGGGATGAAACCTCAAGAGGAGGACATAAATGGCCCAGCAATCCCCTTGAGCTAAAAGTGGAAGAAGCTGCCTGCAGGAAAGCTTTCTAGCATTTATGCTTCACTTTAGAAATGCTTGGTGCACCTCAAAAGAATAAATATTCCTTTATTCCCCCTTCTTTGACCAGTAGCCTGAGAGAGAGCCAAAGGCCTGTGATGGTCACTCTTTGCTTCTGAAGTAATTAGAGAAGTGCATGTAGGGCAACGTTAGGGACATTCCTAGGCAAACACCCACTCTTTCCCCATCTTGAAGCTCAGGGGGAAAACTTTCTCCTATTGTATGGTTCTTCCACTTCAGACATTCAGTGTAGCTACAGAAACCATTGCCATGGAAGGAGAGGCGCCGCAAGAATGATCACAATACGCCCAACTGGAAGGAAAGGGCCACAACTTTATTGAATAAAGCTGACAGAGTTGTCCCAAAGCATGATGTTTGGATCTGGCATCAACCAACCTGCCTCTTGATTGATGAACCCAATTGCCTGATCACGGCCAAGGAATAAAACTTGTCTTCCTTCCCAGAGGTACACTCAAAAGGTAGAGCAATATATGAAGGAAGAATACAAGGGCTATTTGGTTGATCATATGTCCACATCTCAAGCAACCGGTTGATCACTTGTTCGCATCTCCTCCCCTCGTCACCGGGGGGCGCTGGTCTAGTGTTGTCCCCACAATGGCAACACAGCAATGCTCCTAGCACCCCCAGGTCCTAGACGGACTCCCGATCCTATGCTCCACAACACAGGAAACCACGCCCACCAGATCTGAGACCCATGCCATCACCCCTGGAAAGTTGTGGCAGCACCACCCAATCATAACATAGAGAGGAGGAGTTGGGAGAGCTGCTTAGCAATGGTGCCATCTTTCTGGCCCAAGAGGCCTTATAAAGGCCTCCAGACCAATCAGAACCCTGGAGGCCCGGAAAGGCCACCCCTCTGGGCTCCCCAGCCAGTGCTGACCAATAGGGTGGCACTTCTGGCTCCCATTGCATGCTGGAAGGTATAGTTGTGCTCTGAGCTGGAAGTACCACCTGTCCCAAATGCCGGCAGCCAATCCTGGCTTCCCCAGCCTAGCCCAGAGCCAGCCAGGAGAGCGCCATGGCTCTCAGGAGGCATGGCGACCAGGTGCCTCCTCCCAGAGCAACTGGGCTGACTGGTGAGTTGGGCAACCCCATTTCTCCAAGCTTTGCTTCTGAGGTAGAAGTGCATGTAGGGCAACGTTAGGGACATTCCTAGGCAAACACCCACTCTCTCCCTATCTTGAAGCTCAGGGGAAAAACTTTGTCTTATTGTATGGTTCTTCCACCTCAGACATTCAGCGTAGCTACAGAAACCATTCCTCAAGCGTGTATTCTGTACAATATTTGAGGCCGAGCATTCAGAGATAAAGCTCCATCCTTTACAATCCTTTACAGGAGGTCAACATCATATTTGGGAGGCAATACCAAGGGCATCCACAACATGTGGAAACCCTGAAAAATACTGACCAGGGTTTGAGGAGATGGAATGGAGAAGAAAGGAAAGAAGCCATCAAAATGATTTGGGGGAAATGACTGCAGGTAACCAGGTAAGCAATACAGGAATAACTTGGGCCAAGGGAACAAAGCGCCCAAACCCCATAATTTTCTTTACTCATTATGTTTGTCAGCCTTTTCTTGATTTCTCCTCTGCTGTCACCTGTCATCTTTTTTTCCTCAAAAAAAAAAAACAAGCCATGTGACTCACAGGAAGCCTTTCCAGCAAGCTAGAACCTTGTTCACATAGGAGGCTTCCTTTGTGCCAGAAAGGATTAATGCCACACATAGGATGCATAGAATGCTCTTCCTGCCTTCCTTAGGAATAAAACTTGTCTTCCTTCCCAGAGGTACACTCAAAAGGCAGAGCAATATCTGAAGGAAGAATGTGGCAGAACTCCTGAGTAGAAGGTTTCTGAAGTATTGGCTGCAGATTGGGCTACTGGGAAATGGTGTCTGCAGTGCTCTCACAGTGACAGGGTGCCTTGAGAGTAGCAGTTGCAAAAAAAAAAAAAAAAAATCCTGAAAGGTCTCCTCAGTTGCCTGTTGTCAATGTGCCCTGCAACTGTGAGTGCTGCAAATGTCATTTCCCTGCACCCTGACTGCTAGCAGCTCAGAAATGCTTCAGCAAGGGTGCTTGGGACTGGCATTGCCATAGGTGAGGATGGTTCTGTTTTCATAGTTACATTGATAATGCAGGATTTCAGGTCTCATCTGCACTGCAGAAATAATGCAGTTTGACACCACTATAACTTCAATGGCTCAGTGCTATGGAATTCAGGGATTTGTCAGTTTTGAGACATTTAGCCTTCTCTGGGAGAGAGCTCTGATGCTACAACAAACTGCAGATCCCAGGATTCCATGGGATTCAGCCATGACAGTTGAAGTACTGTCAAACTGCATTATTTCTGCAGTGCAGATTAAACCTGTGTGCATGTTTACTCAAAACTACACCCATTGATTTCAGTGGGACTTCTCTCAGGTAAGTGTACAGAGGATCACTTCCTTATCCTTATTCTCTATTATTTGTTTATTTATTTATGGGATTTATATCCTGTCTTTCTCCCAAAATGGGATTCAAGGCAGCTATACCCAGTGGCATCACTAGGGGGTGCGGACCACACCTCGGTGCGGTGGGGTGACACCACCGTTTCTCAAACACCTACCTTTTGGCAGAAATGGGCTGTGACATTCATCTGCTTCCCTTTAAAATGCTTTAAGAGATGATGGCAGTGGAGTGAAGCTCAGTGGGAGGAGAAAGGAGAGGCCCCCAAATTTTTTAAATTAAAATTTCAAACTTCAATTTTTTAATTTTAAAAATTTGTTTTTTTTAATTATTATTTTAAAACTTTCTTAAATTTTAAACATCACATTTTAACCAAATATTCACTATGTATGTGTAAATACATTTAGGTTGTGCTTATGATATTGTAATTTGAAGGTATAATTTTAATTTTGCTAGTTGTTTATGTCACAACTACTGGCATTACATTCAGTGGTATATGGGAATTACGATTTACAAATAGGATTAGTTCAAAAAAGCACGACTAAGGATTCTTTATGGTGTGAAATGGGAGGAAGTCAATGGGGGGGGTGTGACACCATGAGTTACTGCACCAGGTGACACCAACCCTAGGGACACCACTGGCTATACCAGAGGAGCAACAGTTTTACTTTGAACTATTTCATTCTGCAGGTCCCTAAATCAATAGTGTCCTTAATCCTAATCCATTAGATTTCTCATGAACTCTAAGAAAGTTGTAATGAGAAACTGATTAGTTGTGCCTGAAGTTTTTAGAAAATTCTCCTGGAATTGCAAAGTAGAATCAGAGGGGTATGAAGTTATTCAGTCTATTACAGCTATGTGCAAACATCCTCTCTCTCATCTTTATTTATTATTATTTCAACAGGGTATTAGAAATGCATTCTATTTGTGTAATATTTCCTGGGCTGACATTTGCACTTTTAGCAGCTGCTTTGCTGCCTTAGAATAAATGCAAAATCAGATTGCCAGTAAATACCTTTGCTTCCTCTAAGTCAGGGGTAGGCAACCTAAGGCCCAGGGGCTGCATACGCCCCCCCCCCGAGGCCTTTAGACTGGCCCCAGGCCGGTCCTGCTGCCGCTGCCGCTGCCGCCGCCACCGCCACCCACCATGATGATATTGATTATTGTTGTTATTACTTGTTCTTGGGGTTTTCTTGGCAAAATCTCCACAGGGGTTTTGCTATGGCTTTTCTGGGGCTGAGAGAGTGTGCATGCATATTTTTAATTTTTTTAATTTTTATTTTTTTTAAATATTTATTTATTTATTTATTTTTGGTGCTTTGGACCCCCAATTGTCTGAGGGATAGCAGCCCGGCCCCCAGCTCAAAAAGGTTGCCTACCCCTGCTCTACGTATTCAAAAGCCATGTCAAGAAGTCACAGCCTGACAGTCCCTTAGTAATGCACATTTTACCATTGCAGTCTTCTATTTATGTAACCTGGAACTCTCATAGAACTCACTGAGATTTATTTCCAAGTAAAAACACATTGGATTACTTTCTGAGTTCCAGTTAGGCATGAGTACTTGCAACACTGAATTGTATTTATTCACTTTTTTAAAAACATCTAAAGGGTTTAGTAAAGTTTGCTCAGTTTGCTAACTTGGAAGGAAACACATTCATTTCCTATGTGTGCTTTAGGAAAAAAACAATTTATCTGCAAAAAGGAAATGTTGGGGATAGAGGAGTCAAGGTGAGCTACAGCTGGGCTTCAGTCTATCACTCTGTTGTGCAGCTCCTCTTTGTTTGTTCCCTGAACAGCCGTGCCATTTGTTCCTTGTCCCTCCCTGGGTTCTTGTTAATCTTATTTTACGAGGCTTTGCATTGGACACCAAGCACTTGTTTTTTGTAACTGGGAGACAAACAGCAGTGCAAACCTGAGCCACAATAAGACCATTAATCAGATCTGTTACAGGCTCTTCAAGAACCTGCCTGGGCTTTCAGCAATGTGAATGGAGAAGAGCCGACTTGCACATATATATCACTCTTTCACAGATGCCCTGTTTCTTTCATACCTATTTCATTCCTCAAAGAATACAGGGGAACAGCCAGCTTGTGGAAATCTGCCTTTTTTCGTTCAAATGCGTACCATGAAACTGTAACCCTCCCTCAATCAATAGCCATGGGTGGAACAGAGTTGAGCAATTGCTCATCCTGCTTTGTCCCATCCTTTGCAGCTGGGAAGTAGTTTCTTCACAGACATCTTGGAAATTAAAATGTTAGTTAGTCCTGTAGCTAAGTATTTGCTGATATGCCAACTGGGAGAAATCCTTTGTTGGTTAGACAATAATTTTATTTTAAAAAATAAATTGAAGGCTTTCAAATGTTAACTTCCTGCTGCTGAAAGTCTTTTAATTGGGATGTATTGTATCTGTGTTTGTATAATTATGATTATATTTTAAACAAACTGTTTTAAATTAATTTTTAATGTAATCATTTGTATAATCGCTAAAAAAACTTTTTTATTTTCTGTAGTTTTCACTGTGTTTTGTTTGAACTCATTGGGTGCCTTGGATCTCTTGTTTGGAGAAAGACAGGAAAGGAAATTATTGTTACTAGCTTCTGTGTTTCCCTTTCATTTTCTATTTTGTGCTTGCTTTGCATACACAAACACACAAAGACACCATAGAGACAATAGAAACTGATCTTTTCTGAATGAATAGTCTGGAGAATAAAACCTCACTAGCAAATTAAACTACTGGATGACTTGGTATACTGTATTATTGATAACGGTATGTATTGGCATGCATTTCCTGGATACTATGCATGCAGACTTGAATGGAAAAAGGAGAGATGAATAACCAGCAGTTCAACTTGAACAGTTTCTCCACATTTACCATTGGCAGTTGGTGGCTTCCATTTTAGTGGGGTGATAAATCTGTGTTTTAGTCCAAAGTTTAAAGAAGCTTTCCAAAGTGCTGAACTCTGTCCCCCCCAAACAAACAAAACACATAATAATTCATAACTACAATGTTGTTGTGTGCCTTCAAGTCCTTTCAAGACCCTAAGCAAACTTCTTACCAAGATTCTGGTCAGGATTTGTTCAGAGAGGGTTTACATTTGCATTCCTCTAAGGCTGGGAGAGTGTTACTTGCCCAAGGTCACCCAGTGAGTATATATGGCTGAGCAGGGATTCAAAACCTGGGTGCATCTACACTGCAGAATTAATGCAGCTTGACATCATTTTAACTGCCATGGCTCAATGCTATGGAAAGTGGGGACTTGTCATTTTGTGAAATATTTAGCCTTGAATGAAAAAAGGAGAGATGAATCAGAAAACTCTGGTGCCACAACAAACTAAATCCCAGCATTACATAGGATGGAGCCATGACAGTTAAAGCAGTGTCTAACTGCATTAATTCTGCAGTGTGGCAGCAGCCTTGGTCTCCAGAGTTCTGGTCTGACACTCAATAGATGTACAGAAAAAGAAGTCCAGTCAGTATCCAACCATGCATGTGTATACTATAGTATTCAACCATGCATGTGTATACTGTATAGGTCAGGGGTAAGCAAACTTTCCCCTTTAAGGGCCGAGGGACTTCAGCTCCCAGAAGTCTCAGCCATGTTGGCCAATAGTCCCATGTTGGCCAATAGCTCCTGGGATTCTGGGAGCTGAAGTCCCTCAGCCCTTAAAGGGGAAAGGTTGCCTACCCCGGTATAGGTCCTTTGGCTTGTTTTACTTTTCTTCACTGCTAGCCATTCCTCACTTATGAAAAGAAATGATTTGAGCTATTGATGATCATTCATTGTTACCTGAGGACTGAATAAGTAATATATCTTTGGGAAGAAATTTTAGAATTCTGGGAAGATCACCACAGTCTTGGAAATGAATCAAAGCTCAAGGAAGTAGGAAGGAATATAGAAAGTGAATTTAATGCTCCCAGTTTCAGGAGTATGTGACCAGACGTTGCCTCCATGTGGCGTAATGGTCTTGCAGGCTGACAATGAGCTGTCAATATTTTGTGAGGACATGGGAAAGGGCCTTCTCAGTTATGACATCCTCGCTGTGGAATGTCCTCCCCTTGGAGACCCAACTGGCAACAACATTAATTCAGTGAAAAGTTAAAGCCTGGCTTTTTGTAAAAGCCCTTGCAGCCTAATTATTTCAGCCAATGTGTATACCTATGTGGTTTTACATTGTTTTAAGACCAACTTTTTAGACTTTGCAATTGTTTAATATACTTTTAGAATGTTTACATTCTTTTATCACTTGAACATTTTTATTGTTGTGTTGCTTTAGTTTTTAAATTGTTCAAATAATTTTATTGTAAGCTGCCCAGAGATCATATGGTATGAAGTGGTATGGAAAAATGGTGAATAAATAAATAAATAATTTATGCACAGAATTCCTGCAAGTTCTAAGTACGAATGTTACTTTTCTACTCCTCCAAGGCAGAAAGTGGAAGAAGCTAATGATATGGAAATATAAATACAGCCAGTAGCAGCTCATGTCCCCTGGCATGAGAGGGCAGCCAAGAAGTTGTCATAGGCAAAGACGTCTCTCTCTCTCTCTGTCTCTCTGTTTCTTCTACCCATTTGCAAATCATGCCTTGAAACCTGGGTATCTCTTTTTCCAGAAATTAAATAGTTGTTCTGAAGGTACAGGTTGAGTCTCCCTTATCTGAAATGTTTGGGAGAAAAAGTGATTTTGGAGTTTTTTGGATTTTGGAATATTTCCATATAATATAATGAGATCTTGGAGATGGGACCCAAGTATAAACATGAAATTCTTTTATACACATAACCTGGAGTTACTTTTATACACAACATTTTAAATAGTTTTGTGCATGAAACAAAGTTTGTGCACATTGAACCATCAGAAAGCAAAGGTGTCACTATAATTTTGGTTGGCTTTTTTTACTATTTTGGAATTCTGGAGAAGGGAGGTTCAAACTGTATGTCTTAATTTAATGGGACTTTGTCAATAAAATCTACTCTCTGTAACCTAAACCTATGGACAAGGGCAAGGGCAAAGACTAACGACCATTTCACACTTCACAAATATAGCACAATTATTCTACTTGAACTGTCATAGTTTGATCCTATGGAATCCTGCCATTTGCAGTTGAAGGAAACATATTTAGAATTCTCAGTCAGAGAGCTTTGGTGCCTTACCAGACTATAAATCCCAGGCTTCTACTGGATGGAGCTATGGCAATTTCAGGTGGAATCATGATACTCAAATTGTGTAATATAAAAGGACTTCATGTTTCTGTCCTCTTCTATGAAATAGCCCTTAAAAAATTTTACTAGTATCCTTTTTAAAATTGCAATTCTGAAAACTGGGCACAGAATGTCATGACATTTCTGTGCATCCACTCCTATGATTTCTCCAAGGGGCAAAACATTCTCCAAAGACATTAATTGAGAGTAGTAGGATGACTGTTCTTAGAAGCAGTAGTACTCTTGGAATGGTTTTGTGGTGGGTCAACATCTACTTGGCTAGTTTTCAATGGCAGGGTTTCTAGACAAGCAGAACTAGTACTCCTAGACACACAGATATACTGGGATAAATGAATGAGTATTGTATATTGTATAAGTGTTTTGTTGGCCAATACAACCAATCTTTAAAGTGCTGTAAGGTTCTCATTATTGGTCAGGATTACAGTGACAGAAGCATAATATAAGAGGATGCAATGTGATTGTGCAGTTATTGTGCACTATTGTGCAGTTAGATTTATCTGAAATGCAAACTGTCTTTTTCTTTTTATGGTTAATATCTCATGGTTTGTCCTCTATAGTGATGTAAAGTCACTTTCCCTTCTCAGTTCTCTTCTCTTTGTTGCTTTGTACTGACATACATACCATTACAGAAGCAATCACACTTTCTCATAGTGTGCACAGAGTTGATCATAGGTGCTTTAATTCACTGGGCCTATTCTAGTTAAGATTAAGAACTGGATTTAGGGCTTTGGTGGTTTTCCATAGCTCCCCCCTCAATGCTCCGGTAACTACAGACATACATAAGAAAAGTGAACAGTAAAGAACAAAAAACAAAACAAAACAGAGATTTGCATAGGAATGTAGGATGTAAATTTAGATGTAGATCTGTGTGTATTGAACATATCAAATACACTATACATTTTTAGTTCATTAAAGACAACCCAGCATATACTAATCATGACTAAAATTGCAATTCTGAACCTACGTACAGGGCAGGAAATTTGTGGAGTTCTTCCCTAAGTAGTTATGCCTCTAATTACATGGCACATCCATCCTCATTACTTTCAATGGAGCTTAGCTGCAATTTAACTATTGCCTGGCTCAGTGGAAACAGGGTGAGTGAAATGTGTCATGATAAACACAGATCAATAGCAGTGGCTCTTGTCAGACTCCAACCTTTACATCATTTTCAAGAAGGCCATGGCAAAACTTCTCTGCACAAATCTTGCCAAGAAAACCCTAGGATAGGGCTGCCATAAGTTGGAATCAACTTGAGGGCACATAGCAGCAACATATTCTCTTTGCCTCTTTTTATTTCTTGTGTTGTGAAATCTGCTTGATGTCACTGTGCCCATTATTAATACCAACACAATTTCTAGCCCATATGTGAAAGTTCCCTATTTTATATCTGCGTTTCCCTCTGGGAAAGATGATGGATTCAAAACTAGGTACCAGTATGCTGGCATTGGTTCAGATTCACCAAATCCCATGGTGAAGGGTGTGTGTTTTTTCTACCTTCAAAACAGATTGTGAACTCAGATATCTGGTGATACAGCTAACAGTGAAGATTAACTAAATGAGAACCTAAAATAATGGTAAAGAAAAGATCTGCCAGAAGAGTCAGGAATCAGAGTTGAACAGAGACAAAAGACCACCATGAAGCAAATGGATCAGAGAAACTAAAGCACCTCTGTGCCTGAGGCCTTCCATTTTATAGTACCAAAAGAGTTAAGAGAAAAGTTTGGAAGGTGATGATCACTGCTTTCTCCATTGTTTGAGAAAAGAGGAACCAGGAAGAGTGAGGAGAGATAAAAGGTACTTTTGAAATTTAAAAGTCTGGGAGATTTAAACC
Organism: Phrynosoma platyrhinos; assembly: GCA_020142125.1. Taxonomy (NCBI): domain Eukaryota; kingdom Metazoa; phylum Chordata; class Lepidosauria; order Squamata; family Phrynosomatidae; genus Phrynosoma; species Phrynosoma platyrhinos. The sequence goes on from CM034701.1 coordinate 102,983,129, forward strand.
CAGCCATGTCATTTGGAATTAGGTGATGATCAATAACTGAATCCAGGTCAGGTACTATTAGACTTCAGAGTGATTTCATTCCATTTAATTTAATGGGACCGTCACAGAGTTCTTGAAGATTTTGGCATTGTTTTGACCTGCTTGTTCTGATGATCTATATCTGAAGTCCGAGTTTCTGACAAAGCAACTGCAGAAAATTCTCTCTTCCTCTATCCCCTGAAGCATGACTTCTCAGGTGGCCTATCTAGGTTTCCAACATAGTACCTTCAAGATGTGTTGGACCAATAGACCCATTGGCTGCAATCCAACATCTTTTCATTATAGTGAAAATATCTGCATTCAGAGATAGGCTGTGCCAACACTACACAACCCATATGCACAATGGCAGCATTGTGCAACAACACATGGTGCTGATTGAGTGCTGGCATGTAATGGACATTGTGCAACTATAAGGCACAATGCACAATCACAATGTGTAATGTGCAGCATAACAGGGTGCCAGCCAATATTCTCAACTAGCAGGACTATTGGTTGCATGTGGGCTGGGGATGATAGCCATCATTGTGCAGAATATCTGGAGAGCACTGGGCTGGGAAAGGCTGTTCTAAGAAGACATCAAAAAAGTTGTTGTATTAGTTTCTTGAAGAATAAAAAAGAGGAAGGGAGGAGAAAAAAAGAAATGTGGTAGCATCTTTAAGTATGTTTTTTAATTTGGCATGAGCTTTTGTTGATATAAACTCATTTCTTTGGTAGTACATCCAAAGAAGTAGATTTATATCCATGAAAGCTCATGTCAAAATTAAAAAAAAATCGCATTCCATCTTAAAGGTGTTGCTGCATCTCGTTGTTTTCCTCTCCCCTCCTTTCCTCCTTTTTATCTAAGAGGACATATGAATCCAAACCTGGATCATCCTTATGTGCTGAACAAAAAAAATGCTTTTTTAAAAAGAAAACCTCATCCCAAAATGGCAGTTTTATTTATTTATTTATTTATTTATTTATTTATTTATTTATTTGGTGAATGTTGTTTCTGGAGAACATTGACTGATTTTTTGTGGATTTCCATAAATGGGCAAAATTTAAAACTAGCTTAATTGCTGCCTTGTTGGGTGGACTACTAAAAAACAGTTGAGACAGGCTAAAAGGTAAAGGTATTCCCCATTGACAATGTTGTCAAGTTGTGTCCAACCACAGGGGCTGGTGCTCATCTCCATTACTAAGCCAAAGAGCCAGCTCTGTGATCATGTGGCCAGCATGATTGCACAGAATGCTGTTTACCTTCCCACTGAAGTGGTACCTATTTATCTACTTGCATTTGCATGCTTTTGAACTGCTAGGCTGGCAGAAGCTGGGACCCCAAGATGCAGCATCTGGGCCTCCAACTGCCAACCTGTCGATCTTGCAATCAACAGAGTCAATGCCTTAACCACTTGAGCCACTGCATTCCTTCAGATAGGTAACTTGAATCTTTGTGAGCAGTCAGTTTACCCTTTCTTTTGCTTGCTGTGTGCTTAGCTTTACAAAGATGTGTCTCAGATATGAAGGAAACATTGGCCAAATTTATTCACCTCTAGTTCTACTTCTGAGGTGTTCTGACCTCCTAGAACCAGAACAGGTGCCTGTAATACTGCAGCAAGTTGACCCTGTCTTTCCCTGTATTGAAAGGTGCTGCTGCATGTTGTGATATTGAAATGCCTGAGGCCCATTCACACTACACGATTATAGCACTATCATTCCACTTTAATTGTCGTGGTTCCTGTAGAATCCAGGGATTGGCAGTTTAAGGAGGGATGTTTAGAATTCTCACCCAGAGTTGTCCTCTAGTGCCTCACCAAATCCCAGGATGCCATAGGAAGGAACTATAGCAGTTAAAGTGGAATAATAGTAATATATCTTTGTAGTGTGAATCAGCCCCGGAGCATTTGAAGTACGGTAGGTTTAGTTGCTATGTTGCAAACATTGGTGGCTTGTGGCTTCTATGTTGGTACTGATAGTGAATCCATTCTGGCTAGCCAAGGGGCTGAATGTAATCCCCCAGAAAAGTTCAGCAGCTTGGAGAAGTGCTAAGACCCCAAACAGATTCATTGCCCTCTTCAAAATGGAAAACACTAGTCACCAAGCAATGATCCTTGGACACTGTTCCCCAAGTTGTGAATGGGCAGAGATTGCCTTCTCTGTTTCACTTCCTTTTAACTCCCCTTTACACCTAAGATAGCAGTATGCAGTCTTCTGGTTTTTGGAATCTTCTTTGTTTTTTAATAATCCCATGGGGCCCACCAACTGGAGCCAGGTGCACAACAGTGGCTGAGAAGGGTGGAGGCATACTAACTGCCTCGGCAGACGACTAATAGAGTTGTCTTCCGGGCAGGGAAGAGGAGGGGCAGCTGCACGTTTGGCGCCCCTTCCTCTCCCTGAGGTCGCCCCTGGAAGCGCCGGCCATCTGCACGGCCAGCGCTTCCAAGGCAACCTCCCTCCGCAGCGACCGGACGCGCTGCGGAGGATAAGTCAGGGAAAGTGCGCCCTATGCTTTTAGGGTGCACTTTCCCTGACTTATGAAAGGAGCGTCAATTTGGTGCTCCTTTCAGGGACGCTGTCGGAGTGCCGCGGTGGGGCTGCCATGGCCCCGCGGCGCTCTGGACCAGGGCGTCCTGGACGCCCTGGTCTGCATCCCCCCTATGAATTAAGAAATAGTCTCCTTCCAAACACAATCTCAACCCAGGGATTTGTGGTTATTGTGGTTATTATTCAAGCTCACAGATCCTATCATACAAAAATGTCAGCCTTAGTTTTCCCTCACCCTAATGTAACAAGTGTGTTAATGTTGTTAAACCATTTGAAATCAGAAGCTCTTTTTTGAGATCTAGTGAAAGGTCCTAAACAACTTTCTGCCTACCTTTGACTGAGGAAATGAGCTGTGTGAATCTCTCCCTGCCCAGCCTCAGTCCATATCTTCCATCCCATACTGAAAAATATTTGTTGTTGTGTGCCTTCAAGTCCTTTCCAACTTATGGTGACCCAAAGGTCAACTTATCATGGGGTGTGACTTGCCCAGTAGGTTTTCATGGCTGAGCTGGGATTCAAATTCTGGTGTCCAGAGTCATAGTCCACTGCTTAAACCATTGCACCATGCTGGCTTTTCTGGAAATTATGCACTTTGCTATATAAGGGAGGAGAAAATGGGGAGGACAATAATGTTGTGTTTGTGGTAGATGCTGCCATATGTGAGGGGGACCTGGAGTGTCACAAAAATATGAGGCAGCAAATTGCCCCCTTAGCAGTGGCAGCTCCATTGATTCTAGGAACTGCTCCCTCAGCAATGGTTTGGATCAGACCATCAGAGATGCATGTTTTATCCAGTCAACAGGATGCCTGAAAGTACTTGAAATAAGTTTGGATCCTCAGGAGAAAACTGAGGAAGGAAGACAACGCCTGAGTGAGGAAACTGAAAAGTACATATCTGTGTGTGGTAGAGTCAGGCATTGACTGCAACTCTTATTAGCATTACTTTGGTTTTTCATTCACTCCTGGAAATTTTCTTTTGAAGGGAGATAATTTTATAAACTGCTGAATGCATGGTTTCCAGGGCCTCTGGCGTTCAGCAAGAGAGACTTGCTTTTAATCTCTTCTGTTCCTGTATTAAAGGATACATTTTCAAAGCAACGGGGGCAAGTTACTAGTACAAAGAAGTCCTCCCCACAAATAAGAGGATGTAGGCGTGTAACACAGATCTAGTTGCTTTGAAAATTTGCCCTGAGGGGGGAGGCAGTACAAATGTTTCCCTTATAATGATATTGCAATAAAACAGAATGTACCTCTTGTGTCCGTGTTGGTCTGCTGTTCAGCTGGAGGTTTGAACCAGGTTTCATTTGGAAAGGAAAAACTGGACTTGTGCAGTGCATGCAGCCATGTCTCATCAGGTTAGCTGCCAGAGCACTGGGGTTTAATCTGCAAGGAGGCCATTTTGAGGAGGAAATGGGCAAAACAAAACCCTTCCTAGATTACTCCAAGTGGCTTACTCACAAAGCTAGTTGCCAACTACAGTGATAAAAGTGAGTTTTGGGAAGGAAGATGAATGACAGAGATCTTGTTTCGGGAAACAAGGTTTCCTGGTAAGGTTTTGTCCAGGCAGAACTATGATATACAGCCAGACCTCCTTATCCATGGATTCTTTATCCAGGGATTCAACCATCCACAGCTTGAAAATGTTCAAAAAAAATTAAATTCCAAAAAGTATACTTTGATTTTGCCATTTTTTTATATAAGGGACACCATTTTACTGTGCCTTTGTATTTAATGGTACTTGAGCATCCATGGATTTTGGTATCCACAGGGTGTGTGTGTGTGTCCTGGAACCAAATCCCAGTGGATAGCAAGGACCCACTGTACATCTCTCTTCTCCTCCCCTTTCCTCTCCTCTTCTGGAAGACTCATCACCCTCTGCAACCCTCCCAGCCTTTTAGGGGGTTATGGGCAGTGGAGTGATTGGAGAAGTATTAAGTTGTGTACCAGTAACCAAGTGTGCAATGCCAACATCATCGTCCAGGATCTCTGGAGGACCCCCAAGAGGTCTGGGAAGACAAGACACTCTTTTGATGCCCCCCTGTATTCCCCCAGCTATTATACAGCCCTGGATGAAAAGCTTCCACAGGAGGAAGGTAAATCCTGCTGAGATTTTGGCCATTGTATGAGAGGTAGTGAATTCCATCTTCTGCAGTGACCCCACAAGTTTAGTACACATTTGTCACTAATGGATGCCATTTAATATATTCCTATCTTTTAAAAACAAACCAATCTAAACCCACACTTTTCATATTGATATGTTGGTTGGAACATAGTTATCCAAGTGCGTATACCTAAAAGTGGGTGGCTGAGACCGGTGGATGACCTATGCAGGGAAGTGGACACTGGGAGTGTGTCCCTGTTAGTTTTTCAGGACCTCAAACTGTCTTTCAGTACCATTGACCATGGTATCCTTCTGGACCGCCTCTCTAGGATTGGATTTGTAGATACTGTTTTACAATGAATCCGTTCCTTCCTGGAGGAGCAAACCCAGCAAGTGTGCTGGGGGACTTCCACTCTATCCCCTGGCCATTGACCCGTGGGGTCCCCCAGAGTTCTGTTTTGTCCCCTATGCTATTCAACATATACATGAAACAACTGTGAGCAGTCATCTGGAGTTTTGGGGTGCAATGCCATCAAAATGTGGATGACACCCAACTCTGCTACTCTTTTCAACCACAATCCAAAGAGGCTGTCCTGTTCTTAAACCAATGTATGCCATCAGTAATGGGTCCATTACTGGATGAGGCCAAACACATTGAAACTTACCCCAGACAAGGCAGAGGTGCTCCTGTCAGTCAAAAAGCAGATCAGGAAATAAGGTTTCAGTCTGTGCTAGATGGGGTGTACTCCTGGTCAGCTTTGAACCTGGAGGCCCAGATTTCTTCAGTGACCAAGAGAGCTTTTGCACATCTAAAGCTTATGCGCCAACTGCATCTATTCCTTGAGATAACAGATCTGGCCATGATGGTACATGCCTTGGTTACATCTGACTTGGACTACTGTAACACAGTCTACCTAAGGATGCCTTTGAAGAGTGTTCAGAAACTTCAGCTGGTCCAAAGAGCTGCAGCCAGACTGTTCTCAGGCAGGTTACAGAGACCACACAATGCCCCTGTTGAAACAGCTTCACTGGTTGCTTTTATTTATTTTTTTAGATCTGTGTTGTATTCTTTTAATGAGTGATGTGTTTTACTACTATAACAGTGTAATTCTGTTTTAATGCTCACTTTTGTTATGTTTTTAATTCTAGTTTTTTAAATTGTAAGCCATTTTGAGTTCCAATTTTGTGAAAAAAGCAGGAAATAATAATAATAATAATAATAATAATAATAATAATAATAATAATGGAAACTGAAAGCAAGAAATGTTTGAATTAATGATTTCTAAGCCTATGTAGTGTGAGCATTGGACTACAAACTTTTTTCTCCAGAGTTCAAATCCCTCCTCGGCCATGAAAATCCAATAGGTTGGACACATCACATTCTCTCATCCTTGGTGGAAGACAATGGCAAACCCCCACTGAAAAAAATCATGTGGGAAACAAAACCTCGTGATAGGTTGGTTTACCTTAGGATCACCATTTTGATTCAAGCATGGGGTAAAAATACTTTAAATGAATATAAATAAATAAATATGACAATGCATACATTAGGGCAGTGGTTCTCCACCTTTTTACCCTTGTGATCCCCTTTACATCTACATGTGAACATCACATTGCCCCCCTCAATATAGTATAGGAATAAAATATTTTGTTGTCTAGTGTGTGTATTTTTATTGAGATTCATGTATATTCATATTTTAACATTTCATAGAAAAAATAGCTCTCCTCCTCCAGGCAGAGGCTCCAAGTGCCCTCCTTGCCTGTCTTTTCTCCTCTAGGACAGAAAAGGGTTGGGAAGAGGAAGAGGAGGGATCAGAGCCACCAAGTCTTGCACCCCCCCACAACCTTGGGGGTCTGTCGCACTGCCTGAGAACCTCTGCATTAGGGTAAGCTGTGTGCAAAAAAAGAAGAAAAGGTGTGTTTGGAAATAAACATCTATTAGGAAAAGCTGCACACAAAAATGTGTGTATTAAGGAAAGTTGCATACAAAGACAATTGTGGTGAGGTTTGTTTTTGTTTTGCATTTTTAAAACAACATTTTGCAAACATATGTAGAAATTAGATGAACCAGTCCTACTGTACCATTGAATACATGCAGAACTGACATGGACTAGAAATACCCTGATTTATTATCATAGAAATGTATTTAAGATAAAAACTGAATCTTCTAGGACAGTGAAAAGAAGTGTTACTGTTTTCCTGTCCTCACATTTGTGCCCTTAGTGGGTAAGCTGTGGTAAGTTCTGTAGTAACTGTACTTTCAATTGTAGGATGAATACAAGCAGACAGTTATCAAGTAATAATTTATCATTGTGGGCCTACAACTATCTGTAGTAAAGTGGTGGTCTGTGGACCAGTGCTGGTCTGCAAGCCATTAGCATCCATTACAGACTTCCAGGAAAAGCAAAAACAGTTGTAGCATAGCAGGGACTAGGAGGAAATGTTGGTTTCCCACATCAGATGTCATGAGATGCAATGCTCTAGAGATGCAGCTGACCATTACCATAAACTTCTATAAAACAACCCCAGCCAATTTTTTTTTCTGAAAAAAGGTTGTCAGGATATCTACATTTTTATCCACATCTTTAGAGGGAGATTTGGATATTGATGAGCAAGTTAAAAGAATAATATGGTTGTTATATAATGATCTATCTGTGAACTTCCCAAAGTATCTGACCAGCCCCTTGTGGAGTAGCTCTGACTTCTTTGATGGGCCTGCTTCAGCAAGCAAAGGTTTATGTTAAAGAAAAGAGCATATTTATGAGACAGTTGGGGAACTCTTATTAAACTAGAGGGCTCAGCCATCAACAGTCCTTGCAGTTAGCTGGGAAGCAAAGTTGAAGTCCTGCTTGTCACAACAAGTGTTCGCAGTGGCTTTATGGCAGTGTTGTGAGGAGGAAGAAAAGTCAGACCTGAACAAGTTTGTCCTTCATCGGAGAATCTTTCAAAGGAAAACAGCCACAACCTGAAACCGAAGGTTTTACAGCAATCATCATTCAGAACCTAAAACATACTCCCCTTGCAATGAAACCTTGCTGGGTGGGTTGCTGTTTTTAAGCTGCTAGGCGGTGAGCTTGATTCGAAAGGCCACTGGCTGGGGGGCATGTGTGTATTCATTCTAAATTCCCCCTTCCCTGTTGCACCATTATCAAGATTGAAGAAAGCCAATTTCTTTCATATTTTGCATATGTGACAAAATGGATCTTAAAGGCTTAAATGATATACTCTGAGCATGGGATTTTTTGTTAATTTACTTTGCTTAGCTGCTAACAGCTTTGAAGAGAAGTGATGAGAATTTTCCTTAGGAAAACCCAAAAGATAGAGATTTGCTGCCCTCTAGTGAGTTACAGTGGAAGGAAAATTCAAAGATATAGCCATGTTAGTCTGTAGAGTCAATACAGAGATCTTGTAGCAGATGTGAGGAAGTAGACTGAAGTCTACGAAAACTCATATTGCCAGCTTCTTTCTTTCAGTTAGTCTCAAAGGTGCTACAAGATCTCTTTACAGTGGAAGGAAAATGGCAACTGAGAAAGAAATGTCTTAAGGCTATGGCATCAGCATGTCACCTTGTGCAGACACACGCCATACCCTCTAAAAGTCCTAATATGACAGGAACAGTCCTGATTACTCCTCTGTTGTATGGCTTTATCAGCTTCTTTTAAAATGTCACAGTTTCTTTCTTCCCCCCATTTTCCCTCTTTGTCTTTATCTTGCTTCAAATGCTGCAAACTAAGGGGGGTTGCAGACTGCCAGAAAAAGTGCAAATTCAGTCCACTTTTAGGGTTAGGGTTAGGGTTAGGGAATCATGGGAACTGTAGTTTATTGTGGCACTAGAGCTCTCTGACAGAGAAGGCTCAATGTCTCAGAAAAAAAACAATTCCCATGATTCCCTAGCCCTAACCCTAACCCTAAAAGTGGACTGAATTTGCACTATTTCTGATAGTCTGCAACCCCTGTAAGTTCAACATGGAAAAGTACTTTGCACTGACTTAACTCAGTGGGAGGATAGGATGAGGTCCTTGGAGTCCCTGGAGACTCAAGTAAAAGCAAACCATTGCAGCCTCTTATAGCTTCTGTGTTCTTCATTGCTAATATTTTTTGACACCTTGACCATTCTCTGATGTTACTTGGACACATGTGTCCCAGTTTTCAGCTGTGAAAAGAGGGTATCTCTGTCTCACATACACACAGAAAGAGAGAGAGAGAGAGAGAGAGAGAGAGTTCACCAAGATCATCTAGCTATGTCATCTATGTCTAGTGAAGAGGTGGGCAACTTTTCCACAGTCAAGGGTCACTTTCAATGTTCCAGGACAGATCAAGTGGGGTGGCAGGTGATTGAGACAGGGCAAAAGTGGTAGGGAGATTTTCTTAATCTGCTACATATCTTGCACAATTGCATAGATCTACTAATATAAAAGATAGCTTCTTTATTTTGAACTGTCTTGCAAATTCAAATGTAGAGATTTTCTATTTGCTGCTATTTTGCTGCTGGTCAAGAAAATGGTGAATGTGTGTTGTGAAGTAAAGCTTGTAATAGCAATGTATTGCCAAAATGTTCCATTAACAGCAATAAAGAAATAAATCTACTTTCTTTTTTTGTGTTGTTCCATGCCACTAACATATTCCAAGACCTGCACCACAATCAGCTAATGGAGAAATCTTATCTGATCACTGCAATGGTGAAATTGTTCTTTAATCATGCCATCCATTGCCTCTCTGGATAATTTAAATCACAGCTTATGTATGATAGTTAAGGGATTTTATAAAGTAGCCACAGAGGCTGTGATTTAAGTCACTGACATAAACACTTGACAAGAAAATGTTAATTTATTGCCTAAGAGGTGTACATTTCATTTTCCACCCAAATTTATTTTTAAATGAAATGGAAAGAAAGAAAAAGAAAAAAAGTTCCCTTTGAATTTCAGTGAATGGAAGTAGTTATCTATCTAATCAAAACCAGCAAGATTTAAGGTGACTGCCCATAGTATCAAATGGGTGTGCATAACATATTGTGCAACAGAATGGAAACATTAATTCTTTTTCACCCAAATATTAATTTTCCTTATTCTTAGCCACTGCTTTTGTGGTGCTGTGGCTCGTATTCGAAGGCAGTCTATATCATCATCATTATTCCTGCCTTCCATTTCAAAACGTCCATTCTCAAAGTCCCCAATTCGTTGAAAAGTCAGGCATGTTTGGCTCCCATGCAAATGAATTTTGAAAACCCCTCTTTCTACATAACCATAGTAGAGAAAGTCTCTGTTAAATTCAGCTGATCCTGTGTAAATCTGAATCTTCTGGGGAACAATTGGATGTGCAAAGACAATGGTGAAGAAGCTCTCTGCTGTTACATTCTTGCCCCAAAAAACACCCTTGCCAGGGGGACACACATTGCTTGGTACATAATCTGAAAATATGGGTATATTTGTGTAACATGAAGAAGCTGGAAAGTCTCCAGAAGGTCCAGTCTCTTCTTCAAACTCTGAATCTTGGAGCTGCATTTCCATGCTGTGAAATGAAGATATTCTACCTATGTGCTGGAAGAGAGAAGGCCGGAAGAATATGGCATTTTCCTGACCTTTTGCCTTGTGGAAAAAGTCTAGGAGCCAGTCTGCAGGCACTGTATCATAAAACATGAAAAGGAACCGAGCTAGTTTAATAAGATCAGAGTTATGATAGAGTTTACCTATGTAGCCCAATCTTGAAAATGATATTGTGGTCCAATATGTTGTTCTGTCCTTTATATAGTTTTGTATAATGGTTATAAAATTAGTAGCACAGACAATATCATCTTCAAGCATCAAATAATACTGAGAGAGATCAGCACAGAAGTTAACTAAATAAGCATAGTCCACATTCTGTTTGGCTCTATACCTCATTCCCCTTCTGTTATTCCAGTAATCTGTTTTCAGCCTGCTTAAAGGAGGGTAACTGGAAAGAGAGCTTTGAATAACAAGCAGTGTTCCTACATTAACATGCTCTCCAAATTTAGCCTTAATTTCTTTGGCACTGCGCTCATTTAGCTGAGAACTGTTATTAGCAAGGTATATAACCAGGGTTATCATTTGTAGTTCTTCTAGAGAAGAGTGACTTAAAATGGACTCAATTGTCTTCAATAAGTTCTGCTCCTTTGCTTTGTATACAGAAGAAATTCCAATGGTCAAGAATCCTAGAAAAGGTTAAAATGATTACATTACATTTTATATGACACTTTGTGTGTAATTTTTTAAAAATGCAAAGTTATTCCATTGGCTATGAACAACTATCTATATCAAGAATGAGGATGAAGATGAAGACCTGGCCAGAATGCTCTTGATGACTTATGCCAGCATTACCACATTATGCCAGTGTAAGTATTCCCTTGGATGTTGCTCAGAGAAGGATCCAATGCCTTCTTGTGCAACATCTTTTATCTGCTCCAGTGGTGTCATTAGGGTTGGTGTCACACAGTGCAGGTGCCTGGAAAGAGCTGCCTGGCGGAGGGGGGGGGGGCAACCTACAAGGCAATCTGCCCTCTTTTCCTCTCTCCCCTCCCACTATCTCATTTACCTGCCCCACCCAGTCCACAGCAGGAGGAGGGTCCAATTGGGTGTCACCCCTCCTCTGAGGTGTCACCTGGTGTGATCTGCTGCACCTCCCGCACCTCCTAGTGATGCCACTGCCTGGCTTTGCAATGGCAGCCAGACAGCAGGCAGAAGCAGCTCCACCACACACACAGTCACTGATGTGCCACAGAGATGCACCCGGGCATTATCTGGCTGACATTGCAATTCTGGCTGACATTTTCACCATCTCTGACTTCCAACATATGTATGTTAGTGCAACTTTATACTTAGAGCTGGCATGTCATCTAAACAACCAGGTTTTACCCAAATTCTAAGCATGCCACCTGGTACTCTTTGGATCATCATTTGGTCTGGATTGCAAGTTTCATTAAAAAAAAAGTCCCTTGTACAAGCTGAGATATAAGATGAGTTGTGTAAACAGTCTTCTGTCAAATTATTCTGCCAAAAAACAAGGGAATTTCAAGTGTGAAGGAAGTAAGGGCAAGAGCTGAGTTTGGGAAGCAAGTGAGGAGTGCACTGTGAGGGTGCAAGATGAGGTTCAGGAGGGAGTAGGAGCTATTGGATTCTAAGTAGTGTGAGCAGTGAAGCACAAGAAGTGTGGGAGTGCATCTTAAGGGCAGAAGGGGAGGGAAGGGAGGAATTAGGAAAGACAGGAGGGCAAATAGTGCAAGAAGTGGTGTGCAAGAGGAATCAATGAGGAGTGTGCTGCACAGGCACAACGTGAGCTGTTTGTGATGGTGGTAGGACTGACAGAAGGGCCTACGGGGAGATATGGTCTGCCAGATAGCCTAGACTTGAGCCATACAGGGCTTTATAGGTCATAGCCAGAACTTTGTTGGAGTGGATCTGAGCAATTTTGGGCCAAAACAGATGACTGTAAAGGGGTGGCGTGATGCTGCCCCTTTGTGCACCAGATCAGGGCCATGGCAACCACATGCCACGGCTCCTATCCAGTGTTCTTCTGGCCCAAAAAGAAGTGGCAAAATGCTGCCCCTTTTTGGGTGGAAAAAAGGTGCCCTTTCTACCACAGCGGCAACTTTTCACTGCTCCTGTGGCATGCGCCATCTAAATGCCGCACTGCAGGAGCGCTACAATGCAGCTTGCCATCTAGGCAGGTGGGTGGCATGATGCTGGTTTGGGGGCAACATTGGGGCATGTGTCATCTGAAGGCCCCCACGCCACCCCAAGCTGCTGTTTTGTGGTGGTCTGTTTAGCCTCTTAATCTGCAAAATGCTATGCAGAGTGCTATTCTTCACAGCAGGCTAGCAAATTGTCTGCATATTCTGTTTGACAACAAATGTATAACTGACCACTTAACAGCTGTGCTGGACAACTCCATGCAGAAACAATGGTGGCAGAAAAAATGATTTCTTTGCTGCCTACACTGCAAAGGAGTAGGCCATCAAATGGGCTCTAGCCCATGTTTGATCAGACTTGCTTTAAGTCTTCCACCAACATCACTCTAATATCCATCTCATTCACTTCATCACCACCAACTTCCTGGACAACCAGGGTGTTGGTTTTGTTCCACTTCATAAGAGTAGACACTCTGGCCATTTCCCCATTACAGAGGTCAGCCAAAGCTTCAACAGAATCACCTGCTGAGGTGATAGGAAAATTCCGAGAGCCATGAAGAATCCATCTAGATTCATCAATGTCTTGGGGTAGTCCATCCTAAGCAGTCCCTTACCCCCTGTAGAGGTTCAGTCCAGTGAGTCTAAACTTGACCAGATAATGATTTGTCAATGACAATGGATTTGTGAAGAGTTCCTCCACATCATCACCTCACCCAGCACAGAAAACAAGGTCCAGAGTGTGCCCAAAAGGAATAGGGTCAGATGTCACTTGGGACAAACCCATGGTTGTCATGGTGGCTACCAGCTCTGGAGAATCCATCCCCATCCCCAATACCACCCTTGCTAGCTCAGGAAGGAGACGACTGAGCAGTAGGGCAGGTGGTACACCAAAAGAATTATCTACCCTTATCTATCTAACAGTAGTATCTACTCTTAAAAAGTTACATTTAGCATACAATTGTGGATGGCAGCCCATTTCATGAAATGGATGAAGAGTTGGCAGATATATATGTACATGGTTTGGGCAGGAAGATATATTTAGTAAGGTAAGTAGGAACGGAAATGTAAAAAGTATAAATTTTTATCATTATCTTAACTGCACTAACAAACAATAATTAGGTGAGAACACAGACATGATAGCATAGATGAGGTACCTTAGCATGCACATTTTTATGAAAAGTCAAATAAGTCAGTTAAACTAGTCTTTTCTACATCATATTTATTCTACAAAGTATTTATGCTGTATCTTTGAAGAAAATCAGGCAATGCTTTCTCCACCTCACCCCACCAATTACTGTTATTTGTTTCTACTTTTCTTTGCATCTTGCCTTGTAAATCTGATGGTGGGGTTTCCTGTGATTTTATAGATCTCTATTTATTTTTGCCACCAGTGAAAAAGTGATGGCAAAAAAGTGACCTGATGAAAACACTAATAGAAGTGTTTGTGCATGGCATAAGGTTAAGATTGCTTTGTTGTTTTATTTGTACTTCACTATAGATTTACTGCTCACTTTACTTAGAATGCAAGTTGAAGCGATTACAGAGTAATTGCCTGGATTTCAGGAAATGGAGTATGGGAACCCTATTTGCATTTCACCAGTGTCAAATACTACTACTGCTATTGTTTCTACTGTACTGTATTTATGGTTATTGTTTTTTAGAATTGGCTCCCCATTGGCAAGATGAAGTTGACAGGAAGCCAGTGGATTCGAACCAGAAAAGCAGAAGAAGTCCAATCTTGCAGCTATAATCTAGGCAGCATCTACACTACAGAATTAATGCAGTTTCACACTGCTTTAATTGTCATGGTTCAATGCTTTGGCATTTTGGAATCTGTAGTTTTGTGAGATATTTGTACCTCTCTGTCAGAGCTCTGGTGCCACAACAAACCGCCGATCCCAAGAGTCTCTAGGAAGGAGCCATGACAGTTAAAGTGGTGTCAAACTGCATTAATGCTGCAGTATGGCAGCAGCCTCCCTTTCCTATCAAGCCGTCACCACCCAGTTTTTCTACCATTTGATGACACAAAGCCTTTATTTATCTAGGATTTCACAATATTTCATTATTTCAGGCCCAGTTCACAAGTATAGCCTACCTCCAAGAATTATAAATTGAGAGAATTGAAAGGAACCAGTAGGGCCGTCTTGTCCATTCCCTTGCTTTTGAAGAATGCTCAACTAAAGCACTCTCCCCAAAGATGGCCACCCAACCTCTGTTTAAACACCTCCGAGCTCCCGCTCTTAAAACAACAGGTAGATAGTATTTAATCCAACAAGTCATTGTGTGTGTGATTTATCTAGGGCCCAAACAGACTTCCAGAAATAATGCATCTTGAGTCCACTTTAACTGCCCTGGCTCAGTGCTAAGGAATCATGGGAAGTGTAGTTTATTGTGGCACCAGAGCTCTCTGACAGAGAAGATTCAATGTCTTAGAAAAAACTACAATTCCCATGACTCCCTAGCATTGAATCAGGACAGTTAAAGTGGTCTCAAGCTGGATTATTTCTGGCAGTCTGTTCAGACCCTTAATCTTTCTGATTCTGGTGGTATCTCCTTCAAGTAAATCTTATCCTTTATGGCTAGCAAGTATTCCAAACCTACATTTGTTGTTGTTGTTTTTTAAATGACAGAGAAAATGGCCTCATGCTATAAACTACGTATTTTAGATCATACATTTCAAATTAGAGATGAGCTAAAGTGGCTTGCTACACAGAAGCTCGATCTCGCTCTTACATTATTTTGCTCTACATACATCAAGGGTCCCCATATCCATAATAGCCTATACTCACGTTTTTTAGTAGGAGGAGATCCCAAGAGATATGTATATTGTATAGGCAAAGGACTATTAGCACTTTCCATGACACTGAGATTTGGATTCTGGGGCTTCTCCCATATGATATCACCAAGGCTGATGCTCTTCTTTCCATCTTGATCCTTAAATATCAAATAGAAACCCATTATATACTGAAAGGTTTCATTTATACACATACACACACACACACACGCTATTGTGTTCTTTCAAGGTTATTTCAACTTTGTGGCAATCCTATCATAGGGTTTTCTTGACAAGATTTTTTTCAACCTTCTTCTAAGGCTGGAAAAGTGTGACTTGCCCAAGGTCACCCAATAGGGTTTTTCCATGGTTGAACAGGGATTTGAACCCTGGTTTCCCAGATTCTGAGCTCAAAACTCAGACCACTAAACCATGCTGGCTCTGATTTAATGCTACAACAGATTTATCAATTAATACCTATCCATTAATCCTATTCAGTTAAATTAGTATCCTGATTTCTATTACCTACAAGATTTGATGCCCAGTTGTTGAGAGCATTTCAATTAAAATGGGAGGGGCACTATAAATGCAAGACTGAATAAGCAATTTTAGGTGATCCAGTTATTTCTCTGGATTGTGTTAAGGCTATTATCATATGCAAATTTAGGCATACTTAAACAAACTAATGTCAATGATCATAGACATGCCCTACAGTGTAGGATCAGAGTGCATAAAACTGAATGAAAACAAAGTATGTTTTCCCCTGACTTTACTCAGCAACTGCTAACACTTTGTTGACATTAACATAGCACAAACAAGATGCTCTTTTCATGAAAAAATGGATTTTGAAATGTGTGATAATAACTGACAAAACCTAGTGAATATGTATCCAAAATGGTAGAATAAATATCTGGGTGGGGGAGAGAATTGTCCCCTTTTAATGAATATGAATGTGAAAGTATTGGAAATACTTCATGCATTCAGGATTTTGCTTGTGTACTTGTAGGTTTTTTTTCTCCCCTTTTGGTTTTTAATATTTTATGTTCTCTAGTAAAATGGGTTTAATATAAAATTACTCAATGGTATTCAACCATTCCCTGTAAGGTTTAGTTCTTAGACCTTTTGCCGCCCCTGTTGTCATCCTCCAGACATGCTCCAGCTTTTCAATATCCTTCTTAAACTGTGGTATCCCAAACAGGGCATAATACCCAAATGAAGTCAGACCAAAGCAGAATACAATGGTACTTTTATGTCCTTTGATCTGCACATTATAGTTCTTTTGTTGCCCCCAAGAACTGCATAGGTTTCCCCCTCCTGCTGCCAAGTCACAGTGTTGATTTATGTTTAGTTGGTCTCCTAAGAATCCTAGATCCTTTTCACATATATTCCTGTCAAGTCAGGTGTCTTCTATCCTGTACTTGTGCATATGATTTTGATTACCTAAGGGTAGAACCTTACATTTATTCCTGTTACAATTCATTTTGTTAGTTTTGGCCTATTTCTCCAATCTATTAAAATCATCTTGAATCTTAAATCTGATCATCTTCTAAGGTATTAGCTACTTTATCACCTAGCTTGATGTCATCTGCAAATTTGGTGAGCTTTCTGTGCTCATGATCTGTGCTTTTTCTGGTCAAATCCAGAGTAAATCCCCACTTTTTTTCTCTGGATTAAAGCCCTAAAGTGCTGAAAAGGCCAAGAATTGGCTTGTATGTTATCTGGACTGTTCCCAGTGAAGATGAGGTGAGACTGCTTTATTTGACCTGTGTAGACAAGCCCCTAGATAATGGGGAGCCTTTGATGAATAATACATCCAAAGCATTAGCATTCCCCTGCTCTACCATGCTCATAATTCGACATAAAAATGAGATAAGATTACTCAACTTTCATTGTTCCAGAAGCATAGATTGCTGTTTTTAAATTGATTTAAAGATCAATTAAGTATATTTTTAATTGCAGAGAACATACAGAAAATCCTGCCCACAAACAATTGCATTCACTTACCTTGAATGCAGGTTCCTCCAGTTCTGTACATTTGCATTTCTCTTTGCTTTGCTTCCAAATAAAGACAAGCAGTAGGCTGAAGAGTAATAGGAGAAAAGACAGTCTAGAAAGGTTCCCCCAGCAGTGGGACATGCTCCTGGGTTTCATTGCTGCTTTTCTCTCTGAATCCTGAAAGAGACTGAAACAACAGCTCTTAATGCTCTGGGCTAAGACAAGAAAGAAAGCCTTTACGAATGACAATAATTGTGTTTCAATTTAGTCCAATACTTTAATGTTATAAAGTTAAATGTCCCAAATAAATATTTAGGGGGAAATGATACAAAATTACCCTTTTTAGCCTAAATTCACATACAAGTCATACTTCAGACTACAGATCAAACTGGGGACTTGTCTAACCACCTTGCATTGGGATTAGTGTGGAGGGCCAGAAAGGATATCCATGCTAGTTATATGGGAGCAGAAGGATCTCCATAGCTTGGAAGATCAACCTTTGAGTTTACACTGTGAAGTTATAACTACCTAAAGCAGAGGTGGTATTTTTAAACCCCATAGCTCCAGGGGCACACTGGCAATACATATGCAAACAGAAAGTGTTTTTCGTTAATTTTCAACTGTTTGTAGGGAGATTGGGGTGGTGGTGGTGGTGGTGATACATTCGGGGGGGGGCTTTGGGGGATTTTTTTTCACATTTAGTGAATGTTTTGAGTTTTGTATAGCCATTTTAGCCAAAAAAAGTATCACAATTTTTTTTATGGCTCTGTTGCTTTTGTGGGACTTAAGGGGCTCCAAAATGCCCCGCAAATCACCGCAGGCATCCTGCACCTTGTACTTTGCCAGTCCCTGCCTTGAGGTCTTCTCTGGTTTGAATTGTAATTGGAATGGGAGACAAACTCACTACTGTCCTTCTAGGCAGATATTTTACTACCACAACTCCATCCATGCTTTTCTCTAAAGCCATTCCTTTACCCTCCAACTGTCTCAATTTGACAGGGGAAGTCCTGGTTAATTCTCTGTCATCCCACTTTCTTAACTGCTTTTCAAATGCCCCACTTTCTTTTTCCTCCTCCGCCCCACTTTCTGCCCCCCCATCTTATTTCAATAGCTGCCAAATGAGTTCAGAGTTGAAAGTAGTTTGCACTCAGTTAACTTAGCAGGGAGACAGAAGAGGAGGGGTGAAATCTTGTCATTCCCAAGCGGCTCAGGCAAAAACAAACTGCTGTAGCTTCTCCTAGCTTGTATGTTCTTCCTCATTAATAACTTTCACCATCTCAACCACACTCTGATGTTGCCTGGCCATACATGTCCCAGTTTTCATCTGTGAAATGTTTTGGGGTTTGGAGCAGCACTATATGCCTTATAAATATGCCTTGCACAGTGCTGCAAATGGATACTCCTGAGTTGAACATATAGCAGAAGATCAAACTTGGAATCCTAAAATTACTGTAAATGAGTTCTTCTTGGTTCCACTTAAACATTAGGAAGAACTTCCAGACAGTTAAAGCTGTTTGACTATGGAGTACACTGCCTCAGAGTGTGGTGGGGTCTCCTTCTTTGGAGGTCTTTAAACAGAGGCTGATGGCCATCTCTCAGGAGTACTTTGAGTGTGTGTTCCTGCATGGCTGGAGATGAGATTGGATGACCCTTTTGGTCTATTCCAACTCTGTGATACAATGATTCTAATATTCCTCTAAGCACTCCTCTCTCTCCTTTTACACTAATCTATGTTCATTTTTTTAAAAAAAGAAACACTTGGAACAATGTTTACTAGTATGCCAGCTGGCTAAGTATTTCCCCAGCAAGGGTTTACATTAGTTGATGAAGATGGAGAATCAATGGTTCTTCTTCTTATGAAGACCCTGGGTCAGCAACAACACTCTTCATGGTACTGTTCTGGTCTGGTCCAACTGCTACAGTGCTATGTGATCTCTCTCTTCCTGCAAGCCTCCAACTGTCATGGAACCTGAATGCAAATAAATAGGAACAGAACCGTCTCTTAGGCTTCTGTCTATTGTTGCCTTTTGATGCACTAGTAAACCTTAGTGCCAGAGCTCTGGTATATACTACTTTTGGAGATCTACAGTTCCCCAGATTGCTGACATTATGCTGTCTAGGGAATTCTGGGATGTGAAGTCCAAAAACTAATGGTTCCAAATGCTGCTTAACACTGAATGGTAGTGGTCACACAAATATATCTTAACCTTTTGGTGGGTCACTGACACCTTTGAGAATCAGATGAAAGGTGTGGACCCTTCTCCTCAGAAAAATTCATATCAACATAATAAACACAAAATTTTGTAAATGATTTTTATTGCATTAGAAATGTATTTCCATCACATAGAGTAGTCTAGAATAAATGAATGATAATATACACTTGAAAATATTAAACTTTTATCTTGGAGATTCAACCTAACAGGAATGACTCTGAAGAGGAAAAAATTGCACCCAGTTTACAGACCTGCTAAAGCCCATCCATTAATTCTTTAGTGGGATCAGAGTATTGCCAGCCTGACTCACCATCAACAGTGTCTTTCAACCAGTAGCCTTTCCTAGCAGGGGCATAGCAGGAAGTATAAATGGGCACTTGGACTACACTAGTCACTTCAATCTTACTTGTCAGGGTATAGACTGGGAGCAGGACAAGGAGGGCCCTTTTTGATGGAGAACTAGGGCCAATGCTCCTTCCAGTCCAATGGTGGTGATGTTCCTGTTTCCCAGTCCTACTTGAGATCAAGCTTGGGTCCTTTCCCGTGCAAACATTGCCCTTCTGCTGAGTGATAGTCCTTTGCCTTACACATGTATATAACAGTGAAGACTATCACACTGAGGCTGAGATCAGGGTTGTATAGTATGTAGAATTGCACACTGATTGGGCTATGCAGCCCTTGTGTTAATGGCAACCCAAGGCACACAGTTGAATGCTCAATGAAATGCACCACCAAATGTGCATCTGCATGCACAACAGCACTGCTTCCATAACTCTCTTCAATTAAATCTAGACAGTTCCCTATCAAATAAAACTGTCCAACTGCTTCCATAAGAAAATTTATACATGAACCTGCCCAAGTCTTATGTGTTTTGGGAGACAGATTTTCTAATTCACCACCACCCTCAAAGGCTCATCTGGTGAGCTTTCTCAATAGCTGCTCTTAGGCTCTCTCAAGGGAGTGAAGTACTTTGTTTAAGAGCATTCATTCAATTTATTAAAGCTATTAAACATATATCAGTAGGCTGTTGGTGGGGCTGCTCAAAGTTTCTCCCTGGAAACACATTTTAGGATCAAAAGTGTTCTGTCAAAAGGTAGCCTTACCCAAGGTAAGGTAGGGTTTTTTTCCCATGCCATGATTGCCTCTCTACTCTGTCTACTTGGGTAAAAGGCACAACAGAGATTTCAAGCTTTCAAAGAATATAGGGCTGAGGTATTGTCTCTTTTGGGGAGAATTTCTGTGATTAAAACATGGCCCCATTTAAGGATGGATGAGGAACATTGCTGTGGGCCTAATATTGCCTTTTTGGAATCATAGAATCATAGAATCATAGAATCATAGAGTTGGAAGAGACCACAAGGGCCATCCAGTCCAACCCCCTTCCATGCAGGAACTCCCAATCAAAGCATCCCCGACAGATGGCCATCCAGCCGCTGCTTAAAGACCTCCAAGGAAGAAGACTCCACTACTCTCTGAGGGAGCGTGTTCCACTGTCGAACATTGTTTAAGTATTTTAATTGTTTTAATTGTTGAACTGTCATTTTAATTCTATGGATTTAATACTATTTTAAGGGGGGGAGGGATTGTTGGCTTTGGGATATTATGTATGTAAGATTTTATGGTTGTGAGCCACCCTGATTGGTTTTCTAAAGGGCGGGATATAAATAAATGTTATTATTATTATTATTATTATTATTAACCTAGAGTTTTGCCAAGAATTTGTTTTTGTTCCACACAGTACCAGTTTTGATTAATGATATATTATTTAAACAACAGCAGAGAAATTTGTCAACTTTATTCAGCAAAGAAAGAAACAAAGACTTAAATATAAACAGAGCTGAGCACATCTGAAATTGTACTTTACTGCCTCTTGTTTGGCTTGGCTGAAGGAGTATATCATGTTGACAAGCAAGAGATTACTAGACTTGGGAGGACAAGACCTGAGGTTTTGGTGGCATATATTATTGGGGTATGAAGAAGTTAAGGTGAACGTAGATTGTAACAATCATTATTTAATATCTTTATAATAATCCAACACCTTTGTATTATGGAATAGATAGCATGCTGATCAAATTTGCAGATGATATCAAATTAAGTGAGCTAGTCAATATCCCAGAGGCCAGTATCAGAATTCAAAATAACCTGAACTGGGCCTAAACTAACAAAAATAATTTCATCAGAGAGACATGTAACTTATACAGGAAACATGAAATGCATAGATATATATGTCTCTGCTTGGCAACAGTACATGTGAAAGGGATCTAGGAATCTGAATAGACCACAAGCTGAAGATGAGTCAATAATGTGAGGTGGCAACTATAAAAGCCAATGTGATTCTGAGCTGCATCAACAGGAGGACAGTGTGTAGACTAAGGGAAAGGATAGTACCATTCTATTCTGCTTTGGTCAGACCTCAAGTGGAATACTGTGTCTAGTTCTGGGCACCACAATTCAAGAAGGATATTGACAAGCTGGAACATGTCCAGAAGAGGGCACACAAATTATTAAAGGTCTGGAAATCATACCCTCTCATTAGCAGCTTGGGAAGCTGGACGTGGAGAAGAGAAGGTTACAGGGCGACATGATAGCCATGTTTAAATATTTGAAAGGATGACATTTTGAAGATGGAACAAGATCATTTTCTGCTGCTCAAGAGATATGGGGCCAACTACACAGACAAAATTATCCTGGTAGGATGGGTGATCCACCCAAACATGATTTGAATGCATTTGGTCCTTTTTTGGGTGAGGTGAGGGAAGTCCTCACAATCCAAATAAAAAGCTATCACACTTTTTACCAGAGTATACAGAAGGATGTGCATTATTGAACATGTGGTCATCTTATTGATTGGGAGTTCCTGCATGGCAGGAGGCTGGACCGGATGGCCCTTGTGGTCTCTTCCAACTCTATGATTGTATGATTCTATGATTGTATGATTATTCACATGTCAGTGCATTTTGGCAGAGAGCAAGCAAATAGGTATTTCTTTACCCACCTTCCAAAGGTGATGGACATTTCAATAATTAAAGGCTATGAAGGAAATATGCAAATGGTTCTTCAGCTCCACATCTCCCCGTCCCCCACTCCAGTTATTAACTCTTTTTTGCCTTCATTGCTTTGCCTGGGCAGCAAGGAGAAATAAACATTCACCTTTTTCAACACACACAACCACACACACACACCACGTTATGACTGGACAGATGGGGAGCAATGCCCATGCCCACACACACACACACACACACACACACACACACACCACTACCACCACCACCACCAGCCCATAGAGAAAGATGTGGTCAAAGGGAATGAAATTTATGTTATGTTATGATTTTAAGGATAACCTCTATTAGATGATGTACTACTCGTATTTAAGTCCAGAAAAATTGGCTAAAATGCACAAAGGAGCTTCCAGTGTATGGCGGAAATCTGAGCAACAGGTGGGAATGTTCTACACTACTAAATGTGGTAGAGCTGTCAGGCTAAGAAATTCTGGAGTCAAATGCATGGTTTGATACAGGAAATTTTGGATGATAAATTCAACTGAAACCTGAAATATCCTGCAGGGACTGATGGAAGAGCAAATGGAGAACAATGATCAGAAAATGTTATGTTATACAACCACTGCACCAGGATTACTGTACACACAGAAGGGAATAAATATAGCAGTACCAACCAGAGAGGTCTGGTTGCTGAAATTGATGGAATTGGCTGATATGAACAATTATCAATATTGATTAGAGAAAAATCACTCATGACATTTGTGAAAGACTGGGAATTTTCATTAGCTTTTTGCAGAAAAAAATAGAGCAATATATTAATGGATAGCTATAAGTGGGAAACAGCTTGAAGGCACACAAAACAATTGTTAAATCTAATTGTTAAAAGTTTCCCACTTTTAACAATTAGATTTAACAAAGCTGAAGAAATAACTATAATCAGATAAGTTATTTTATATAGTTATGTATAATCATCGTTAGGAAGATCAGAAGTCAAATGTAAAAAAAATATTTTTGTTTTTATCTGTTATTCTTGCTCTTTCTTCACTATTTTCTCTTTATTTTTTTCTTTGTATACTTTTATGCTACTTTTATTGTACTGGAAAATATTTTGTGCACACACACATAGGGCTGAGATGTAGAACTACAGCATCCATGAATAATAGCCATAATAAAGAGTGGCCCAAAAAGAAAAAAGAAGAAAAGAAAAAGAAAAGGCATCATTAATTTCTGTGATGCGGGTAACATAGAACTCTTTCTTCCCAAATGGGATTCACTAAATTATCTGACCATGTATTGATTGCCCTTTCATGACAGCTCAGAATTGCTGCCTAAGGTGTCTGCCTCAATCTGCCTAATAGTAGGGTTGGCCCTGTGTGGATTTTATGTTGGAAGGTAAAGAAACTCTAGCTTCAGGGCCACAAACAGTTCTCTGTCTAGACAATCCATGTTTCTCTAGTGCAGACTGTCTACACAATGCCTATTCTGAGAAATATGCCAACCATTCAAGAAGTGAAGAAAAGAAAAGGTGAATCTCTGTTTACCCATTAAGGCCACAACTCATTTGTGCTAACAAGTCTCCAGAGCAACCTCTCTGCTGCACTGAAATGCCAAGTCAGGATATCAGGCTTAATAAGGTTGTTCTTGTAGCCCTTCCAATATTAGAAATATAGAAGAGGGAATAGCTTTGGTCAGACCCCACCTGGAATACTGTCTCCAGTTCTGGGCACCACAGTTCAAAAAGGATGTTGAGAAACTAGAGTGTGTTCAAAGGAGGCCAACTAAAATGGTGAAGTCAAACAAAAATCCACCAGTGATACCTTTATTGGCCAACCAAAATGCACAATATACTTGTTGCAAGCTTTTGAAGCTGCACTGGCTTCTTCATCAGGCAAGATGTGGAGATGTTAGTCAGATGCCTGCATTTTGATGATTCTATCCTTAGTTAAGATGGTAAGTGGAGGGTATCTTTTGTAGGCTGTCCATGTGGCTACTGAGAGATTTGCAAAGACCAAGAAACTTAAAGTCCATGTGCATCTCTTAACAACTAGTCCTTTCTTGCAATCCAATATGCCTCCATTCCTATGAGGTCACAGGCCTCTTTGTAGGCAGAGAACAATGAATTCCTCAAGGAGTCTTCATGTTTTTTTCATTAGGAACATTTTGGTAGGTGTTGAGGTAAAACATGCCAATCCAGTTCAAACTTAAGAAGAAGAAAATGTTTTACCTTGGTTAGAGGTCCCAATCCACTGGCTCACTCTTCAGGATTCCCCTGTTGCAGCTACACTGTGGTATCTCACAATCAGGAAACATGAAGGGGTAGCTATGTTGGCCATTTAGCAAATTCAAACAAAAATCCACCAAACAATGATACCTTTATTGGCCAACCAAAATAGACAATATACTTGTTGCAAGCTTTTGAAGCACCGCTGGCTTCTTCATCAGGCGAGATGTTACAAACCAAACAGGAGAAAAATTGGAGCTGTTAGTCAGATGCCTGCATTTTGATGTTTCTGTCCTTAGTTAAGATGGTAAGTGGAGGGTATCTTTTGCTGGCTGGCCCCTCCTCCTTCTGGCCATGTGGCTATTGCGAGATTTGCAAAGACAAGGAAATTTAAAGTCCAATGGTGAAGGGTCTAGAAACCATGCCGTATGAGGAATGACTTAGGGAACTGTGTATGTGATATGATAAGAGGTGATATGATAGCCCTGTTTAAATATTTGAAGGGATGTCATATTGAGGAGGGAGCAAGCTTGTTTTCTGCTGCTCCAGAGAATAGGACCAAGAATAATGGATGCAAGCGACAGGAAAAGAGATTCCGCCTCATTAGAAAAGCGATTCCACCTCAACTTCCTGACAGTAAGGGGTGTTCAACAGTAGAACACACTCCTTTGGAGAGTGGTGACGTCTCCTTCCTAGGAGGTCTTTAAACAGAGGCTGGATGTCCATCTGTTGGGGATGTGTTGATTGAGAGTTCTTGCATGGCAGGGGGGTTGGACTGGATGGTCCTTATGGTCTCTTCCAACTCTATGATTCTATGATTTTATGATTCTAGGACATTGCCTGTTCCCTGCATTCCAACTAAAGGGCCTCTAAATGGTTGCCAGCTGATGACAGCTAATAAGCCAGACTCTGATGCTGAATGCTCAGGTTTACCACACAGCCCCTGCTGAGTTCGCAATCTGGAATTTGGCTTCACTGTCTGTGGTTTTCAAGGATTTTGACAGATGCAGCACATTGATTTAATGTTTCAAAGGGACCCCCACTGTGGCTTCCACAGCTTGTTCCATTGCCTTGGGAGATAGGCGGTAACAGACAAACAATGGAAGTGATGCCACTCAGCAATTTTGTGGTGATAAACAACATTCAGTGTTTGAGAACCTGGGATTCCAATCAAAAAAGCATTGGGATTTTTGGCAGGTCCACTTTCTCCTATCTGTAGCAGAGGCCGTTCACTCTCCCACATGCATACACAAAATTCTTTCTGTTTTCTTTGTGCTTTCTCTCCCTTGCCCCCTGCCTCTATGTGTCTTCCCTATAACTTTATTGCATTCAGCAGTTGAAGATCATGCTTCTGTTAGAGAATTCTTTCACACATGAAAGGCTAACAAGCTATGAGGTGGGCATTCAAGGGACAGCAGGACTGTATAGGGGTTAGAGTATTGGTCAGTGACTTGGGAAATCCAGATTCCAGTTCTGCCTGAACCACAAAATTATTTGGGTGATTTTTGAGCCAGGCTATTGTGAAGACAAAGTGGTAAGGAAGATAGCCACGTCCATTGGTTTGAGTTCATGGGAAGAAAGGCAGGGTGTGAATGTGACAAATAAACAAACACACCTATTTGTTTGTATAAAAGAAGAGGAAGATTTGTGCCAGTTTAAAGCTTAACCAATATTATACCCCTGTGTTTGAATGGACTGGAGTCCATTTCATCAGACACACAAAATGTTATTTTCCTTTGGAATTTGTTCAGGCTTGGATCTAAACATAACTACACTTTGCTTATTTTGGGGATTATATAAAATTATCACAGACTATGCAATTTATATTTCATCGTTGTTTGGGATGCATCCTCCTCATACATATATATCTTTCAAATGAAGTTTACATTTTATGTATCACCATAATATGACAGCCTGACTGATTACAGGTACATCCAGGAGTGATCACATCACACCAATCTTAAAATCATCCCACTGGCTACCAATCAGCTTCTGTGCAAAGTACAAAGTGTTGGTTGTTATCTTTAAAGCCCTACATGATTTGGGTCCAGGCTAGCTACAGGATGGCCTTCTCTCATGCAAACCACCTTGTACACTCACGTCCTCTGAGAAACGTTTGCTCAAACTGACCAGGACTAGACTGGCAATGGTTTCCCAGAGAACTTTTTCATCTGTTTCCCCCAGATTGTGGAATGACCTGCTGGAGGAGATAGGGCAGCTGAAAAAGCTGACTTCATTTAAAACAGCATTAAAAACATACCCCTTCTGGCAGGCTCATCCAGTCAATTTTAAATCATGACTTCTTAATTGTCTATGTACTGTTATGAGTGTATTTTAATGATATTATAGTGTTGTATTTAAACTCTTAGTTTATGTGTTTTTAATTGTGCTTTGTATTTTAATATGTTCTACCTTGGCTCAAGCCTTGAGATGAGGCAGGAAAGAAATATATAAATTATTATTATTATTCCACAGATAATTTGAAGGCACATAATCACATCAAACAAAATCAATTATATACCATGAAAACTAAATTAATTATGCTAGTTTATTGACACAAGACCCAGCTGCTCTTGGGATTTGTATGCACACATGGAGTGCTTCCATGTCATTGTGGGTGGTTAATTGGCTCTGGGGTTTAGCTTGAACTTTAAAGGAGTTATCCAAGATGCTGACCTCTGTCCCAAAATAGTTCAATACATTGAATGGCTTCTTTAAACTTCAGGCTAAAAATCAGAACAATTTCACTGTGCCACTGTCATGAAAGCCACCAGAAATGACTGCAGATGACCAGTGTGAGTGGGAAACAGGGATGGACAATTTTTTCAAATTGCAGAGTTGCAAATGATGCTGCCTTGGGGTCACATACAAGATGCATCCACATCCCATCTGTCCTAACACAGATCACTCTTAGTAGCAGTGGGGAAAATAAGCTGGTAGTAAGATTGGTGGAGAAGGAGAGAGGATTGGAGACCCTTCCCTCTAATTTCTCTAAAGCTATCCTGATAGACGTAGCTCCTTCTCCACTACTCTTAACAGTGGGTCAAGCAGGGAATGGGGGGAAAGTTACAGATTGCCCGGGAGCTCAGCATAGTGGGCTGCAGAAAGAGCAGATAATGGATAGGATAGCTTACAAGGCTGCCTGTCTGCAGTGTAGATGGTGTAATAATCATGTATTATCACAATGGATGGCAGACAAAATGCTTCAGGTGGTTAAAGAAAGATGAGAAACAAAGTAATAGGAACAAAATTGGATGCTACTTAGTACACAAGGACAAAGAGAATTACTACAACAATCAGAAAAATAGAAGACACAAGATCCAGGAATTCAAAGAGAAATTTATGCCAAGGGCAGGGATGCTATATGATCAGAAGAAGAACATAATGCATGACCACAATGAATTTTTTTTAAAAAAAGAAACAATATACAGAAGAGCTATATAAAAATGTGAAAGGATAAATGATACGTGGGAAGAAGCTTATGACAATGAAACCCAAATTTTGGAAAGCAAAGTGAAAGCCACACTCAAAGCAATTGGAAAGAATAAATCATTAGGAACAAATGGCATACCAATAGAACTGCTACAACCATAATGGCAGAATCAAGCTCACTTCTAACTAAAACCTACCAGCAAATATGAAAAACAAAACAATGGCCCAAATATTGGAGGCAATCAATATATATTCCCATATGCAAAAAAGGAGACACAAAGGACTGCAGTAATTACAGGGCCATTGCACTAATTTCCCATGCAAGCAAAATCACGCTAAAAATTCTGCAACAAAGTCTTGCAACAAAGCAAGAAATCCCAGAGGTGCAGGTTGGATTCAAGAAAGGAAGAGGCATTAGGGTTCACATTGCAAACATGCAACGATAATGGAGCAAACCAAATAATTCCAAAAGAAAATCTATATGTGTTTTATTGACTCTAGCAAAGAATTTGACTGCATAAATCAGAAAAAGCAATGGAATGCTCTCAAAGAAATGGGAATGCCACTATACATGATTATCTTGATGCATTACCTGTACTCCAAAAAAGAGGCTGCTGTCAGAACTGAATATGGAGAAACAGAATTGTTCCCAATCATCAAAGGGGTCAGGCAAGGCTGCATTCTATCACCCTATTTATTCAACCTGTATGCAAAAAATATCATACAGAGAACAGGCTTAGAATGAGGGAGAAGTGAAGACTGGATAAGGAACATTTAGCCTATGGTACACAGATAGCAAAATACTACTAGCAGAAACCAACAAAGATCTGCAACAATTCCTGAAGAAGTTACCATACCTTGGATCAAATATTGATCAAAATATTGATCAGAAATTAAAAGAAGACTAGGACAAAGTGAGGATCCTCCAAGCCATCATGTTCCCCATCACCATGTATGGATGTGAGAGCTGGACAATGAAGAAAGCCAATATAAAGAAAATAAACTCATTTGAAATGTAGTGCTGGAGAAGAGTGCTGAGGATACAGTGGGCATCCAAGAAGACAAACAAATCGGTTCTAGAACAGAGCAAGGGCAAACTCTCCCAGGAAATCAGGATGACTAAACTGAGGCTCGCATACTTTGGCTACATCATGAGAAGGCATGAATCACTGGAGATGACAATGATGCTAGGAAAGGGAGAGGGTAGAAGAAAGATAGGAAGACCACATGCCAGGTGGCTGGACTCAATTAAAGAAGCCATAGGTCTGGGCCTGCAGGACTTAAGCAGAGCAGCGGAGGCCTTGAAGATGTCTCATCCATAGGGCACCATGAGTCGAAGTCAGTTCAAGGACAGTTAACAACAACTTCTTATAAGCAGGCATGACATTGTATAAAGCATTCACTATAACAAAGAGAGTTTGGAATTAACAATGGCCAAAGATGGGTAGGCTTTTGTTAGAATATCGATGGGCTATATAGTCACCCATCATCCACACACTGACAGCTTTCCTTTTCTTACTAGATGTCAACTCCAGCAGGATACCAACGTTCAGAAAACTCAGGTTCAGAAAACTCAGAAACTTTTATTAAGAAACTGTAAAGGTAAAGGTAAAGGTTTTCCCTTGACATGAATGTCTAGTCATAGCTGACTGTAGGGGGTGGTGCTTATCTCCATTACTAAGCTAAAGAGCCAGCATTGTCTGAAGACTACTCCAATGGTCAACTGGCCAGCATGACTGCACCAAATGCTGTTACCTTACCACTGAAGTGGTACTTATTTATCTACTTGCATTTACATAGTTTTGAACAGCTAGGTTGGCAGAAGCTGAAACTAGTGACAGGAGCTCACCCCATCATGCAGCACTTGGGCCTTGAACTGCCAACCTTCCGACCTTACGATTGTCAGAATTGGCATTCCAGTCTAATGAGTTTCATTATCACAACTGACCAAGAAACATTACAATGGCCTAATTAAACTGCACAGAAATTCAAACTTCAGGTAGGTTTAATTCTTATTCATCACACTAGACGAAATTGCTTTTTGAACTGGTTGCTTTGCACTGTAGCATCTATATCTTCCTTCCTAATATCTCAGGCCAGTTTCCCAGCTCAAGAAGCTACTTCACTTCACCATAGTGTAAATATTCACCACCAGAGTGATATGAAATCCAACATCTGTGGATCAATGCTAGAT
Source organism: Phrynosoma platyrhinos (assembly GCA_020142125.1). Taxonomy (NCBI): domain Eukaryota; kingdom Metazoa; phylum Chordata; class Lepidosauria; order Squamata; family Phrynosomatidae; genus Phrynosoma; species Phrynosoma platyrhinos. The sequence continues at coordinate 103,013,261 of CM034701.1, forward strand.
GTGCCTGGCTGACAATCTGTTGTGCAATTGCAATGCACAACATCCACATTCAATGCACATGCACACACTATTCTGTGTACTTTAATGTACTGCCATATATACAAGAGTCACACATCTGCAACTCTACTTATGCTCCCATAAGGCGGATACAACAGTTGTGCTTTATCCAAAGAAATTATTATTATTATTATTATTAATCATCATTAAATTAAATTTATTTACATCCCATGCCTCCCAAGACTCGGAATCAAGGCAGCTTACATATTAAAAAGATTACAATTCAGAACATACAAAAAGTCAACTTTAAAATCATATTAAACTATTAACCATATTTAAAAAGATACACTCTGAAAATATTTTAAAAGTTACACAATACAGTTTTAAAATGTGTATAGCACAATTGATGCTTGTGTGTTTCACTAACAGGTTACATCCACAGTATGTTTATTTAGGGATAACTCCCATCATGTTTCAGTATACTTACTAGGGGATTGGGGATGTTTTAATTCTGTCTTGTTTTAATGCTGTAACCCGCCTCAATTGTTGGGCAGAGAGGCGGGCTATAAATAAAAAATTATTATTATTATTATTATTATTATTATTATTATTATTATTATTAAGTAAACATTGAGAGAACAGCAATCAGAGAATGTTAATAATCCATCTTTTCTTAAAAAAATGTTCCGCCAAAATTGTTCAAATCACTGCTTTGGGTGGCCATTGTTGTTATGTGCCTTCAAGTCATTTTTTGACTTATGGCAATCCTAAGAAGAACCTATCGTAGGGTTTTCTTGGCAAAATTTGTTCAGAGGAGGTTTACCATTGCCTTCCTCTGAGGCTGAGAGAATGTGACTTTGTTGCCAACTGGTCACTTCCTGGTTACTTCCTGAAATCATTTTGGTACAGTTCACTGGCTGATGGGAAACATATTCCCTTTATGTTATAATTACTTTACTGAAGATTTGATCATCAGAGATCTTCAAGTTCAAGTTTTTCATCATTCAAAAGTCCAAGGGGCTTGCTCTACTACTACTACTACTACTACTACTACTACTATTGCTACGCATCTCTCACACACATATCTTGTAACACCAGTGACAACCCCTAGATGGCTCCATTGACATGTAACTTCTTCATTCCCTTCACAAACACAGTTCACCCACCTGCTGCTTATCATACCGTTTATTCAGCAGATGTAATGCCCCATACAACCTCATTAAATGTCTATGGGGACAATTATATTGAATCATGATGTGATGTGTTGTCTTTAGGGCTAGCTTTTTATTATAGGCATATAACAGGATTGCATTATTTTTCAGATAGTAAGGATATTAATCCCCAAGGCCTTTGCACTTCATGCTCTCTCCTGTGTATGTGTGTCTCTCACTGTGTTAAGACACACACACACCACTTCACCACTGTAGGGAAATGGGCAATGCTATGGCCAGTAACAGGCAGTGATGGGCTGCTTTTAAAACTCTGGGATTCGCTTTTGTCCTCCTGTATACTTTGGAGGGCAATATTCCCATCTTCCACAAAGATTCCTAGTGAAAGTGCACAATTTACTCTTTAAACATCCATTCACAATCATCTTGTTCTGTGGGTGTTTTTTGAAATAAGAAATGACCAGTTGGCAACATTTACTGTTGGAAAGGGCCCCATAGGATACCTACAGCCCATGAGTTTAAGGTATTGAAGCTTGAAGTCAATCCATCTAACATTCCATTATGGGCAAATGTTCAGAATCTGAAAAATCCCAGGCAAGAAGATTCAACTTCTTTTGTTGGCAGAACTAAATCTGTCTTAAACTCACCCTTCCATTAGCGATCATCCCCTAGAACAGGGGTAGGCAACCTTTCCCCTTTAAGAGCCGAGGGACTTCAGATCCCAGAATCCCAGGAGTTATTGGCCAACATGGGACTATTGACCAACATGGCTGAGGCTTCTGGAAGCTGAAGTCCCTCGGCCCTTAAAGGGGAAAGGTTGCCTACCCCTGCCCTAGAAGCATGGAGCTTTCTTCCCCTCCTCTCTGCAGCCCTCTGAGCAGGCTTTGAGGGCACACCAACTGGAGGGTCAGAGGTTGTATGAGAAAGGAGGAATTGCTCCCTCTGTGAGAAGAACTGGCCATTAGATGTACTGACACCAACCACTTGCCTCACACCTGAATTTATAAACTCTCTTCTTCAGGGAAACAGATTGTGGATGGGGAAATGCAAGGAGATTGTGCTGCTTCCCTATGGGATAGTCTTTCCTCTGAGATAGTAAGTAAGCAAGCAAGCAAGCAAGTAAATTTATTTGTGTAGTATAAGCCATTACAAAAAAGAAAAAAAGAATCCAGATAAAACACAAAAAATCATATACATTATAAAAGTAGTACCTTACATCACATAGCGAAAACCATCTAAAAACAATAACCTTATAGGCTCAATTCAAACTAAATAAACACAGAGATCAGACACACTGGAAATACATGACATTACTTCACAAAGCTAAAATCATTCAAAAAGAATTTTTATAAGTTCGAATCTATCCTGAAACCTAACCGTCATCCTTACAAAACTTCCTCCTTAAAATTGATGCTTTAAAGGCAAAGCAAGCTACCTTTTAAAAAGTGCATAGTACAGTGTCCCCTAACAAAAAATTGATCAAATACTAATCAGAACTGTTTAGTACCAATCCTAGCACTTTGAATAATGGACCTCTTATATCTTTATAAACTGGGCATACAAGTAAATAATGGGTTAGGTCTTCAACTGTATTAGATCCACTTGGGCAAATTCTTTCCTCCCAAGTGATCTGTTGATAACACCCATGAACCACAGCCGAAGTCACAAGCTGTAAAGGTGTATCTCCATTTGAAGTTAGTTATACTGTTTAAGTATTGTGGGTAGGGGATCTGGGTAGGTAATTTGGTATACCAGGGAGTACATTTCAATAGGCCAGCAGAGGTACACTCTGTTTGGAAGTCATGTTTTAAAATATGGGATATTTTACAGCTTTGTCATAGCTTAAGGAGCACAAAGAGTCCCTTCAGAGCCCATACAAATCAATGAGTCGTAAAATTTCTTGGTTCCAAGATGGAAATGTCTTCCTATCATAATTCAGCATTTTGTTAAAAGAGTCAATACAAAGACTGTTCCTATTTCTTTACTGAGTTTCAGCTAGTATTTAATGCCTTGTATATCTGCTATAGCATTCACAGTGAGAAGGCCAGTTTCCAGCCAAAGGATGGAGGTGTAACTTCCTTTGGGCAGTCCTAAAATTGCTTGTAAATAATTGTTCTGGGCTGTTTCCAAATATCTATTTTAGCTTGGATCCCCATATTTCAGCCCCTTAGCATATCTGAGCAATGATTTTAGCCTCATAAATTTTAAGGGCAAGTGGGAACTGTTTACCACCCCTGTTCCAATAAAATTTTAGTAAGGAGTTAACAGTATTAGTAGCAATTATTTTTATATTTTTGAAGTGATATTTTCAAGATCCATTTGAGGAGAAATTTAGTACTAAATATTTGAAGGACCTCACTTGTTCTATGGGATACACATCAATTTGCCATGTATGTTTTTTTTATGCCCGTTGACAAAAACTAGTATTTTTGTTTTTTATAATTATTTTTCAAATTGTCCTGTGTTGCTAATCAATTAAAAGCTTTTAATAATCTCCTCAAACCTTGCTGTGATTGTGAAAGTAACATGACATCATCTGCATACATGAGAACTGTTATTTTCTCCTCTGAGGTGGGTGTGGCATTCATATGGTCATCACAAATATGTGAACTTGCTCATCAGGGACTCTTTTGTAAAAAGCAGCTCCCATCCTGTTAGGGCCTCGGCAGATGGCTTATTGAGCCGTCTCCAAGCCCAGGAAGAGGAGGAGCAGCCACATGCGTGGCGCTCCTTCCTCTTCCTGAGGTTGCCCTCGGAGCTGCTGGCCCTCCACACGGCTGGCGCTCCAGGGGCAACCTCCCGCTGCAGCGTCCGCATGCGCTGCAGCGGAAAAGACAGGAAAGTGTGCCCTACGCGTTTAGGGCGCACTTTCGCTGTCTTATGGAAGGAGCTGATTTAGCGCTTCTTCCAGGGATGCCACAGGAGCGATGGGGTGCGGAGGCTGCGGTCCCGCGGCGCTCCGTCCGGCGGCGTCTCCGGGGCCTCCGTCTGCCGAGGCCCTTAGTTAGCCCCAGCTAGAGTAGACCTGTTCAATCAACTGTAGAATGGTAAGTCAATCCATAAGTAAATCCCATGGATTCAGTGGATCTACTCTGGCCAATATTAATAATGGGATTTAGGTTAGTATCTGCAAAAAACCTCTCTTTTGCTTTTCTGCTCTTTCTACTAATTTAGGGCCTAAGCAGACTGCCAGAAATAGTGCACATTAAATTGAGACACAGCCCTGGCTCAGTGCTAGGGAATCATGGGAACTGTAATTATTGTGGCACCAGAGATCTCTCACAGAGAAGACTCAATGTCCCAGAAAAAAATACAGTTCCCATGATTCCCTAGCAGTGAGCCAGGGTAGTGCCTCAATTTAATGTGCACTATTTCTGGCAGTCTGCTTAGGCCTTTAATTAATGTTGCATTTTAGAGTAATATCAAATATAGACTTTTGGTGTGATGACATTTTTATCTTCTAAAAATAGCTTAGGATCTTAGTACTTGCAGGAGTGCCTTTCCTATATATATCTTGCTGAGCACTCAGCTCTTCTGGAAGGTCACTCTTCTGTGTTTCTAGTCCCTTTGCAACACTAATGGGTGAAAAACATTGGACAAGAAAGTGGGAGAAGTCCTAGTCCACTGGGGCACACTAATAGTGGAATGGTCCTCCTTTTGGTGCCAACATTGCCAGACTGAAATAGATTTTTTAAGCTGTGGGGGGGGACACTAAAATTATATCCAATCTGTACAGTTTTTAAATTGTTTCAATCTGTTGTAATTATTTAATGCTTTCTTAAATTGTTTCATACACTTTTACACTATTAAAATTGTTTCAAATTTATATTGTTTTAAATTCTTTTAAACTATTTTTGTCTGTATGTTGTCCCAAGAGCCTCTTACATAGGGTGGGAAAAAGCTAGCTAGAGGTAGAGATAAATGCAAGTGGAGAAACCAGTCTTATGCTGAGATAGAGGGACATTAGTCATGAAAAAGACATTATGTATCATTATTCTGTGTTTTTTTTCTGGCTCTCTCTATGATGGATTTTCCATTATAAAGAAAAACCTGGAAGAATCAGTACGGAAGGTGGGGACAGTTATAATTTCAAGGCAAAATGAAATGAGTAGGGCTAGGCTATGAGTAGGGCTAGGCTAAAATCTAGAATTGCTTTGAATGTGTGTGAGAGAGTGCACCTTGTCTAAGGCTAATGAATGCGATCATAGCAACACAGTTCAAATAGGGGCTTCTTGATTTGTAGCTTGGGTATTTCATTTTTTTGTGGCACTACAAGCAGATGAGCACAGGACTGAATTCCAAAACTGGTAAAACATCAACAGCAGAGGGATGGTGTAACAAAACCAATTTGTTCCCCTGTAGCAACTCAGCTCATTTTGAAATTGTATTTAGCTGCGAGCCAAAACTCACATTTTTGATCCAGGGGCACTGCTGTTTTGTGCATTACTGCAATTAAATAAAAGGATCCCTACACATTTACAATATCAATTACAATATAACCTGTCATTAACAATAGGCACTAGAATACACTTTTGTGAGCATTCCCAAGAGAGCAGGAAGCCTGGAGCAAGGAATTATCCCTTCATGGTTACAGATGGCCTCTCTAGAATAGAGTAATATATGGGCAGGTGCACCCAAGGATGTTTATGACCTCAGCCTTCATCTGCAATGAAAGAGAATGGTTGCTGGCTTTTGTTCACCGATAAAGGCATTGTGGTTATTTAATGGAGAAAAAAATAAACATTCTGCTAAACATTCTGCTAAAGGTTAGTCTGAGTTAAAGTAAGACCCACAACTGTCCATCAAACAAGTTAACTTTACTGTTCACTACAAACAGAAGCTGGTAAAATGAATCAACTTGTTCTTAAGCTCATTCATTTAGCAGCATTTTAAACATGCCAGCTTTTTAGTGCATATAATTTAGGTAACTAGGGATTTTTTAGGTAGCTAATAGTAGCTAATGTAGAGTGGTGTGCTAATAATGGTATCAACATATAAGTCAGGCTGGCTTAGTGGAACAAATATATGAGTAAATGAGGATAGGACCATGACAATATAGTGTAAAAATAAGTGTCTTTTCAAGACTAAATATTTTCACCAGAGGGACACATTCATTATACATCTGATGTAAAATCTATCTTTGTCAAAGAGACATAAACAATTCAATCAACTTGTAAGGAAAGAGTACTCATTAGTGCAATAAGATTTTAAATAACAAAAATAAAAGTGCATTTGGGTTTTTATTTGAAGCCCACACAAACAGCCCAATTAGTGCTGAGAAGAAAATTAAACTAGTTACTTCCAAAAAGAGGCTGATGGGTGGGAAGAGATCAATTTATTTTCCCATTAAGATTAGTCTAATATGTAGAATTTCAATAGTCAATGCATAAGTTAAATTACAAAATGAAACAACGAGATCTTTTTAAAAAAAATTCAAACCAGAATACAGATCGTGAACTTTAATCTTATTCATTTTGCTCATCCGTGAAACAGGAGAGAAAAGATGTATTGGATCATCATGAAACACTCTATCAAAACAAAAGCTTTCACATCTGTGACAGAAAAGTTACCAGCTGCCATATGTCACTCCGATATGCATATGCTAACACGGGGCTGGCCAATGGAGTTCCTACAAACTCTTCTGTGACCCTGTTGTCCCACATAATGAATGCTCCATTGTCAGCGGGGCTAATGCTATGCAATCTGTTTTCCCATATTGTAGCACATCATCCAGCTTTGCACCGTGCAGCACATTTTGCCACATAAGAGCAACGTGCCGGATGCCTTGCAATCTGTTGCTTGAGAAGAGGAGAAGCTCGGCTGTCACATTTGATAGAGCCTGTTGGAGTACAAAGGAGGCACTTCATTGTTAGCCACGTTAGATATTCTATTTTGAAGTTCTTGAGAGAGCAGCTGCCTCTGTTTTAAACAGACAACATGCCAGTGACTTTGACTGCTCTCACTTGTTTGGAACATGGCAGAATAAACTTGGTTGTTTTCAAATCCTTTATCCAATTGATAAATGATCGAGCCAAGTTGTTTGAATCTTGTTTCAGCTGTTTTCATAATACCATCATACCAGAGATTCTCTGACAGAGGCTTTTGCTACACTGCAGAAATAAAGCCGTTTGACACCAATTTAACTGCCAGGACTCAATGCTTTGGAATTCTGGGATTTGTAGTTTTGTGAGATATTTAGCTACAATGTCAGAGCATTCTGGTATCCCACCAAACTATAAATCCCGTAACATTGAGCCATGGAAGTTAAAATGGTGTCAAGTGTGGCAGCAGCCAGAGTTATTGGTGCCCAGATTACTTACCAATTTTGGTATTGTGTGCCTTCAAATTGTTTCTGAATTATGGTGACCCTAAGGTGATCTTATAATGGGATTTTCCTAGCCAGATTTGTTCAGAGGGGTTTTTGCCTTTATCTCCCTCTGAGGGTGAGAGAGTGTCACTCAGTATGTTTCCATGGCTTAGAAGGGAGTTGAACCTTGGTCTTCAGAATTGTAGTCCAACATCCAAAGTACTACCCCATGCTGGCTCATACTGTGACACTTGGTATCACCATGTTAGTTCATTTGATAAAATGTGACTATCTGTGGTCATGAGATAGAAAATAGGTAGGTAGGTGGGCTGGCAGATTGACAAATGATAAAAAGAAAGAAAGAGGAAAAGTTAGTTTGAGGAAGATTTAAGAATGAAGATTGTTTACTGCAGAGTGATAAGTGTTAAGAAAAAAATAAACATCTGGTATAAGGGCTGGCATCCTATTAGTAAGTTATTTGCTGTTGTGTGCCTTTATGTCATTTTCAAATTATGGTGATCCTATCATGGGGTTTTCTTGTCAAGATTTGTTCAGAGGTTTGCCTTTGCTTTCCTCTGAGGCTGAGAGCATGTGACTTGCCCAAGGTCACCCACTGGGTTTCATGGCCGAGCTGGGAATCAAACCTTGGTTTCCAGAGTCATAGTCCAACACTCAAATCGCTACATCATGGTGGGACTCAGTGAGTTATTTACTGCAACGTAACTAACTTTTTAAATCATAGCATAGCTCAAAATTATCTACAGACTGTGCAATGACTAACCTCTGCAAACCATTTTTTCTTGGCTCCAGCCCTTTCCTCAAATTGCCATTTCCTGGCTGTGGGGAGAAGTAGGTATGACGGCATCCAGCTCTCTTCCTATAGTTGGATGCACAGCTATGATGTCTGCAGTGATCTTCGGAGGACCCACAAAGTCCCTGTGGGTGCCTGTCAGTCAGGTTCCAGCTATAAGAAGATAGCAGGATGCTTGTCTTCCTTTCGCCTGACCATCCATCAACTAAGAAATGGCTGCAGTTGAGAAAAGGTAGGTTGGATGGGAGACATATTGGAGCTACATACTGTAGTTATGTCTCCTAACCCAAAATTTTAGCCCCTATTTGTTTATGTGTGTGTATTTATTATTTCTGTATTGCACAGAAGCTGATGCTGTCTGAGCAGTTCACGGAACAAAGCTTAGGACAACAGAAAACACAATAAAAAGGTAACATAAAAACTAAAAACAGTTTTCAGCACAGACACATTCCTCTCACTCTAGATAAATCAATTTCGTTTCATTGCGAGATTAATCACTGGGATCAGCTGAAACGTTTAACTTTCTAAAATAGAGTGGTAGCTTTTGTTTCTTGCAACTACCTTTCTTCCTTTTTTTCAGTGCCTCAAAGAGACATTTATACTGAGTGTGTGATAACCTGGATTAAAAAAAAAGCTTTGATCAAATAGTTTAAAACAAAACAAAAATAACTGTAAATATTTCAGTACACTGGGGCTCAAAGGAGGCAAAAGTAACACACTGTAACAAGAAGCTAGCCACAGAAAGGAAGAATATAAACAATGATCCAATGATACAACTGTAACAGTGGGAAAGGATGGCTAATTATGACTTGAAAAGTGCTGCTTAGGGCCATGATGGCAAACCCATGGCATGTGTGCCGGTTCTGGCACACAGCCCCGATCCATGACGGCATGGGAGCCACCGGTGGAAGGAGCGCATGTGCACACACATCCTAACTTATTGTTGTGCCCAGTTTGCCCTGGGACAACCGGCTGTGGCAAGGAGGGGCAGGGAGGTGTGCGCTGCTGGCCAGTTCCTTTCAGTGGCCGGTTCTCCCATGGAAAACTGGGCAGCTTCAAGGTGCCAGCCATTAGCACTGGCATTTGGGCCAAAAGTTCCCGCTTGTGATGGGGTTCTGGGTACTGTAGTTTGTTGCTGTGTGCCTTCCAGACATTTCCAAATTATGGCAACCTTAAGGCAAACTTATTGTGGGCTTTTCTTGGCAAGGTTTGTTCAAAAGAGGGTTGCCCTTGCCCTCCTCTGAGGTTGAGAGAATGTGACTTTCCCAAAGTCTACAACTGGGTTTCATGGCATTTGTTCAGAGGGAATTTTTGCTGTTTCCCTCTTCTGAGGCTGAGAGAAGAGTGTCTTAACCAAGGTCTCCCAGTGGGTTTCATGGCATTTGTTCAGAAAGAATTTTTGCTGTTTCCATCCTCTGAGGCTGAGAGTGTGTGCCTTGAGTTTTCCCCCCAGAAGTCCTGCCCCCAGAAGGCAGAAGTCTCACCCCCAGAAGTTCCTCTCCTGGAAAGTGGAAGTGAGTCCTGCCTCCGGCACCCAGTGTGACAATGCCACTGAGTTTGGGCATTCATTCTCTAAAAGATTTGCCATTACTGGATTAGGGTATAACCACACTGTAGAATTACAGCAGTTTGACACTACTTTAACTACCATGACTCTATCCCACAGAATCATGGGATTTATCATTTGGTGAGGCACAAGACTTCTCTGACAGACCAGGTTGAATACCTCAGCAATCTACAAATCCCAGGATTCTGTTGGATAGAGTCTTGACAGTTAAAGTGATGTCAAATTGTTTTAATTCTGCAGTGTGACTATACCCTTAGCCTCAGCTAGAATACACCTATTGAATCTTTTGTTTAATAAGTAACTCCACTTGATATGACCCTCCTGTCCTTGGGATTAACAACTGAATTCAGGCATATACATTCTTTCTTGTATTCCAAGGGAGTACCAAAAGGCAACGGTTAAATGGTGATGATTAATCAACTAAAATATTAACACTGTTGACAGTCTCACTTTCTAACTGCTTCAGGTAAGACCAAAGTAACAACCGTTTATCTCGTTTTGAACTCATTTTGTTTATATAAGCAAAGGGTTAATGGGAGGCTACAGGGAGCTAATCCTCTTCTCTGTTTTCAATTTCCAGTAGCTGACTCTGCAAACAGTGACACAGTGGTATTTTGAAGGAGAAAGAGAACAGGCACACAGCAAACAAAGTGTGTATCCCAAAGGAGGTGGCCGAAAGACTGTAAATTTGGTACATTATCCACCATATTCTTGCTGCTCTTTGAAGAAGAAAAGTTGGGTGCCATATAAGATGGTTGAGAAAGAGAAGCCATGCTGATCTATTTAGATGGAGAATCATAATCAACAATGATTTACAAGCTATTAAAATTAAAATTTATTTTGTTATACATTATAATTGTATATAATACAGTTCTACATGTTGAGTCTCCCTTATCCAAAATATTCCAAAAACCAAAACCTTTTTTTCATGGGTGGTTGAGATAGAGACTTCTTTGCTTTCTGATGGTTCAATGTACACAAATTTTGTTTCATGCACAAAATTATTACACATATTGTATAAAATTATCTTCAGGCTATGTGCATAAGGTGTATATGAAAAAAAATGAATTTTGTGTTTAGACTTGGATCCCATCTCCAAGATATCACATTATGTATATATATGCAAATATAGGTATTCCAAATGTTTTAAAAAATCCAAAATCTAGCACAATCAGTTTCCAAGCTTTTCAAATAATGGAGACTCAGTCTGTAATCATCTGGTATTCTATGCTGAGGTTTTAGAGACTGGATTTAAAGGTTTTTGTGACATTGTTAACCATATATAGTAAATTTTTGCAGTGAAAGGAAATATATAAATCTCTAAATAAGTGAATAAAGAAAAAGGATTGGGGGAAAGTCTACTTTTAACAGGCATGTACAATATAATTGTCTGTAGTTTGGTAAAGGCTAACAGTTCATTGGCTGAAAATTCTAAATGCTCCTTATCTAAATGGCAAATCAACATTCCATAAGATGTTGCCATGACAATTAAAATGGAATCATTGTGTTATACTTGAATAGTGCTATGTGTAGTGTGAAAAGATAAGACCCAATGACAGCCCAGATTTTGCTACCTGAGGCGAAGTAGCAATTGGAACTGTCACCTAACTTGCGGTGGTATTATTAACAAAACCCAGACAAGTTGCTTTGGCTCATAAAGTTAGAAAAATTGCACAAGTATCATTTGAGAGGAAAAATGACAATCACAAATTAAACATCTAACAACTATTGCCCTTTCATGACACCAAAATCTGTTGCCTGAAGCAGCCACCTTCTTGATGAACCATAGAGTTAGTCCTGCCCAAGAGATGCCAGACTTCAACCAGAGCTTTTTGTTTAAACATTTCACTGAGGCAAGAAGCCCACTTACACTCCTCCCTTCCTCCCAAGAAGAAGCAATGGTCAGCCCATGCACAGTCAGTGTGAAAGATTGTTTAATTTAGAAATGGTAGTTCCTTCACTGAGGCAGCAGGCAGCAGCTCCTGACAAAAAACAGAAGGATACATGGACAGCGAAGCTTCTGGCACTGGAAGAAAATCAAACCATATGAAGTGGTTCACCAATAGTTGTTTTTTTTAGCTGTCACGTTTTTGAGAGAATCATATCTGCATTTAATTTTTTTTATGAAAATAAGCAGTTACATTCTTAAAAATACTGAGTAATATAGATGGTTAATAAAGATACTTCCTGTCAATGCTAAGGATCAATAGGGTGCCATGTATTATGTGAAGGTCTTTTGGAATATTAAATGAACTAACTGTAGGTGGTTGACTATATTTTGAATGCTTCCCTGTATTGTTGTTTTTTACGACCATCATCAAACTGGCCAACATATAGAAAGCTAGTACATCACAGCAATGTAGTGTTAGCTTTAATTATGATGTGCTGGTTTACTACATATATAGGGAACATTTAATGTTAGGTAGCATTCAGAAATGAATAGAGGATCGGTCTTGATAGAACCCAGAGTACACATGTATATATACAGGCTGAGAATCCATTTTATCTTGAATTCTGAAATCCAAACCAACCCAAAATCCAAAATTGTCCACATGGACAATTATTTTCTGATGGGTCAATGTACACAAACTTTGTTTCATGCGCAGAATTGTTTAAAATATTGTGTATAAAATTATCTTCAGGTTATGTGTATAAGGTGTACACAAAACATAAATGAATTTGATTTTTAGACTTGAGTTCCATCTCCAAGATATCTATTATGTATTTGCAAATATTCAAAAATCTGAAAAAAATTGAACTCCCAAACATTTCTGGTTCCATGTATTTTGGACAAAGGATACTCAACCTGTATGTATGTGTCTTTGACACTGCCTTTAGCAAAATTCTGAGGAATGATTAATATAAACACAGCCTGTGCAATGAGTAAAACATAGTTGTGAGATGAGCACATCAGCAGACTGAAGTGCAGTAAGAAGTGATGGTGAAGGAAAGGCAAGATCTTGCATCTCCCTCTTGACTTCCCCCTCCACTACCATCCCTGTGCATTGCCCATACCAGTGGTGGCTTTTATAGCTCCAAGGCAATGCCTCCACTCCAGATTTCAGCCCATACTTTGGAGGTGTTATCCATGGGGCAGAATCCTTACTTCTCCCCAAAGAGGTTCATCACCTTGTAAAGCACATTTAAAATTCAAACTCAAACCTGAAACAGATCCATCACCCCAGTAAAACAGAAGCTATCACTTAGCCAGGCTCCAGCCTACATCATTCTGCTTCTGTCCTTGAGCAATGACCATAGAGATAGGAGGCTCTTAGTATTTGTAACTGTAGGGTACTGCAGTGATGGATGCTGGCACTTTCCCCAATGCTGGATGAATATCTATGATTGTGAACTGTTGATACCATCCAAGATTATGGGATTATATTAAACAAAATACTTATTTTGAAAAAAACAGTAGATATCACAGAGTCTGTACCAAATATCAAATGTTCTTCTTTTTGATTCTGAAGCACAGATCTGTACATCTGATTGGGACTTTACTGTGCGAGACTTTTTTTTTTTTTTTTTTGCAGCAATCATGTTAGTAAAAAATAAGAGGGACCACACCACCTTTAAAGCAGCCATCACCACGTCTTCTCAATCACAATCACAAATGCGGCTGCTGCCTCCATCACTTTCCTTTTCTGATTGTCCCTTAACCCTGCATCCTTGCCTTATGCCCTACCCAGCATTCCTTTTGCTTATTTTAAAAATTTTAATTGTTCCACTTTTTTCACACAGCACTGGAGCTCTGCTACTGTGAGTTACTGTAAGTTAAGGGTTTGGGTTTTTTAAAAAAAGAAAAAAAAAGAAATGGGGGGCAACCAGGGAATCAGGTTGCATGGGAATAGCAAGGAGGAGGGAGGATGGGGGAGAGGACACTGATACCATCTGACTGTCAATCTCAAAAATTTCACACTGGTGACTTGCATGTTTCACCCATCAATAAATGGATGGTTCAGGAATAGAGCAGCTATGGGTTGGAGGTGGCATCTTACGATAAGTATCGCCAAAGCAGTTTTTTTCCTGGTGTAATTGCAGTTTAAAAGCCACGTGTAGTAATCTTCTTAGAAAAGTACTATTTATTCCTTTGTAACAATACCTCTCACTTTGGTAGATCTGTTGACTGCAAGGTTCACCAAGGTTATCTGCAGAAGAAAACAATACCACAAACGAAAACAAGAAAAAACTATGCAAAACAGATACAGATGAGTTTCCAATTATTTTTCTAACACATTTGTTCAGATAAATAACTATCCAAATACCATCATGGATCCAGGGTTGGAATGAAATATTGGAAATCAGAAATAAAACAGGTGTCGTTTATTTCATCATTTCTAAATAACTGTTTGTTTGATAGTATTGTTGAAATGTTTCAGTGTTCTCCACTTCTCTGAAATAACATTGGTTCCCATGGTATTTAAATTGTTCTACTGAAAGAGATTTGCTACAAGTGCTGTGTAATGTACGAAAGAAAAGAATAAAAGAATTGCAGAAAAATTGCAGAGCTGCACAATAAACTTTCTAGTGATCCCAAAACAAAAAGGAAATGAAGAAAGCAACCTAGGAAGTGTGATCAGGGACAAGTGCTGTAGGGCAAAATAAAACCCAGCAGCAGGATTATGTGAAGAGAACATCAGGAAACTTAGGGGAAAGCAACAAAAAGGGATTGTAGGGATTTATTAATGGCAGAAGGCAAGACAAAGAACCATCTCTCAGGAGAAAGATTACGCATTTGAAGACTGATGGATTGTCAATTCTCAACCATGCACAAAACCTGGCACAAGAAATGAATGCTCACAGAATGACCCTGGACATGTCTACTTTGAAGTAGGTCTCCCTGAGTTCAATGAGGCTTACTCACAGGCAAGTGGGTATAGGATGGTAGTCTCAACATTTAAAAGAATGCAGCTGTAAGATACTACTTTCTGAAACAAATCTAGCAGAACTCTGCATAAAGATGACAGAACACTCCAGAGTTCTTCATCCTCTTAAAGACAATGGTGTTGCCTTTCCCACACTGGCTTTGGCCCCGACCTTCCATCTGCGTCCCTTAGTGAGGCTTTCCACATTTAATAGCTCATCTTCTATGCATCTGTGCCATGACTCACAGTATAACCAGCTATCCACTTGCTCATCACTTTTAGCATAGCCTGGCTGCAGTGTCCTTTTAAGTTCCTTGCCTAGAGGAGACTTCCTATAACTTTTACATTGCTGCAGACCATGGAAACAACTTTGTGAGGAATCCATCCATTCCATTTACCAGTGTACCATTACTCTACATCACTGTGTCTCAAACAGAACTACAAATTCCCCCTCTTATGTCCCAGGCACCAGGACCATATTTGTGCCCAATTGATACATTTTTTTTAGTTCTTTCCTGGAAATGGCAGCTGATGGCTTGTGTACACCACACTTTGAGTAGAAATGCCCTACACAATTCCAGAGATTTAAAGTGGGGAAGTGCACCTAACAGTGGGGGCAGCCATTTTTCTCCTCCCCTTTTCTCTTTGTGACCTTCCTTCAAATGATAAAATGCTGTATTTTCAGTTGCTAAATTCTTTCTCACAAAAACTCCATCATGTCTTCATATTAGTATTTGCACTCTTGTCTAAAGTAAAGCCCTCAGTTAGAGAATAACGATCCACATCCCATTGTGATTTCTGGCAATGGATTTTTTATTTTATGGTTTGAATCCAGATATTCCAAGAATGGAACATGCTAATGGATGCTCTGGTTACTGCCAATCCCTTTCCATTGTGGTCTGGGGAATATTCCTGGACGTGGCACAGGGTGAATCACAAAAAAGAAAGGAGGAAAATCACCTCCTGACTCACACCAGAAGGAGCCTTGTCTGAATCAAAGAACCTTTAGCAAATGGAAAGATCAAGAACTAGGGTTCCCAAGAGGCCTGTTTTGTATGAGACAAGCTGTATTTGGGTCTCATCCCATATTTGAATGATACAGGAGTCTCATTCCATACTGGAGTGATAGAGGATGCTGCAAAGCCCATATTTTAATGCAAGCACCAGAAGTGCTCCCAGCAGCTTTTGTTATGTACAAAGCAGTCAGGCCTTTCATACCAAATAATGATGGGGGTGGGGGTGTCTGTTGGGATTGCTGCTGGCATGTGTCCTCTCCCTTGATTGCTCAGCCATGCTGACACTGAATGGCAGAGTAAAGTTCCCATATTGCTTGCTTGTATGGTTTTTGGGGTTCCCACAACATTTGAATTCTTACAGACTCCTGGAATCTTGCAAGACACTCTACCCTTGTGAGACTTGAAGTGGTCTCCTGTACAGGACACAATGCATGTATTCTGTATTGCTCTGCAGAAAACAATCTTATAAAGGGCCTTTCCATGTTACGAGAGCAGTTGAGCAGAGAATTAAGGGGTTGGCAGACGCTGCACAGTCACCTTAACTTTACAGGAAGACAGTCCTATGCATGCTTTCCCAAAATCTTCCTATTACCTTTAGTTTGTGTGCGTACGTGTGTGCGTGTGTGTACTCATAGGAGTACAGTCTAAGCCTAATCTTAGCCTTTTTAGGGTAAGGGTGGAGACTCCCTGTATGAGTGTCAAGGAGAGATGGTGCTGGGCTAACAATGTCAATGCGATAATTTCCCGAGAAGCTTTCTCACCTTACATGCTGATATAGTGCTGGGGAAGAAAATCAGAAAAGGGCTACCGAAAAGCAGAGGAAATAACATTTCTCCTCCAGATAGAATCATGTGGCTTTCCAGATTGCACTGGACTGTAACAGCCAGCTCATTTCACCATTGGCTAGGGCTCATGGGAGTTACAGTCCAACATCTGGAAGGTCATAGGAGTACCATTTCTAATTTAGGTATAGTGATGTCTTCATTGGCCTCTTCAGATTTCCCTGCAAACACCATCCCAATATGCATGGTGAATAAAGGTCACAATAATTTGTCCTGTCAGCAAGGGTATGTGCCTAGCAGTCCCCTTTGATTTCTGTGCATAAAATGTACCTGTATGCAGGGAGGGCCCTTCATGCATACAGTTGGAATTTCACAGCATTTGCATGTAAGTCACCAATGCAATGGACTCTTCCTGACAGATGTCCATGCTCTGCATGTAGTTGACATGTAGAGTTATTCTTTATGCACAAGGGGCTTGGGCCGCCAAGTGCGAAGCATCCCAGGCCCCAAGATTTCATAGTGGAAACCTGAGACCTAGGGTAAAACTCTTGTGATGTCCTGGGGGACAGAAGCTGGTGATGTCATTAAGCATTTACCACAGCTGCTGAGAGGATGTCAGTCAAATAAATAATAAAAAACAACAAATAACTAAGTCTAACAAATGAGACAAACAAAGGAGGGGGAAGAAGATTTCTGGAGAATCTAGAGTCTTTCCATACTGCAGCAATCAGCAATGGGGGCCAGCATAAAACACACATTGAAAGGTTTTTAGGATATTGCTCTCACCCTGAAACTCCTCTCTTCTTCCTAGGCCCTGGATAACTAGGAGCCAAGCCCTGAAAGCTGGGAATCACACAAGCGGGCAGTCATCAAGGCCCACATCTCCCTTTCCCTGCATGCATAGGCCCAGCACATGAGGAAAATGTTTGCAGAGAGCTAATGATATTCCAATATGTATGTTTTAGCAACTTTGTACATGTATGAGAAGCTGTTCGTAAGGCCTTTGAGATTATCAATAACAATACATAGCTGCCACCCATTTGATATTTTCCTTTCACAAAGCACTTCTCATTCAAGCATATCACACGATCTTACACTGATATGATTTCCCAAATCAGCTATTAAGGGCATTGCCACTATAAATAAAATATAAAATGAAATGAATAACTGCAAAAGTGTCATGGGCACTTGGCAAACAGCTCAAGTGATACCCAGTAATACAGTTCCCTTCTTCAGTGCCCAACTGACAATTTCCAGGCCAATTAAAACAAAGGCAAGAACCATTTTATTTTCTTTATTTTCAGTCGATACTGTATGAATACAAAGTTTCTAGAAAGCTACAAAAAATCTACCACTTTATCAAGAAGGCATCAAAATGTGTCACTTTGCAAAGACATGGAACACCTGCAGTAACCGACACAAAAATAGCATTTTTAGAGTGATGAAATAATTGCACTTAACTGTCATGGATATTAAAGTTATCACACATATGTACCGCGAAAGCTAGAATACATTTGTTTTTACAAAGCACTTTTATAAAAAAATTCTCTGCACACAAACCCTATAATTTTCATATTACTATCATACTAAAGATAAATTCACTTTAAAGCCAACACTTAAAACATTTTTTAAAAAAACAAAAAGGTACCAGTACCTACACACAGACGACAACAAATACAAGAATACTGTACTGCCAAAAGGTTTGATTGAAACTCATTTTGAAAACTTCAAAATATGTTAAGACAAGATTTGAAAAGTTTCATTTTTATATATAAAAGAGCTTTCCCTCTATGTCTAAGCAAGAGGTACTTTGTCATCCAAAGGCAGATTCTACATCCCACCCCTCAAAATAACCAGCAGCAGTACAATATTAAAGTAACCACTGACCATATATGAATATGTTTAAGTCACAAACCCAGTTTATACACATTACACAAATAAACAAAGTGAGAATTCCATTAAGTCATTTACAAATGTGAACAAATGCATGTGGCAAATTTTTAAAAAATCAAAAGTAAAACTGTTTTACATAAAATGTACTGATATTAAAGAATTAAAGGCTATTCAGGTTTTTAAAAGTGTTATAAAATTATTTTGTCTTTTCAGGCACATATTGTATTTTTTTCTGCGGTTATGAGCCTGAAGTAAAGGCCCATTTGAAAAGTAAGAAGGAAATGAAACAAAATGTAAAAGAAAAATCAAACCATTCTTTAAGGAGGTAACTGGGCATATCCTCTCTATGAACCGAGTGCATTTAAGAGTTAATTGACACAGTGGAACTTTTTTTCTTTTTAAAAAATATCTCTTAGTCAAATTATCTTGCTGACCTAAAGTTCCAAACTTCTTTTATACTTCTGCCAAACTTCTCTATACATTATACATATAGATTGCCAAACTTCTTTATACTTCTCATTATCCAGTATATCTTTTCTGAGGAATATTTGGGAGAAAGTAATGGAAAATCAGATTAAAGAAAATCAACCTGAGTATGGACTGAAATAAGGACCTGTTTCCACATTATTGTAGCCCATGGCAGCTGCCCCCAATCAGTTTCCCATGCTGGTGATCAATGAGGCAGGAAATGCTGTTTAAACCGTTTACCGGGTGCTGTGGTCCCAAATTATGCAGTGCATCTGGAGTTGTCAAGATTGTGCAACACTGATGTGCAAGCACTACAGGGATTTAGAACACCACACATGGCAAAGGCTATGGAGTGTCACTCCCTGCTCCATGGATTGTCAGGATGTAGAAAAATTTCTCAGCAGCAGTCACAGACAATTGAAGAAATATCTATCTACTGATCCCTATAGAACCATCTATGTTGCTTGATGACTATTGACAATGTTGGCCATGTTAAAAGCCACAGCAGCCCTGGGGGCGCAGTGGCTGAATGCCTGTACTGCAGCCACTCACTCATAAACCACAAGGTTATGAGTTCAATACCAGCCAGGGCTGAGGCTCGACTCAGGCCTGCATCCTTCCAAGGTTGCTAAAATGAATACCCAGCTTGTTGGAGGGCAATCAGCTCACAGTTATAAACTGCTTAGACACCCCATAGCGAGGTATGAAGCAGTATATAAATAAAGTTGCTTTTTGCTTTGCATTGGTATGCAAGTGAATAATCCTGAAAGGCTCAATTTAGAAAATATGACAAACCATGGTTTGTGCTTACAGTAGTTTACTGGCTAAACCATGGTTGGGTTGAGTTTCCAAATGCATAACAAGCAGACCATGATTTTGAGCTACTTGAATTTATTATCTCTGAGCATTCACTATCATATGTTCACCCCTACTGATGTGATGCAGCAGTTTCTGCAGGCTGGACAATGGCCATAACTATGATTTGTCATGTGAGATATTTTACCAGAGCATGAAAATACCCACATCAAACCATAGCTTCTGATTCTGGTTTAATAACAGATTGCAAAACATGTTTTGTCAGTTTAGGACCATGCTAAACCATAGGTAGGTTATCTTAACCATGCTTTTGCCAGGATGTCCAAACTGCCGTGAAAAAGCAGGAGTGCCTTAGGAATTAGAAGGGGGAATTAAAATTTACGGCCTTACAGTTTCCCAAATGCTGTGACTTCTAATTCCCAATTGTTTCTATCCAGTGTAATAATTCACTGTTATTTGAAGATGACAGAAGCAAAAAAAAGTTTAATTCACTGTAGTTGCTAAACTGTCTGGGCTCTAGCATTGGGAAAAAGTGGGGAAATAGATTTCTAAGTTGCAACTTACACATCATAGTGGTACAGTACCTAAATAAAACCAACCTAGAATTCAAGTAAGTATAAAATTACATTTGTAAAGAACACTATGTTTCAACTGCCATAAAATGTACCATTTTTTTTCAATTTTGTACATAACACAATAAATAAAAATGATTCCTTTGCAATAAAATATACTCCAGCACTTGCTCACTTATATCTGTCTCAGCAGATATATTCAATAGTTGTAAATATATATATAATGTACTTGTGAGGCCAAGCTATCCTTACTAGTTTTGATGTGGGAAGAGACTAAGTGTGATCTGTATCTCTGAGGACTAGAAGCAATATAAAGGTAGGCTGCAATCCTATACACACCCACGCCAATAAGTAAGCCTAATTGAAATCAATGGGGCTTACTTCTGAATAGAGATGCTTAGGATTGCAGTGAGTAAGAGATAACAAGGGGCATAGACACAAATACTTACCACTTTTGTGTCACAAATTAATTTTAAATAAAAATATTATTTTTTTAAATATTAGAAACAAAAATGTATTCACAGCGACAAATCCCCTCTGCCAACTTTTGGTTTTACTGCTGTTGCTTCTCATTGATGATTTTTAATTATGTTGCGTCCCTCTGAATCAATGTCAATGTTGTCAAAAATCCCTTGAAATAAATGGTATATTCCAAATTCACAAACAGAGTTAAAATGGCACAAATTATTTGAAGCCACTGCCTTTCCTGCAGTGATAGCAGGAAAGTGCTGAATGATGCCACTCCTAAGGTTTTCCCAATGATGTTTGTCATTCATTCCTAACAATTTGGTGCTACAAAGCACAGGTCAGATCACAGGTACATTTTGATCCACACCTTCATTTTCAATTTTAGGCATCCAACTGTTCAACTTTGTAAACAAAATAAGTGCAAATTTAAGAGAAAGAAGAAAACCATCTTCACAGATTTAGAACTAACTATATTAATAAAGTCACATTTGTCCTTTGCCTGAAATTCTGCTATTTACACAGACGCGTATTACTCAAGATGCAAGATTGGATGGAGAAAGACATGGCAAAGGTGAAATACTGACTGCTTTCCTATAATATAGCAAGTCAGCAATGCTGCAGAAACAATGACAAACAGCTGAATAACGTGGAGAATAGTTGTTCAGCATTATGCACTCTTGTGATTTGCAAAAAGCATGCTACTATAAAAATGTACTTTTTTTTTCTAGAATGGAGGCCTGTTAGTTTTGACTATTTCCAATAACCCAAAGGCATTATGGTGATCTCTAAATATTTTTGGTCTCTACAAATTGTCATTATTATGGCAACACTTTTCTAAGCTGGAATTTTAAAACCAAAGGCACTTGCATGCAAGAGTGCAGAGAGTCACAAAGGTTTAAGTATTTGGTCAGGAGAATTTAAGAAGGCAGCATTATTCATATAATTCACTTTCTGCAGAAAATTCTAGAGCTGTTAACATTTCATTTTGGTATAGGTATTCCAACTATGTAGTAAAGGGGACTGATTTATACAGAAAGGTGTCTAAGACCATGTAATCAAAAGGCTTCTCTCTAGATATATAAATATTTTTAAGTAAACCAATTAGTGGACTATGTAAGATTGGCATGATAGACTAAAAGGTACTTCTAATATAGCACTAAGGCACTGCATATTGTAATGCTTTGGCAGCTCAGAATTAAGAAGTTCCTACGACAGTGTAACAGTAACAGGAGAGATGCTTCCAGCTTACAAAAGAGCTCACAGTTTACAGGCAGCCTTTTGGACTACACAATCCACACGAAACATCTGACAGACTTAAGGCTTTCCAGAAGAAACATGCACTGGGGATTGAATCATTTACATCCATGTAAAGTTTATGACAAGGCAAACAGTTCCCCATACACTTTACAAAAATGAACGCCAAGAGACATTGTGACTCTTCAAATGGTATAGTTATTACATACATAGTATCGTGGACTGTATTAACCGGGGGGGGGGGGGGGGGGGGGGGGGGGGGAAGAGGAAGATACCTGGTTTGCAAACCATTTTATACACATCAAGAAGTCTCCTTGAGGTGTATAATTTTTAACATTTAATTTTCTTCTTTTTTTAAAAATAAATCCATCAAAAACCAAAAGTGTAATGAAAGAAAGATAACATTTTTTTAAAAATAGGCTTAGACATTTTTTAACACCAAGTGCTTCAAACAAAGGGCTACTTTAGATGATTAAGATTCAGTGCTTCTGTACAATCATTGTTATGTTAATCACCGATGAAGAGACTCAGCCAGAAACATCCAGTTCCACAGTTTTTAGAGTTAAAGTGAATGAGATCACAATCCTATGCATTTCTACTCAGAAGAAAACTGAGTTGAATGGATTCCCAGGGACATGTGTATAAGATTGCAGCCCTGGGAGGTTCATCTGTCTTAACATCTGTGGGTTCAAAGACACTGAACTTGCAGAGGATTTGAAGACTCAGTATTATATCTGGCCTTACATTATACCTACCTGTTGATATCCATTTAAGGCTTTAAATCTCTACTCACATTTTGCTTCCTCAGATACTGAAAGTGTTATAGCAGAGATGGCCAACTTTGGAGGGTCTTCTGCCTCAAGTAACCTTCAAATGGACAAATACACCCCAAAAGGTTTTATTTGTTATGTGTGATTAGTCATTTTTGTGTCCAAATTTTTTGTTTACTAGGCATGGGAGAGAGGGGTAGGGGCTGCTCTTGGGGACACATACTGCTTTGGGGCATAATTTGCCTGTCTTTGTGTTAATGGAATACTGCATCAACCTATTAGAAGGTCATGAATGGAAGACTGCACACAACCTGCTACACATTGTGCAGTGTTCTAGAAGCTGAAATACCATAGCCAGCCCTTTTCTGACAATTCACTATAATGATAGGGCACATTATTTTAGCTAGACAGGTATGAAGCTTCACCCACTGAAGCTTTTTTCCCATCCCCCTCTACCATCCTTGCACTTTCAGTTGAATACAGGCTGACTTAGAAAGAATGGTGCAAAAGTAAATGAAGCTGGTGAAGCTTTGAAAGCTTGCATGATATATTTTGTGCATTTGAGTTGGCCCAATAAAGATATCACCATTTTGTAGATTTGGGATTTTGTTCTACAAAGCAAGTTTGTATAAAGCAAGAGGGAGGGGCAGCCATAAGAGTCCTCCTTGCTCATTTTTATTAGCACCAATGTTGAGCAATAAGGAAAAGGTAGGTAAGAATGACCACATGAGCCAGTGCCATGTCTGAAGCTCTACAGTTTGCACAATATGGCATTAGAATTTTGATAGCAATGTCACTAAAACAGGCCTCTGGAATTTCTGCTTCATCTCATGCCCAGGTCACCTTCCCTCTCCCTCTCTCTGTGTTCGTATTGAGTGGAGTGAGGCTGGACCTGGCAAGTGGCTGATAATACTCCTGTTTAGAAAGGAGATGTATTAGAAATGGGCTACAACTTGGTTGTAGAACAGTAATTTTACATAAAGGAACCCTGAGTCCCAGCAGTCAATGAGAGTAGATAGTAGACAGTTAGATGGGCCAATGATCTGATTTGGTATAAGTCAACTTTGTATCTTTTTCAAGCTTTTAATGGACCAGCAGACATGGCCACTAGGCTTTTTTTCAAATTGCTGGATCCCAAGTCATGAAGGACTACTACTTAAAAATTATCACTGATGATGCCTATTATTTTCTCGCATTCTAATGACATTAAAACAGATGAACCTTTCCCTTATATGCCATTCTGTTCTCAATCACTTTTTTTGTGGTTTTCAGCTGACAATACAATTTCAATATAGCATTTTAATCTCCCCCTTTATATTTACTAATTGATAATTGCGGTGTTGCAATTTCTTGGGACATTAGAAAAACTGAAACAAATAAAAAAAGTCTCCTATAATATATAACCACACACACATGATTACATACACCATAACTCTAATTTTTCAGTATTTAACTAGTTATTGCAAAACGAGCCATCTTTTAAATTAAATAATCAAATGTTCACTATTAGTACAATTCTTTATGTCTTTTTAATGCACTAGATTTAATTAGTAAAAGGGATAAAGTCTTCTCGCTTTGCAATACCTGATTGAAAAGTTTAATGGATTAGAAAGCTAGTTTTAATACAGAGGGAAGAAAAGAAAAAAAAGTTGCCTACTTTCAGGATCTGCTCCCAACAGGCATTTTCTTAAGGCTATGTTTGTCATTTGGCTTCAAACTGAAATTGAGTTGCAGTTATAAAATAATTTAGTGAATTACATTCGTATGTATCTTCCACAGTTATGAAGATAATTCTAAAAAGAATTTGTGTGCTAATTTTATGCTTATAGTTAAAATTCATTTCAATTTCATGTCCATCTTAAAAACAATTTCATTAATTTAGACAAAACACCTCACAAACTTGTTTAATTGCTGTTAAGTATTCCCATGGCAAATGCTCTCTTATATGCTTTTCACACAACATCAACAAAATAAAAATTTTCACAAAGGCTTTGAAATTCTTAAATATAGTCTCCCCCCAAAATGGTGTTTTTTAATATAAATTTGAAGAACATTTTTGTTTTAGAAAGAATTTGTACAACTGTACCAGAAATTTCACAGCTACAATATATATTGACACACTAAAATGAGGTTTAGGAAAAAAATGTTGGGGAAAGCTCAGCCAGAGGAACTGTCACTTAGTGTTGAGGTTGACAGTCTGTGTTTTCAGAAGGAGTTATAATGAAATGTGTCTATAAATAACTGTTCAGTCCTTTACAAGCCTGTAGATGTGATGCTGTGCACCATGTTCACTGTTTGAAACTTCAAATACACAAGCCATGCAAAGTAGGGTTTCTTGTGTGTCTCTGTTTGTTACAACCTGTGTTTAGATAAAAAAAGAAAGAAAGAAGATAGCATGTTAAAAATGTGGTCACTTTAGCTTCATGTATGAAAAGACAAGAATATCTTTCACTTTTCAACCATCAATATTTTGATTAAATGTTTCTCTGATGGTTGAAATTACTGTACATGAAACAAAAATAATAGTTGTAAATGTCTATGCTCCTTTTGAGAAAAAAGGTAACTTTTTAAATGAGCTAAATAAAAACTTAATTGAAAGTAAGAAAAACAATATAATTTTGGATGGTGATTTCAATAGGTATTAATGCCAATGAGCGATAGAAGATAATTTAAAAAAACCTATTAGTAAAAATCAAGGAAAGTTGCCACCTAATTGCTTCAATATGATAGAATAGGACCTTATAGATATTTAGTCACAAATGTATGGAAACAAGAATTTCCACTCATATTTTCTCAGTGTTGGGATTTTTACATATAATTCTATCATATTATGATTGGAGTGGGTCCTTGGCATGATTTCCATTTTTGTTACTTTTGTTGTTAGCTCTCTTGCCATGAGGAACATATCTATTCTAGAGAAGTATTGATGGGGATCTGAAAAGAAAACAAATCCATCCACCCTGGCTATTCCCCATTCTTAAGGAACAGAGCTGTGTGCATCACAAAGTCTCTTCTGTTTTTCCCAAACTCAGCCCTCAAGGGGAGTAGAGTGTCCTATCCCATGGCTGATATTGAATTAGATGCAGCTAACAGTCCGCTGTATGTGAAAGGGTAAGTGAACCATCACGTAATTTTCTGTCTTAAATGTCTTGAAACAACCTTGATTACAAGTATGTATGTTCAGTAAGTAAACCAGCACGATGGGCAGTAGCTTATCAGAAAAGATTAAAAACAGAGCCTTGCAAAACCCATGCTGTTTGATTCAAAGACCTAACACTTCTAATTCATGGAAACTGAATCAAATAAAAACTTATCTGCTCATAAAGTAGTGTACAGTGTACAGAAGCCCGCGTATAAAAACTATACATTACCAACAAAATTGTAAAGTTTTCCAAGACGCTGTTCATCATATATTTCTCTGGTAAATGTTTGAGCTTGTGGATGAAATTGATCATATATTCACACATTGGAGAGCGGTTTATTCTAAACACAAACCGGCCATTCTCAAACCGTGCATATTCAGTCTTGAGTAGAAAAGAAGAAAAATTAAAAAAAAAAAAAAAAAACAGAAAGTTCAAAACATTATCAAATTAGATTCTTTAAGTAATTAAAATCCATCGTGTTTTGCTTTCAATATGATCCATTGATTAATTATATAAAATAAATATTACCACAGTATGACATTTTAGCATATTCAATAAAAATATTTAAAAAACATATAATGTAGTTAAAACTGGGTTTCTCATAAAACCATAGTGGGAATGTACTCTTTAGAAACAGAATTCAAAGATATAGCCATGTCTGTCTGTAGATTCAGTATTAGAGAGATTTTGTAACACCTTAGAGACTAATTGAAAGAAAGTAAGAAGTTAGCAGCATGAGCTTTCGTAGACTTCAGTCTACGTCCTCAGATGCTTTTGGTGGAGTTTCTTTAGAAACAGCTTTGCCTTGACACAGTGGATCCAATATAGACCCTAAACCTCAAGGAATTCCTTGAAATCTGCTCTCTCCTCTGTTGTATGGGGTGTTTTGAATATGAATATGAGTATTTCCTATTCAGTTTGAAGACCATCTCCAGACTCAGCGAAGAGAGTGGGGCAGCTTTTGCTTCCATGAAACTCTGCTTATAGCTCAAGGAGCTCCATATTAAGTACAGAGCTCAGAAAAAGTTACTTGTTTGGACTACAACTCCTAGAATCACCCAGTTAGCATGCCTTACACCAAGTCAAGCTAGCTGAGGAATTCCAAAAGCTGTCGTCCACAAAAGGAACTTTTTTGAAAACTGGTCAGGGCTGCCTATAATTTGAAGGATGTACTCAAGTTGGTGTCATGATTCAAGAAGCATTATTTCTGAGTCAGAAAAATGAGATTTCTTATAATCTATCTCCCCATTCCCGAGTCACATGGATGGCAACCTCCACCCTAAAATACTTGTTTATCCTGGAAGTTGCTGGCACAGTCCTTATCTTAATCTGCCTCTCCCATGAGGGGAAGATCCATCCTGTCTCCCACACTGGATTGGAAATGTAAGACTCCTCCTAAAGCCCTCACATACTTATTGTAACAAACAAAACTGTACTCCATTTTATCAACTATACATATTTTTTAAAAAGGAATACAACTGGAAATGTTGTTGTTGTTAATTACCAGTACATCAGCTTTGACTTATGGCAACCCTATGAAAGAGACATCTCCAAGTCACCCTGTTATTAACAACCCTGCTCAGTTCTTGCAAACTCAGGGCTATGGCTTTCTTGATTGAATCATTCCACCTGTAATGCAATCTTTCTTTTTTCCTACTGCCTTCTACCTTACCAAGCATTATTGTCTAATGAATCATGTCTTCTCAAGATATGCCCAAATTCAACACAGCCATTCAAATTAATGAGCACTATGGTTCATCAGAGCATTAACATTGTCCCTAGAAAAAGCGTCTACTTCACTTACAGGAATGGCACTGAAAGAAACCTTTCTCTCATTTTCTTTTTCTCCAATTATCTGGAAGTAGGTAATATGCATGTGATTCAGAAAACAAACATATACAGTAAGACTTCCCCCCAACCCATCCACCTCAAGTCATACAGGGAATATAATGGCACTCTGGGGTATTTTGAAGCAGTTTGTTTTGTGGGCTGTGTTTTCTAGACTAACATAGTTCAGGATCATTATTCTTCGGAGAATTCAAACCCCAAAGGGAGCTAAGGCATAAGGGATTTCTATCTAATGTTTTGAAATAATATGACCAGAAGCCCAGACAGCCATTGTACGTCTGAGGCTTTGAGAGGTGACCACAGACACCCCTAAATGAGTGTGCCATAATTTTACACACACTATGAGCCTTGTATGCTCCACTAACGTTGTTTGTCCTACCAGGATGAAATTGCAAGGTTTGGAAACTTTATCGCCAGTAGATTTTCCCTAGAAAGACACAAATAAAGCATCTACTCTTCTAAAACCTTAGGGCCTGTCCAGATAAAAACAAAGTACCCTGGGCACTTACAAGTTACGTCTCCTCTCCATGGATTGGAGAAGTTTTGACAAAAAGATGAGAACAGTAACTTCTTGAACTCTATGGAATGACCTTCCAGACAAAGGAGAAACACTGGCTTAAGGAAGACCTTATCTTTAGGGAAAGTACACAGCACTGAGTCCAAAGAGAGAGCTCCTAGGTCTCAGACCTGTCTGGTAGATATGTATTATAGAGTATGTGCAGAGTTCTGCTGGAAAATGTGTAAACTGATATTATTCAAAAAAGCAGAGTTTCTACATGGGAAAATTGCTTGAAGGATCTACGTGTGTCCTCAGTTATGGTTTTCATTCCCCCTGATAGATTTGTTGAGATTGAACAGCAAGGAGCTGCTTCTGCTTGTTCTACCCCTCTAAGAAAAAGCAACACAAGTTGTGTTGAAAACACACAGATTGCATAATTTGCATTAATCCAAATGCAATCATCATCATCATCATCATCATCATCATCATCATCATCAGGTAGGCAGAAAAGATAACCTGGAGGAAGAAGATACTTTTAGAGGAAACTCAGAATGACAGCACAATCCAAGCAGCATTTTGAAACTCCTACCTCTACTTTTTCTACCACTTGCTTCCCAAATGAACAGACTTTGGTGGAACAGGTGATTGTCATATTTTCTGAACTCTCGTATTGACTTGTTACGCCATAGAATGCCCCAGTATCATCTTGTATGTTGCAGTTTAAGTCCGCCTGCAGGGGAAAAAATCACAGCTGTTTTCTCAACTGCTTGTATTAGTGGGAGAAATACTTATTAATCCTTAACACTGTATATTTTAACAGTCCACTTAAAAAAAAGGCATAACAAATCGTAATGATTCTCTCTGCAGATGTAGAAGAGCTACTATCAGATTTTGCAAAGCAGGACTGAGTTCACCTGCAGCCATAGTCATGTTCCAAGGGAATGCCTTGTACAGTCTGAACTGCCAATAGCTGCACTATTTCTCCAAGGTTTGGGTTTAAATCCTAAGAACTTTTGACAATTTGGTTTCTAATTCAAGGAATTAAAAATAATAAACTATATAGCACTGAATATGGATTTCTCTTTCTTCCTCTCTGGGCACTTAAGCATCTGCCTGGAATTTGATTCAGATAGCTACCACAGCAACACCAAGCAACTGAGATCAATAAAAATAACTGTTCACTTGAAACCTAAAATTTTTAGAAACTTGCATTCTTCAGCCTCATGGTTAGGAATAAGCTCTTCAAATGAAGGGCGAGTACTTCTCTATTCCACCTTTGAGTAGTTCTTTTGCATACCAAAGATTAAAAAACAGATGTAAAAGTTATTCCCTGTGCTTTACGTTTATAGAGGCAATATTGAACAATATTTAAAAGGGAAAACACTTTGGCCACAGTCCAACATGGAGGTAAGTATCTCTCATGACTTGAATGGCTTAAACATAATTAACTCTGCATTAGACAGTGGCAAATATGTTTCTACATACTAATGACTATTTTTTCACTTCTGTGTTTGACTTTGACTTTCCCTTATCGGGAATTCTGAAATCTGCAATATTCATGGACTTGGAGTCCGGAGTCTTGCTCATTTGCGGATGGCAAGCGAGGAGGGACAAAATGGATGCATGGGAGCGTGGCCCAATTATAACTAATGGGGACGTCAACATTTGCGTTTCTCCAGATTTGCGGGGGGGGGGGGGGGAACAGATCCTCTGTGAATCAGGAGAGACGTCAGTACTGCAAATACTTTTTGAGCCACTATATTTGTGAGGTTGGAGAGAGATACGGTTGTAGAGAGATGTGATGGTCTGTGAAATGGAAGAATATGTGGATTTGTGCCAAGCATTATGCTTGGATTTCCACCATTTGATGATCCTCAGTCTCCCTCTAATCTCATTATGTCTCATTAGGTATATGCAAATACAGATACTCCAAAATCTAAAAAAATCTGAAATATGGAACACTTTTGGTTCCAAGTATTTGCATAAGGGATACTAAACCTGTAGTACTCATATTTCCACTTCACAGTTCTGCCTGAACACATTTGTTGTCCTGCATGGTATGCAAATCAATCTGTAAACATACTAAATAAATCACATGCAATTTATCATTGTCATGTCTACTATAATCAGAATAACTATTTACAACCAACTTCAGGTAATCAGCATCTTCTCAATAGATCTCTTGGAACAAGTAAAGCCATTTCTAATAATCAGACAAAATTAACTAGGTTAAATGCAAGGGGGAAAAAGAAGAAAGATGAAGCAAATCAGGATGTACAATAACATATATATTTAATACAACTGAAAACAGTCAACTGCTTTGGCTTATAGACTGACAAAATAATTACCTAGAAAGTGTCTGCTGACATTTTATTTATTTAGGGGATTTATATCCCATCTTTCTCCCAAAATAAGATTCAAGGCAGTTAACAATAATTAAAAAGATAGAATTAAAACACTGATTACAAAAGTTAAAAATAATTTAAAAATACTAATATTAAAACATAACTTAAAAACAGCATAGTTAAAACCAATAAACCCATTAAAACAGCACACAACACTACACAAGTAAAATGTATCCACCCAAAGCCTGCTAAATAAAAATGTCTTCAGCTGTCCATGAAAAGGGAGGAGAGGGGGCCAACCTGACCTGCTGTGGAAGTAACTTTCACAGTCTGGGAGAGGCCATGGAGAAGGCTCTCTCCCAAGTCCTCACTAACCATGCCTGCAGAGGTGGTGGGACTGAGAGAAAGCCCTCCCCTGCTGATCTTAACAGTCGGGCTGTCTTGTATAGGGAGATACTGCCCCTATATTAAATGGGAATAATCTTGTAATCATATGAGTTTGGTTTGCCTGTTGTGCTAAGCTGTGTGCTAGTGAATGCTGCTTGACAAGAGGGAATGGGTAAACAAACCACTGAACATCCATCCATGATTTGTTAATCAAGATGGCAACTGTCTTGTTTCTAACAGGCCAGAATCAAAAGCCAAAAATCAGCATGTACCAATATGCTTGCTTGTTCACACTATGTCAGAATCCCAAATCTGTATGAATGAGGGATGCATGAAGATAGTTCTGGTCAGCAAAATGGAGGTTGACACTATCTTCCTAACAGATCAGTTGTCTCACAACTTTTTGGAAGCATTCCCACCACTAACATAAATTGAAAACTATATAGTCAAATTGATGTGGAGGAAGCTCTTCTTAAAAGCTGGTGAAGTAAATCTAATTTTCCCATCAGATGTTGCTTATGATACATAAAGAATGGTGATTAAACAGGAACATCTATGTTACCCATAGTCCCCTTCATATCCAAAAATATGAAGAACCTATATGGTACCCATAGTTCCTCTGCTATTAAAAATGTGAAATTCCATGATGACCTCCAGATGAACTCTGGCAGTGGAATTGGAGGTAAAAGTCCTCTGCACCCAGGGCTTGGGCAGACCACCCTTAATCCTTAATGCACACAATAGCCCCAGATAGTCTAGGAGAGTTGCGAATGGGATTTTTCCTGATGAGATCATCTAGCCCATCGAAAGGTGTATTGTGTCACCCAGTCACAAGCACCCTCAGCCATCAGAAGTGTAATGTTTGTATTGTGCCACCCAGTCTCACTCTCCCCCACCCATTGGAAGGTGCATTGTGTCACCTAGTCACACATTCCCCCAGGAAATGAGCCCCTCGGATTAAGAGCACCAGATACAGTGTAATCCTATACAGCAGGGTGCCATCATCGCAATTATCGCCTTTCGCCCCAGGGCCCATTTAGCCCTATATAAACCCTAAATTTTGGCCAGACAGTGTGCTAGCTTTGTGGTCTAAATGACTCCACGTCACTCTGACCTTTGAAGCAAGTTACCAGCAAGTCAGCTCAAACCCAAGCTGCGGAGCTAGACTTGTCTCCCATCATCCCGCATCCCATTCGCTTCCCGGAGGTCTACATTTCGGTAAGCATCACCATTAGTAACGCCTGCATTTCTGTTCCAATCTCCAACCCTGATTTTCCTGAGCCTTGAGAGTGTGTGTGAGTGCATGTTCTGTGAGTGTATTTCCCCTATCTCAATAAACTAGACATCTAGTGGTTAACCAACATCTGTCTCAGCCTCATTCCTTGGAGCCCCCTGGTCTCTTGGTATAAACACCGGGAGGGCGATCTCGTGGGGGCTCTTGTAGCCAGCCCATCTTGCAAATAATAACAACAACAATAATTCCCCTAAGGACTCTGTGCTACACCTGTGTCATTTTATGATTAACAGAAATTTATGCAAAAAAGCAATTACTTTGTGGTAGATGAACTATCTGTCTTTACAGAGCAGTTATTTTTAACAAACCTATATTTTGGGCTTATTATCAGGCCATGAGCATCAGCACTGACAAAAGAATAAATAATCATTATTATTTTCAGCAGTTTTCATAATTTCTAAAGACGTATAATAGAAGTGAAGTTGAAGACTTTCACAGCCGGAATCTAGTTTTTGAGGGTTTTTCAGGCTATGAAAGAGTTCTAGAAGAATTTATTCCTGACACTTCACCAGCCACTGTGGCTGGCATCTTCAGAAAAAGCTGGTATGGAAGAGAGTGGGGTATATATACTGTTGGTTGAAAGGAAGTGATTTACATGTTAGTCTGTGTATTGTTATGTTGATGAATGGCAAGACCTCAGGGTGTCTATTTAATTAATGATCCATTGTCTGCTAGAAAACCCCCCTGATCCTGGGTGGTTTTCATTTGCATTTGCAGGGTTTTGATTTTGGTGTTTTTCAGGACTGATAGCCAAACTTTGGAGACTATCACATTTGATTATAACACAGTTTATCTGAGCCAGCTAAAAATTAGAAGCAGGGGGTATCCTGATAGTATCATACATGTTTAGCTGCCGAAATCACTGCACATTTTTCTTTTTATGTCATTTGTGGCCACACCATGGGCCCTTTTTGTCCCACAGCTGCCACCAATTTATGCAAAGAGCCACTCCTTCACTAACCTTCTCTTCTAACTTATCTTGTACAAGATTTAGAACAGGGTATAACTATCTTGTACAAGTTTTAGAACAGGGGCCGGCAACCTATGCCCCCTGGGCCAGTTCCGGCCCGGGTCGCTGGACTTACCGGCCCAGGCTGATCCCTGCTGCCGCCGCACGCCACCGCTGCAGCGCATTTTCTCCTCTGTGCAGCTGCGTGCACCGCAGCCGCCATTTTGAAAATCAAAATGGCGGCTGCTATGCATTTGAGCATGCGCAGGAGTACTGCACATGTGCAAATGCATAGCAGTCCCCATTTTGATTTTCAAAATGGTGGCCGTGGCGTGCGCGGAGGCGGAGGCAGCCGTGTGCGCCATGGCGGTAGTGGTGGCGGCGGCGGCAGCATGCACAGGGGGTCACGCGCTGCAGCAGGGTGCGTGTGCCGCCATTCCCCCCCTCGGCCCATCGGACGGGAGGACTTCAGGGGACCGGCCCACACATCAAAAAGGTTGCCTACAGCTGGTTTAGAAGCATGGATATTCATTCACACTGTAGACAAATGTTTTATAAAATAACAATAAATCTTTATTTACAATACAAGTAACAATGTTTCACTTGGTCTTGCTGCATTTGTTATAACTGGTTACAGTTACAAACAATAATACTATAAAACACTCCTTTCCTTGGAACACTTTCAACTACCCCAACAGGACACTCTTAGCCCTTCTTTGGGTATCTTTGCCACTATTTCTTAACCAGCCTCTAAGGCTATAAATACCCCTCAGGATATTCTCTTTATTAACTCCCTCCCTTGGAGCTTAGTATGGGGATGAGGCCCCTCTCTCTCTTCTGGACCTTAACCATCTTCCTCTCTGGAACCTTCTCCACCAGACTCTCACTCTCTGGAATTCAAACCCTCTCTGACTTCCAACTGTTCCTGACGGAATTTCCCCTTACAGCCCAGCATTCTATTGGCTGTTGGCAGCTCAGTTCTGATTGGTTGTCACCAGGGCTGGCTCTAATTTGCCTTCTTTCCACAAGTGTCATCCAAATATCAGAACAATTTTGTGGGATTTTTTGGTGATGTTTCCAGGGCTTGCCTTCAAAGTGTTCCATGTAAAAGTGGCTCAGAGGGCTTCCCATGGCTACCCCATCTCATAAAATCAATTGTCCTACTGGAAGTAGCATGTTGTGAGGCAATATTTGAACAGGGCTGTGATGTCTTCCAGAAAAAATTGTTGGGTGAGTGCCATAGTTGTCCATAGTTGTCCAGTATGGGGACTTTAGTGAACAAGGAGACCACATCAAAACTGATTAGTACGTCTCTGGGTTTGAGTTTGAGGTTGGTGATTTTTTTCTATGAAGTGAGAGGAGTCCTTCAGGTAGTGGGTTTTTTGGCCTATATGGGTTTGTAATTGTGTGGCCAGAAACTTGGCAAGGTCATCCATGGGGGATCCAATGGTGCTCACTATGGGTCACAGTGGAATGGAATCCTTGTGGATCTTGCGAAGTCTATACAGTCTTGGTGGGAGAGCCTCAGATTTGCATAGACTCTGGCATGTGGTTGGCTGAATTGACAAGTTCTTGATCAAGGTGTTCACTTGCCTAGTGGTTTTGTTGGTCAGGTCATGTTTCAGTTTTTTGTATATTGCAGAAATCAAGAGTTCCTTGATTTTTTGTTTGTATTGTTCTGTTTCTGTGACTCCTATGGCATTGCCGTTGTCTACTGGGAAAATGATGATTTCTGGGTCTGAATTGAGTTCCTTGATGGTTTTTCTTTCTTTTTTTGGTTAAGTTGCTAGGTGGTGGTTTTGCCTTGTGCATAATCCTTTCTGTTTCTCCTGTTATCTCTTCCGCTTCTTCCTCTGGGAGATGGTGGAGGGAAGATTCAACCTGAGCAATAATGTCTTCAACTGGGATTCTGGTGGTGATAACTGCAAAGTTTCCTCCTTTGGCCAGGATGGATGTTTCTTCTTTTGAAAGTTTCCACTCCATCAGATTGATGATGGTTTTTGATGTGTCCAGTGAGGGTTTTAGCTGGTGCTTGTGGCATTTGTTGATTTTTTGTTTCTGTCTTTCAATGTGGTCCGCCATATCTTTTTCCATTTTTCTGTAGGTGAGGCTGTCAATTTTGTCCCACTCTTGGGGGTTCATCTTTTGACTGATGCTGAGGTGGAGTGATAGTTGCTCCCTGTCTGTGTTAGCCTGTTCTTTGTGGGTGGTGTGCATTCTTTCCCGTAACAGTGCATGTTCCATTTGGTTGTAGATCCAGGTTGGCTTGTCGGGATTTTAAGGTCCTTTTTGCTTCGAAAAAGTATGGTATGTGTCCCTGCAGCATAGCAGGAAGTTTAGTGAGCAGAGTAAATGTGCTCTCCTGGTCTGGAGGTTTTCTAGTTTCTGAATGTCTTGGAACAGTTTCTCCCCATAGAGATGTCTAATGTGAAGTCAAAGGCTTTCACGGCTGGCATCTATATCTGAGGCTGTCCCACAAAGACTGTATGGCAGGGGTAGGCAACCTTTCCCCTTTAAGGGCCAAGGGACTTCAGCTCCCAGAATCCCAGGAGCTATTGGAATTACTGAGCTGATGGAATTGAATGGAAATAATTGAATAAACACATGAAATCACCTAACCGATCAATTATTTTATTTAATCAATAGACCTTATTTTTGCTCAATGAAATATTGTATTATTGATTGAAGAAATTACAGGAGGTAAAAAGAAGGGGGAAATTGATTGATTAATTGAAGTGTTTTAAAAATTAACAAATCTAACAGTCTGATAAGTTTAATTAATTAGGAATCTAATTTGTATTTATTACCAATATTGGAAAACTCCAAGAACCAGCAATAAAAAGAATAGGAAAACAGAAAGAGATGGCTTCGAGTTTAACAACAAGGCTCCAATCTATGAAAAGTCAGCAAAGTACTCAGAGAGGGCCATCAATTTTAATTTCTTTATGGTCAACAGTAAGCATGCCTTTGCACTTTCTTCTTTGATTTTCCTTAGTAGTTGTTCCAGGGTTGTGAGATTTTCTGCTAGTATTATGGTGTCGTCAGCATATCTCAGATTGTTGATATTTCTTCCTCCTATTTTCACTCCTCCCTCTTCCATGTCCAAGCCTGCTTTCCTTACAATATGTTCTGCATATAGGTTGAACAGCTAGGGTAATAAGGCGCAGCTAAGTGATCTTTATTTAGGATTTGGCAGAAATATAAACCTTAAATCAGTATAAAGATATCATTATGGGTCTCTATAAATGAGGCCTTCTATCAAAGAGAAGAAATTGTAACAGGAAGATGGGTGACATACAAGGATCTATTGTCAGAGGGTGAGGATGGAACTAATATTATGAAGACACCTGAGGAACGGGCAGAAAAAGGATACAGATACAATTGGTATCTGTATAGACAGATGCCAGAAAAGTTCAAAATGGACATGAAATTACAAGGAATAGAATTAGAAAAAAACAGATTTAGAAACAATATTATTAGGAAACGGAGAATAGAACTATTTCTAAACTCTATAAAGAATTACTTAATATAGAGATGGAACCTGAATTTATCAAAGATTACATGATAAAATGGGCTAAGAACTGTTGAGAAAATATTTTACTAGAAGATTGGAAGAAGAATTGGTGGAAAAGAATTAAATACAGTTTTCACAGATCTTAGAAAGCAATACTTCAAAATGCAGTTTAGGTCATATCTGACCCCAGATAGAATATCTGATATGTATAAGAACTCAAGTGATCGATGTTAGAAGTATGTGAGGGATAGAGGCACTATGATATGTGGTGGTCATGCCCTAGTGCCAGACAATACTGGGGATCAATTCAAAAATCAATAGAAGAAATATTTCAAGATGCAAAAAGACCCCAAGGTTTTCCTGTTTAGAATAATTGATCAGGAAATAGAAAGAAGGCATGGGAGAATTTTATTCTATATATTAAGCACAACAAGAATTGCATACACAAAAAAGTGGGGGGAAAGATATACTGATTGTTTGGGATTGGGTATGGAAATTATATGATTTCATAAAAAATGACAAATTGACATGTTTGATTAAATTTGAATCACTAGGAAAATTCAGTAAGGAATGGACCCCGGTAATGGAATATTTGTAAGAATTCTGGAATCAAAGGATACCTCAAACAATACAAAAGCAGAATGAAAAAACAAAAGGATACCAGGAAAATAATAAAATAGACACATAATTTTTTTTTTGGCCATAAATAGATTATATATCTCAAATTTGTGATTGGAGATTATAATGTAATATAAGAAACAAATGATAATTATTTGGGTAATTATGTACAAATAATTTATAATCAAAAGGGAGAGGGTTTAATTTCCAATTAAAAAAAGAATGAAATATGTTAAATATTAAGACATCAGCAAAATTATGCATTTTTTTGTGTGATGTTATGTCAACTTATGCTATATTATGTGTGTTATGTTGTAAACTACATGTTTTTTTAATTCAGTAAAGTTTATTTTAAAAAAGATTATATCTGGGCAATGAAAAAGCCCAGAATTAAACAAAAATATATGCAAGATGCAGTAAACAGAGAAGGCTTTGCAGTACTCAATCTAAAATTATAGTTTGAAGCCAGTGGCTTCACATGGATAAGGGACCGGTTAAAATTAGAAGATAGGAGATTATTAAAATCAGAAAGTTCAGAACTTAGATTTGGTCTACATACATTTTTATGACAAAATACAAGCTAACCAAGATTTTGATAATCATGTTGTTAGAACTGCAATATTTAAGGTGTGGAAAAATTATAAAAGATGAATATGTCCAAAAATTCCAATATGGGTATCATCCCATGAAGCCCTATTTAGATCAGATCAACAGAGAAAATAAAAATGGATAAAATACAGTGATCTGTTAGAAAAAGTTTAAAAAATCTGGAAATTAAAACTTCAGAATAAATGAGATCAGAAGGAAGGGAATGTGGTTGCCTCCTTTATTGACAATTAAGATCAAGATATATAATAGATAAAAAATTAATAGGGATAACAGATATAAAAACTGATTTAGAAGAACCATTTGGTCTGAGAAGCCTGCTCTTTTATCCAGGATGTCTAAAAAATTACTAGAAATTTACATGGAAGACGAAACTGTCAGGAAATGACATGATGTGACCACAAGATGGCTATAAGCTTAGTAATGAAAGTAGTTAAGCTCCAGTGGCAGGTGTGCGTGAGTCAGCACTTGGGAGTATGCACACCTGGGATGCCTGATGCAGGAGGCATTGGTGATCACCTATAAAAAGGAGATGGGAATTATCTTCTGTGTGGGTTTCTTGTGGATGGTGGTTGGCGGAGCAGTTTGTTGGTTAGGAGAAAGATTTATGAGTATTAGAGACGGCTGTCCTATACTCTGTGTATATACTGTAAATATACTGCAAACAAAGATTAAAGCCCTCAAGTTGAGTGAAGGCTGGCCTTGTTGCTGTCTTTATTTGGCAAGCTAGAGCTCAAGGCAGTGTGCTGGGTGAAGGAATGTTTCCTTTTGAGCCTGAAGTCTTTTGCAGAAGTCTCTCCAGAAACCTTCTCCTTGGCATCCTGTTGACGTGGAACAACTCTGCAGGTGGTTGTGGTGGACACAGCACGTTTTTCTACGCCCCAACAGAAACAGTAAAAGAAAGTATGATTTCATGGGCCCAAAACTGTGGCCAAATAATAGAATTAAATCAGTGGGTGAGATGCTGGAGTATGAGATTAAAATATTCACCAAGCCAGGATGTTTGAGAGAACTACTATAAAATTTTATACAGATGGCACCTCTCCCCAGATGGTATAAGTAAAATGTACAGAACAGGGAAAGATCAATGTTGGAAATGTGAAAGGGAGAAGGGAACCTTTTTTCATTTGTGGTGGTCCTGTACAGAAGCAAAAAGGTATTGGAAAGAAATCTATACAAGTATAAATGAAATATTAGAAATAAAATTATAATATAGACCTGAAATATTACTTTTAAGCATGCATGATGATAACAACGAAAAATATATAAGAAAATTATTTTTATATGTTAACTATAGCTAGATTAATCTACGTAAAATATTGGAAAACAAAAAAGGAAATACAGATAGACTACTGGATAATTAAACTCTTTGATATGATGGAGATGGACAACTTATCCAAGGAAATCAATGAAAATATAATATAAATTACAATAGAAGATTGGAAAAAAACTATGTGTACATAAAAAAGAAGAGGGGAAATATAGCAAGTATAAAAATGATGGAGGAGTAAAGAAGTAGAGAGATAAACTCTCCTCTCAGAAAAAAAAATCTAAAAATGTAAGCAAGGGAATTGAGAGTATTATTGATAAGGCAATTATGTTTTGATGGGAAGGGTAAACAATGTAAATTAAAAAGAAAAAGTGACTGACATTTTTGTTTGAAAAATAAGGTATACAGATAAAATGAGATGAAGACATGAACTGGTTGAAGGATGTTATTAGGAAGTATTGCATGGATTGGTTGATGGAGAGCTGTTTTTGTTTTTTTAATGTCTTTTATGTATTTGTTATTGATTTTGTTATTTATTGTGCACAGGATATGAATGCGTTACCGATTATTCGACAACAGGATTTTAAGAGTAAATGTAATTTTTTAAAAATGTTAATAAAAATATATGTATTTTTTTAAAAAGTAAGAAAAACAAGCTCTGGAAACGGCACCAAAAAAAGCCCAAAACATGGTTCGGATATGTGGATGACACCATCTGGAGCCACAGAGAAGATATGACCATGTTTTTGAACCATCTGAACAACATCCACCCAAACATCCAATTCAGGATGGAAAAAGAAAAGGACGGAACATTACCATTCTTGGATGTCCTGGTCATCCGCAAACCGGACCAATGGTTGGGCCACACAGTATACAGAAAATCTGTACACACATGGACAGATATCTACACAAGAACTCCAACCATCACCCAGACAAAAAAGCACAATAAAAACACTGGTAGACCATGCAAAAAGGATCTGTGAACCTCACTTCCTGGAAGTTGAACTGAAACTAAAACAAGTGGGAATGCTACAACACTTGGTTGCCTGGACAAGAAGCGACCACCATACAGAATAAGAATAGAATGCTTTCCCACTAGCAAGGGAAGTGGTTTTTCATTGGTGAGGGGTTCAAGTTAATATCAAGATTACCAATGATCTGATGGTGCATTTTATCACACTATTTAATTTATATGCAGATCATATCGCATGGAAAGTAGGATTAGAAACAAGTGGGTGGGGGGAAGAATGAAATAATATTTATATCATAAGCTTATTCAATAAAATTATATTTGCTATTCATTACATCCATACTGTATCTACTACATTGTCACATTGCCATTGTTGCCAAAGTTATAGTAAGGCAAAGCCCCAAAAGCCAGAGGAACAGCTGGGTCTGTTTTGTATGCATGATCCAGTATGGATCTAGTAGGGATTCTGGGTGAAGTATATCCTTGGAAGAGTGTAGAATGGTGCTTGTATTTGTTCCTGTGTTAAACAATGAAATAACTAAAGGAGTGATTCAAAAATTATTGTGCTCCTTAAATGTGAAAATTCATCCAAAAGTGCTGTGCCTTAATTAAGAAAAAGTGTGGAATGGCAGAAAAGCATCATATCCAAAGAAGATTAGAACTGCAACATGCTCAAATAGAACTAGTTATTCTTCATTCTCAGTGTTTTTTTAAAAAAATTGTGACAGTAAGGACAAATTATAGACTTAAATGGGAGGAGGGATTCAGTAAGAATTCTTTTTTAGTGTGAGTCCTTGTTAGACTTCCTAGGAAATAGTACTGGTGATCTTACTGGTACTTGTTCCCTCTGTCTGGTGATTATACTATAATACATTCATCCAGCAGTAAAATACAGCTTGTCAGTATAGAGCACAGAAAATTTTACATATCAAAACTATTAACTGTTTGACACGATGCATCAAAAAGGCCCCTGCTGAAGATCCCCAGCATGTACTGAAATAGAGCTGGCAGCAAACAAGAAGAATACTCCACATGGATAAGTGTTCTCAGTCTTCTGAGAAGAGAGGAGGCAGCCTGCATGTGTTACAAGAGTCTTGGCTAAGCAGATTTTTTGTTGGGGGGAAAAAACCAGCAAATGGAGAAAGATTATTAAAGCCCTTTCACAACAAAGAGATGGAAAAAGTAGCAGCACACACAGAGAGATTTCCTGAGGGAGCAGTATAATTAAAATACAAATATTCAGTAGTTAAAATTGAACACGTAGGGTCACTTGTTAAACAGCACAGAGGCTTCCTTCAATTACCGTAGCCTGAAATGAGGAGTCATTCATATGAGTGTATTATGCTTCCCCTCCTTCTCAGTGAACAGTGATCAAAGGGCAGAGATTCCAAATTGTGAAGCATTTTTTTCCAAAGGCAGCATCTGGATCTTTGGCAGACTTTACTGCCAGTTGCATGCTGCACGTTTGGAATCGCTTTCAGGTCTGCCATAGGGCTAGAGTTTTGATGGGCAGGCCAAGGTACTCTAGTTTCCAGCTGCCCTCTGACTCACACAGAAAAACTCACTCACTTGCACCAAAGAGGATTTGCACTGCTGCCACTGGGCAGAAAAATGTTCTTTTGGGAAGTGGGTGTGATCAGAAAAGTTGGGAGGAATCCCTTTATTTCCCTACAAATGTGTTTTAAACACGTTTAAGGAAAACTGGCTCCACATGACCTAACCACATTACCAAGCTCTTCTCTCAATTACAGCTTGTTTGCCAAGCTGCATTCTGTTATGCAATAAAGTTCATATCGAAGAAGAAACCTTACAATAGTTTTTTGTGAATGAAGGAGACAAAGATTCTGCATGCCTCTAAAGACTGCAGCAGACATACAGGAGGAACGTGGGAGGAGACCATGTGGCAGAGCTCTTTCTGAACATTAACTACACTGCATTCATTATTTGTTAACAGCGCCTGACAAAGAAACAGCATTATATATTTTTTTCAGTTACAGGTATTTTACATAATAAGAATAGTGAATAAACTTAACTACTCAACTCATGTTACTTTACCACTAATTATGCCATATATTTACATCCATAAAATAGGAGAGATTTTGGGGCATGATTTAATGCTCTTTTATTGTACTGATTCCTTTATTTCCATTCCACATTTGAATTTCAAAAATGCTTTGGACTTCAAAGCATCTTTTTTTAAAAGGCTGCACTAATTACACTATGCATTATTTTCTAGAGCAGCTTGTTTGCATTGCAGATTCTTGAAAAGATAGGTATTCATTAAAATAAATTTGTTAATATCACCCATATTCCTGGGGGGGGGGGTTGTTCATTTTACATAGGTGCTCAGAGAAAAAGAAAAGGTTGCATCAGTATAAAACACTACTAACATCCTAACATTTAACATCCTAACAGAACAACCCTACGCATATTTGTTCAGACGGGAGGACTACTATTTTGAATCAGAATTACTCTTGATGTAAAGAGGTGTATGATTTCATTTGAAGAGAGGTTACTAATGAATGTGACACATTCTTTTTAAAAGGGTTATAAATTCTCCTGTTCCACTGAACTGGCACAAAATATATACTAAACAATCTGAAGTCCAAAAGCTGAGCAGAATTTGACTGCTTCTCAAGGAGAAACTGGTTTACTACTGTAATTAACAGAATTGTAGGTGAGTGCTAGGCAAACCTTCATTTGGGCTTCTGGTTTTGGAAAACTGGCATTGAAGCATATTTCAAAGCTTGAAATGAAGATGCTTAGAGTTGGAGAAACAGGTGGATAGGCAGTGGAGCTGAGTAACTAGTATACCCACCTTTTAATTCTAGGACAAGTTTTATGAGGGACTCAGAATACCATAGGGAAAGGGAAGCACATCACTTCCTGTTCCCCTTCCAACTACGTTGCTGTACCTACCCTTCTGAACCTTGCATGTTTGTTATTTAGGGCCACCTACATCTGTCTGTCATTTTCAGGGCAATGTTTTATAGGATATCTAGGGATATAAACATGTTTTTACTGGAAATCCCCATACTTCAAAGACTGATCATTCACAAAACCTCCTGTGTATTATCATGTTGCAGAAGCAACCATGAAGAAGCAACTATCTGAAAACTTCATCAAAATAAATTAAGAAAAAATGCTGGCAGTTCCCTTTAACAATATACACCAACATTTAAAGCTGAGCAACACAAAATTCTGCACCTACTAATCTTCAATTTGGCAGCTGTAATCCATTCCTAAGAGGTATGCCTCCAAATTCCACTTAATTCTGATGAGAGAATAAAGGTTATGGTCAGTTGTTGATTTCCAGTGATAATATATGGAAAGCACACACTTTCAGAATCTTGGTTAATGTTTGGGACCAATGTTGAAGTATTTTGATCCTAAAATCATAGCAAAAATAAGGCTATTTTTCAAATCACTAGATCAGCAGTTGAGAGGAGTCTAAACACATCCCTAGCATGTATTTTCAAAATAACCTAATGTCTTTATTTTTTTTCTTAATGTGAATAAAAAGGACACTAAGAGGTTCTCTTAGAAAATGTCAGATGCTGCTAAAATATTGTATTGTACACAGAACAGTACAACATAGTTAATATATACTTCTTGATCAAACAATCTGTGTGAATGAGAGTCATGCTATCATAAATAATTTGTAAGTTCTTATCTTAATAAGCAGAAATCTAAATTACTTCCTTTCCTGGATGTAAGGGACTTGGAAACTGTGGTGCACGCGCTGGTAACCTCCCATCTCGATTTCTGTAATGCGCTCTACATGGGGCTACCCTCGTGC
The DNA here is from genome assembly GCA_020142125.1 of Phrynosoma platyrhinos. NCBI lineage: Eukaryota > Metazoa > Chordata > Lepidosauria > Squamata > Phrynosomatidae > Phrynosoma > Phrynosoma platyrhinos. The sequence goes on from CM034701.1 coordinate 103,057,258, forward strand.
TTGGTCCGGAAACTTCAATTAGTACAGAACATGGCAGCCAGGCTGGTCTTGGGAACATCAAGGAGAGACCATGTAACAACTGCCTTGAAGTCTCTTCACTGGCTGCCTATTAGTTTCCGGGCTCAGTACAA
>CM034701.1:103057488-103101319 GCA_020142125.1 Phrynosoma platyrhinos
ATTATTATTATTATTATTATTATTATTATTATTATTATTAAGTCCTACACCTGTTTCTTTTACTTGTACACCACAAATAACCTCACAAGTCACCAACTGAACACAGCTTCTATTGAGTCTTTACTGCCCCTGAACATTAAGCCAAAAGATCCCAACCAGATCTCTATATAATCAAGCTCCTTACATGGACTGGAGCCTTGCAGTGCTTGAATCATGTCCTACAACTGTTGGTCCATCTCAAGATACCCAGGTTTTGATAACTGGAAAAAAAAACCTTTCAATTCTTTACCATTCTTACTCATCTCACAGAATGTTCCAGGGAGTATCTGATACATAAGGAGTGTAGTATGCATAGCTTTTAGTGACCTTCTTAGCATCATGTTCAAACACTACCAGCTATCCAGTGGTATTACGAGATTAATTTGTATTTAGGTCTATTAAACAGATCCTTGTAGACAGTATTATTTTAACTTGATAGTGCAGGGCTGAGAAAGGATCTGCAGCTGGGGACAGACCAAGGGAGTAAACTTTCTTATGAGTAACCTGTCTGTACTGTTCTCATTGCTGTTAGGATGAGGAAAAGGTCATGCAAATAGACTTTAAATTTTCCAGCATTTGCAAATCTCCCAATAGGCACATGGACTGAAGGAGGAGGGGCCAGCCAGCAAAAGATACCCTCCACTTACCATCTTAACTAAGGACAGAAACATCAAAATGCAGGCATCTAACATTTCCAATTTTTCTCCTGTTTGGTTTGTAACATCTCGCCTGATGATGAAGCCAGTGGAGCTTTGAAAGCTTGCAACAAGTATATTGTGCATTTTGGTTGGCTAATAAAGGTATCACTGTTTGGTGGATTTTTGTTTGAATTTGTAAATGGCCAATACAGCTCCCCCTGCATGTTTTTTGATTTACTTTGTTTAGTTCTGCACTATATGACCTTGGAACATCATTTTTCACTGGCCTTCCCTGAAAGGGGGGGGGGTCACCTGAGCTCAGGGAATTTGTAGCCAGCTGCAGGAAACTTGAAAATCAGCCCAGAGATGGTCTGGACAGAATTAGATATTTAAGGGTCCCGTTCTATCATTTGCTATGAAAGGATGCTGAATCATATCAACTAAAGCAGTGCTACTCAAATACTGGTCCATGGATCGGTTGTGGTCCAGAAGCCATCTGTTGCTGGACTCTGGTGAATTTCCAGGAAAGAAAGAAATAATTACAGCCAATGGGTACAAACATGGTACCAGTCCTTGGGAGAAAAAAAACTGGTCTTTAACAATGGAAGGCTTAAGGGACATTGAGCTAAAGAACAGTGATGCTTTCTCAACTGTAGACACCCCCACCGCTTCATCATTTATCACTGCTGTTATAACAGTAATGTATTGTTACTTTTTGATACCAAGCTATGGATTGTGATGGCCTGAAATTATACCCATTTCCAGCTCAGAACAGGGTGAGAAACATACAACTGTGCTCATCATGAAAAAAACAAAATATTGTAGACAGGGTGACCAATATCCTTTTCCTGGAGATGTCCTACATTTCAACCTTTTGTACAGGAAGAAATTCAAAATGTCCTCCATTTTCAGCATGACTAAGAAGTCTAGATTTGTATTTATTTTGCAATGTCCTACATTTTTATTAAACATCCTACTTTTAGCAGTAACAGTAGCATCCTACTTTTAGCAGCCTTGTCCTCATTTGTGGTTATGGTCCCCTTGGATTCTAGATGAAGAGATATTTATTTACACATCCAGAAACCTGTACATGCTAGTTACACAGTAGGGTAGCAGGATGCAGCAGCATCTCTGGCTGCACTGTTGTGGAGGGCAGGGCTTCAGAGGCAGAAGGGGTGGGGCTTTATTAAGGAGGCATGGGGCACTCAGGATGAGCACGTGGACACATGACTGCCCCTCCCTCTGCGGCCCCATCCTTGCCACCATCCCTTCCTCATCAGGGAAGAAGAAGGAGGTGGCAAGGAGCCAGGAGAAGTGAGTGCCTTCCGGCAGTCCTTGCCACTACTCCCTTCTCCTCAAAGGAGAAGAGACCAGCAGCAAGGAGGTGCTGGACATCTGCACTCAGCCTAGCTCCTTGCCGCTGGAGCTGGAAGAAATTCACACATGCCTCCCGGCAGTCCTTAGTGCGACCCCCTTCTCCTCAGGGGAGGAGGAGGCAGAGGCAAGGAATCAGGAGAAGTGTGCACACTCCCCGGCTGTCCTTGCCCCCACTGCCGTCTCCTCCTCAGGGGGAGAAGGAGGCAGTGGCAAGGAGGAGCTGAGGGTGTGCACGCACACTAAGCCTGACTCCTTGCCGCTAGCCCGTTCTCCCCTGAGAAGGTAGCAGGGACAAGGATGGCCAGGGGCAAGCAACTTGGTGTCACCCGGTGTGGTTCGCACCCCCTACACTCCCTAGTGACAGGATGACTCATGCTTCATCTTCCTCTTTCAATGGTTTAATATAATATCTAAAAATGGCACACTTAAATACATATTTAACCACTCATGTGCCCAATCCATATTGCAAAAAGTGGAATGAGGAGCAAGAAACTGTATGTATCAGCATATAGATTTTATTCTACAGACTATACTCACTGCTTGAAAACTGTCCTGGTGTCTGCCACTTCAGAACTCAGAAAACTCACTTCCTATAACATTTTAAATTAATGCCTGTCTTCAGCGAATACAAAATGCCAAAAAGTTTTCTTTTCCTTGGTCATCTGTTTGACAGTGGAACATACTGCCTTGGGGAGTGGTGGAGTCTCCTTCTTTGGAGGTTTTTACACAGAGGCTGGATGGCCATCTGTCGGGGATGTTTTAATTGTACAACATCCTTTCAAAGATTTAACATTCCATGTTGGTCATGGAATATATTGTAATTTTCTTTTAATTTGGGAGTGTAAATCAACATAATAATTTATAGCAAGCTAGCATGGTATGGTAGTTTGAGTGTTGGATGATAATTATAAGTACTATATACCATGCTAGCTTGCTATAAGCTAATAATAAGTGAATATATTTTTAGCTTTTAATTTTTTATAATTATTTAAACTGTTTTACTTGTTGTGTTAATGTTATTTGTAATGTGTCTTAAGATTGTTTTGAGTATAAACAATAGGGTATAAATATTTAAACAAACAAAAAAATTGATCCTCCTGCCCATATCTCTAAAATATGCCTCTGGACACTACATTTACATTTTATGTCTTCACAATACTCTTCCATCTCCTCCACCTCCAAAGACCACATCATGGGAAATGCCGTAGAATCTGAATTACATAATTAATCAACCCCCACCCCACTTTTTTAAAAGCCTCAGCTCAAAGGGAGAAGCTATAGCTCAGCAATACAGCCAGTGATGACTGGAAGTTTCACTATCTTTGAAGTGTGAATCTACTTCTGGTTTTGGACTGAACTTCAAAGAAACCATCCAAAGTGCAGGACCAATTTTGGGTTTAGCTCTTTGAAAGTCAGGACTAAATCTGAGAGCATACTAAGCTTGACTGACATAGAAACCACAACCGAGCACAGGGTAGACTTCATGCTCTGTATGGATAAGGAAGGAAGTGCAAAAGCAGGATTATAGTTGAATATTAAGAAAACAATAGTGATTGCATATAAGTTACATGGAAGAATAAAAGATTTGATTATAGATTTTCCATATTGGGTTGGGATATATGTTTGAAAATACACAGTGGATGAAAAGTGCATTCCTTTTATTTTCTTCCCATTACCTTTTTTTGTAGTAAGGTTTTCTCAACAAGATCCCTATGTACCATTAATAATTGCAGTTTATGCAAGCTAGCAAGAATACAAATGAATACGTAATAGCCAAGATCCTGCATGGTGCACACAGATCCTGCTTTGCGCATACAGATTGGTGCCTTCTTGACTCTGGGTAGTTGCCAAGCCTCATGAGGTTGCTGCTATGGGCATTATATAGTCATTGAGGTAGGAGGATATGGAGTGTGACAGAAAGGGTAGCAAGTGGAATGGAGATAACAGAGGAGTGGAGCCCAGTTTCAATTTACTAGGAAGATTGAGAGGCAATGGAATAGTTGCCTTGTTTCTTTGCCTCTTTCATCTAGGAAACTTCAATGGGGAGAAGTAGTCCTACTGCTAGGTCACTTCTCTCCCTGCCCCTTCCACTTCTATCACAGTAGTGGCCCCACAGGACATGGAAGCTTTGGGGGGTTTCTTATGAATGGGGCACAAGGAGCTAGAAAACTGCCACTTGCACTTCATTCACAACAATATGTTTTTGTTGTTGTTAACTGCCTTCATGTTGATCTCAACCTATGGCAACCCTGCTGATGAGACATCTACAAGATCCCTTGTCCTCCACTGCTCTGGACAACTCCTGCAAACTCATACTCATGTTCTCCATCTAGCATGTGGCCTTCCTCTCTTTCTACTTCCCTCCACCTTTCCTAGTATTGTTTTTTTTTCCAAATGATTCACATCTTTTTATGATATGTCCAAAGTACGCCTGCCTAGGTTGTCATCTTGGCTTCCAGGGAGATTTCTGGCTTGATGTGCTCTAGGACCCATTTGTTTGTCTTTTTGGCTATCCATGGAATATCTTCTATTTCTCTACATTTGTTGTAGTAATTTTCCTCATCTTTCCGCACAAGCCATTATAATGTCGCGTTCATGTTTCTTAGCTGATTCCTATCTCCTTTTTGTTTTGTTTCTCTTCTTTCTTTTATTGCTTGTAGTGTTTTTATCTGTCATCCATGGTTTCTTCACTTTCTTTTTGTCTGTTGGGAGTGTCTTTATGCATTCTTCTTTTATTATGTCCCTGGCTTCAGACCAAAGCTCTTCACGATCTATTATACTTAGTATTGCAAATATGTTTCTTATATTGTCAATGAATTCTGTGGAAATGTTTACATTGTATTTTGGTATGATATCTGGTTTTGCTCTCTTCTTGAGTTTTACTTGTATTTTTGAAATGAGCAGTTCGTGATCTGTGCCACAATCAGCACCTGGTCTAGTCTTGGCCACCAGTATGGAGTTTTGCCATCTTTTCTTTCCAATTATGTAATCTATTTGGTTTTGGTGTTGGCCATCTGATGATGTCCATGTGTATAATCACTGATTCATTGAACAACCTATTGATTACTAACACATTTTTCATACAGTTTCTCTGGCTGTATGAAAAATGTGTTAGCAATCAATAGGTTGTTCAATGAATCAGTTATTGGCTTCACAAAAATCTATCAGATGCTCACCTGTTTCATTCCTTTTGTCTAGCCCAAATCTGCCTACTGTATTTGATTCTTCTTTACTTCTAATCTTTGTGTTACCATCGCCAATGATTAGCTTGACATCCTGTGTTGCCAATTTCTTCCTGTACTCCTTCATAAAATCTATCAATTTCTTCTTGTTTTGCCTCTGTGGTTGGTGCATATACTTGGATTTTGGTGATATGCATAGGTTTCCCGTGGAGCCTTATTGAGATATTTGGTCTGATTTTGCATTGTATCCTCTGACTGCTTTTGCAACATCTTTTCTTAGTATGAAAGCCATCCTGTTTCTTCCTGTCTTTTCATTCCCTGAGTAGAACATTGTGTGGTTGTCTGATTCAAAGTGGCCCACTCCTGACCATTTTAACTCACTTACCCCCAGTATTGCTATATTCAGGCATTGCATTTCCATTTTCACTATGTATAGTTTGCCTTGGCTCATGCTTCTCAAATTCTATGTCCCTATTTTATGTGTGGCGCTGCTTCTGATGGGGTTTGTCTTTCTGAGAGCATTTACTGCATGCTTCGTCATTTTGGCTGCCCCTCTCTGCTCATGCAAGTGTGTTTTCCTTTAGTTTCTATCTATCTCTCTGTTAGTTCTCTTGACCTGCCTGTGTGACACTTTTGATGTCTCCTCATAGGGTTTTCTAGGTGAGGGGTTACACAAGGAAGACCACCTACACCTCTCTGTGTGCAGTGCTAGCAAATGTTAACTATGATGTCACTGATGTTTTTCACTTTCGTGACACCCACCACTACTGCTGATGCCCAGTTTCCCTATGTCATTCTTCCTTCCCCCATTATTGTTGAACTGATTGTTTCTCTACCCTTCCCCCTCCTCCTACCACCCTTTCCCTTCCACCTCATGTCCTTCTTTATTTTAGTCAAAATATTTTGATTGATACGTTTGATTTTCCTTGCCTGTCCTCTCTGTTTTCTCCTGTCCTTCCTCTGGATCTTACCCAGAAATAATTGTGATTACCTAAAATCTTACGCAGAAATAATTGTGGCAAACCCAGTCTGGATTGGAATCCTAATAACTCTTCTTCTCCACTGTTATTATAGCATCCATCTTCCTAAAAGGAAGTTCTAAGTTTTTAATATATTTAACTAAAGCTGGAGGCTGATATATTATGCTACTGAACATAATGTTAGATTAACAAATCCAACTTGCACTCTTGTGTTTCAATTTTAGTTCAGTTATACTTGACTTGATGAAAACAATGACAGCAGAGTCATTCACGTCATTTTTAATACAATAAGGCTGGGGTGGGAACTGTGCAGCCCTCCAGAACTCACATCATCCTTCACCACTACCTATGGTGATTAGGGCTGCTGGGAGATGAAGTCCCACAACATCTAACAGGTTGAATGAATCCTACCCTTGCAATAAGGAGGGCTTCTACAGAACTCATCATATAGTCACTTGCTACTCATCAGTGCCACTAGATGGCAGATGACAGTTCATAAATTGTTTCAACCCAGAGTTTGTGAACAAAATGCTGACAAGCTGTAGAATTTATGGTAGTGCCGTCTTGTTAAACAAGATTTGTATTAGCTTTTATATGGCTGGTATGCATAAAAAACTGTAGTCATAAAATATTATGCTAAGTAACAAATTATCTATAAATTAGCCATGTGTCTGCAGGGGTTTGGGTGAGATTACACACTGCTGTTCTGAAAACATGATACTTCTAAAAGAAAAAGAAAAGTATGTTTGTAAGATTGTGTGTGTGTGTGCATGCACATTCAACTTGCCTGTTGACCTATGGTGATTCTATGAATTTCACAGGGGTTTCTTAGGAAAGGAATACTCAAAAGTTGTTTCTCCAGCTCCTTCCTCTGAAACATAGCCTATAGCACTTGGTATTCATTGGCAGTCTTCCATCCAATTACCAACCAAGTCTGATCCTGCTTAGCTTCCAAGAGCATATGGGATCTGATGGCTTTCACAGTTTTAGGCCCTACCACTGGTAAGATTACAATTTTGAAATTACTTTTTTAAAAAAGAGCTCATCCTGATTGAGCTATATAACATAGGACTAGACCAGATGGTCCTTTAAAGCCACCATCTAGGTGGCTTGGGAGCATGGCGTTTATACACTGCACACTCCCAAGCCCAAGTCAGGTGGCTTCCCAGATGTGGGCGGCTTCGAGATGCTGCAGTGGCATGGAGCATCTTGAAGGCAGCTTTGGGCTGCAGCAGGGCCAGGAAAGGCACCCATTTCCTGGCCCAAAAAGGAGTGGATATTTTCTGCTCCTTTTTGGGCTGGGTTCAAGGTGGATTGGGGTCACAACATGTGTTTGATGCACTCAAATCTGTCTTCAGTGGGGACAGCTTTAAGCCACCGCTTCTTGCATGTCTGTTCCAGGCCATAGTTATCAAATTTTCAGCAATAACTGTAGAGACTGAAAATGAATTTATTAAATAATATGGATACTTGTATTTAGAAGCAATACTAGAAACTCCTAACTATGATTACAGGTTAGAGTAATCTGTAATGTCCCAAAGAGAGGATGGTTTTGCAGTCTATCTGATTTACTATGAATTTATCCAGTTGTGTTTGTCAGGAGAGTGACAGGGGAGGCAGTTCTGAGAATAATCCTAGATAATATCATATGGCAACGTCATACCACTTTAGCTTTCCAGGGATTTGGAAAGATAATGAGAATCCTCTCCCAGAGAGCTCTGGCACTGTAGTTCAGGGGGTGGAGGTGGACTAGAGCTGTCTAGCACAGAATTCTAAGTATCTCATCAAACTGTTAATCAGATTCTATATTACTGTTAATGTGGGATTGAACTGCTATCTCTTCTAGAAACATTTGGATCAGCCTGCTTGTTGGGCACAAAGGAAAGAACTGTGTTGTTCCCAAAAGAACTTTTTTTGGTGGAGAGGTGGACAACCCTGGTCTTCCAAATGTTTTGGAGCTACAATTTCTATTATTCTCTAGCCAGTACATTCTCTAGCCAGTACACTCTCTATTATTCTCTAGCCAGGAATTAGGGAAGTTACACTCCAAAAACATCTGCAGGGGCACAGTTTTGTGTACCTGTGTTCTAGTAATCTTGCCTTTTTGTATTGGCATCTGTACTTTTTAAACTTTTGTGAGCTATTCCGAGTTTCAGTTTTGAGAGAAAGGTGGGATATGATAGATAGCTAGACAGATCCAGTGGGCTTCTTAGAGGTAGCTGGATAAAAATTTCCAGAAAGCCTACAAGCAGGCCTTCCCCAAGAAATAAATCCCAGGAACAAGTATTGAGTGGCAACTGAATGTCAACATTCCTGAAAGTCATCATGGCTAGTAACTACAGTCCTCTCTCCGGTCTTGTGGGGGATCCATTCCGGGCCCCCCCCACTGTAAAAATGGAAAATTGCATATATTCAAGCCCTATTGGCTTAAATGGAGGTGTGGCACCCCATTTTGTGTCCCCCTCCCATTCACCTCCCATGGATAAGCAAGGGACACGGATCCCAACTCCAGTAAAATGGAGGAAGGACTGTATTGATAGGTATCTTTAATGCTATGAATTTGTCTACATTCTTTTTAAAGCTGCCTGATTTCATGGTCATCACCATAACTTGCAGATGCAAATTCTACATTTCAGCTATGCAGTGTTTAGAGAAGTACTTCCTTTTGCCTGCCCTGATTTTTTTTGCACATGAATGTGATTGGATGACTATAGGTTCTAGTATAATGAAAAATTACTTCCATTCACCTTTACCACGCCAGTCAAGAAAATATGTTTTCATATGTATAAAAATATAAACAGTAACAACAACATATCAATATCAAATACAATAGCTTACCCAAAATTTTACTAGAAAGAAGGCATTCTGGGGTCCTTTTCCAAACAGCTCCTTCAAGCCACCTTTCTTTTCAGGGAATTTGTCATAAATCTGACGAATGTCCACTGATTCCAGCAACGGATCACTGTAAGAATGGTTGGCATGTCCAATGTGCACGAAGAGGTGTTTGTTATACTACAAAATAAAGAAATAAAAAGTAGTACAGTAATTAACTGATGTAAAGAAAACATCTTTGTGTTCCTGAAAAGATACACAGGCAGCAATGTTTTCAAAAAATCAGGTAAAATGCAACTAGCAACTTCACTATTGGTAGACATCTGAATGCTCTCACTACACATACAAAATTAATATATTAGGGAAAAGTTTCTAGTCCATCCATTCCCCTAATAAGCTAGTTTTGGGTGGGGAGTGTCACTTTAGTGGTGTAGCAACAGGGAGCTGCTGAGTGTGTATTATATTCAAAATTAATTCTAATTCATTAATTGATGGAATCAAGCCATCTATAGATATAGAAGTTAATTACTCAAGTAAATACCAAAGTAGTACATACAGTGGAAAACCTAAATAGAAAAAGTAAAGAAAAATGAATGGATGCAAACTGGTATTCAGCTGATATTTTCAGCCTAATGAACTGGTGGTAGTTTTTTTAACATGAGGCCTGTAAAACATGATCCCAAGATTTTCTATGTTCTACATAATGTTTCAGAGCATTTAAAAAAAACTAGGAAAGAGGAAATCACAGGTCAAATGGAGGGGATTAGGTCAAGTGGAGGGGAATAATACTATGTTGGAAGGTGACAAACTCTTTTTCACTAAAACGTTTTAAACAATGGACTTAATGGTCCCTTCTCAGGAATGGTGCAGTTGTGAATTGCTGTATTGACAGTGGGCTAGCCTGGATGAACTCTGGGGTCCCCTCCAACTATATGATTCTATGCTTCTAAGTGGTACAAGTGATGGGTGCAGCTTTGAACTGAGAGAGAAGTGTTGTAGGTCTAGCAATGTCACAGAACATGCCTTCACTCTTGCCAGCCTTACTAATTCAGTGAGCAGAGGCAAAAATCACTAAAAGGCATAAACAGAAAAAGCAAAGTTGCATATGCTGCTTTTTTCTGTTCTATTTTTTTTCTACAAATGAAGGTTAACCAGGCAGAGAGTCTTCATGAAAATGCGTCAAAGTTAATGAAAATTGTATGCTGTGGTGTTTTCCAGTAGCCTTTAATGTAAATGTGAGTCAAAAGACAAGCAGCAGTTTCTAACTGGATCTAAAACTAAATGAGCTTGGTGCTGCTTGATTTGCAAATTCTCTCTGCAAAAGGCTGGTTTCATTTATTTTAGCTTTTTCACCTATATCTTTCCAAGCTAAGAAGATGGCAAGATGGGATTCTGAGAATGTATTTCTCCCAGGCACTGTCCAAGTTTGACCAATTTAAGCATAACTCGATTATCATTTGCCCCACATACTACTATGCCTCAGAACCCCAAACTTTATTTGCAGTTTGACCTAATAGAATAATAGAATCATAGTGTTGGAAGAGACCACAAGGGCCATCCAGTCCAACCCCCTGCCATGCAGGAACACAAAATCAAAGCATCCCCAACAGATGGCCATCCAGCCTCTGTTTAAAGACCTCCAAAGAAGGAGACTCCATCACACTCCGAGGGAGTGTGTACCACTGTCAAACAGCCCTTACTGTCAGGAAGTTTCTCCTAATGTTCAGGTGGAATCTCTTTTCCTGTAGCTTGCATCCAATGTTCCGGGTCTTGTTCTCTAGAGCAGCAGAAAACAAGCTAGCGCCCTCCTCAATATGACATCCCTTCCAAATATTTAAACAGGGCTATTATATCCCCTCTTAACTGTCTCTTCTCCAGGCTAAACATACCCAGTTCCCTAAGTCATTTCTCACAGGGCATGGTTTCCAGCCCCTTCACCATTTTAGTTGCCCTCCTCTGGACACGCTCCAGTTTTTCAACATCCTTTTTGACCAAAGTAGAATACAGCAGCACTATTACTTTCCTTGATCTAGATGTTATACTTCTATTGATGCAGTCTAAAATTGCATTGGCCTTTTTAGCTGTGGCATCACATTGTTGACTCATGTTCAACTTGCGGTCTACTAGGACTCCTAGATCCCTCTCATATGTAGTCTTGTTAAGCCAGGTGTCCCCCACCTTATACCTATGCATTTCATTTTTTTGCCCTAAGTACAGTACCTTACATTTCTCTGTGTTGAAATTCATTTTGTTAGCTTTGGCCCAGCTTTCTAATCTATTAAAGTCATTTTAATTTTCATCCTGTCTTCTGGGGTATTAGCTATTCCTCCTAATTTGGTGTCATCTGCAAATTTGAGAAGCATGCCTTCTATTCTTTCATCCAAGTCATTGATAAAAATGTTGAATGAACGTCATAACATAATACTTATAGATAGATACAAGTAGTGTATTTAATATAGTCAATTTATATTGAATCAAATTAAATCACTAGATTAACTTTTATGTGTTTTTAAGGAGTTGTATTCTATTTTTCTTTTGAGGGGCATTTTATGGAATTGGGCTGAACAACACTCCCTTATATTTTGGACTTTGCCATACCTTGGGCACTAATGGGAGAAATACACTAGAACAAGGGTTGGCAACCTACGGCCCGTGGGCCATCCCCGACCTGCCGACCGGCCCCTGCCATGCCCCCCCGCTGCCGTGCATTCCCGCTGCCGCCGCTGCAGCACAGCCGCCATTTTGACATGCACACGTGAGCGCACGCACCGCCATTCCCCCCCCCAGAAGACCTGGGGAAGACCTGGGGACCAGCAACCGGCCCCAGGTAAGGTAACGTTGCCGACCCCTGCACTAGAATAAGGACTACTCCTCTAATATTTCAACTGTAGGCTTCCCTAGGGACCTAGTTGGACACTCCTGACAACAGAGGGCTGAAATAAATAGGCTTTGAGTCTAATCCAGCAAGGCTCTTCTTATGTTCTTAGGAATCTCTCTACCAGTTAACTATTGAAAATAACCTGGCAGAGAAAAATGTACAGTAAACAATAGAGCCCACATTGCCATAATTCAGTAGCTTCCCTGAAGCTTCTTACCTCAGAACAAAGATGAATACTTTATCAGGTCTAAACTAAATTCATGCAATTATGAGCCAGCTCCCCAGCTTTTTAATCCATCAGTAAGTTTTCCTTCAAGCTTTTTTTTTATAATAATTTGAACTACATTACCTCCAAGAACAAGTGGGAAACTTTTCCTGTCATGCTTATAGATCAGCCCTCCAAAAGGGTATTTTATTCTTTAAAGAGTGCATAAAAAAGAAAAATGAACAAATGGAGGGAGTGAATGCATGAATGAGCAAACCCATGAATGAATGAATGAATGAAATCAATGAATGAATGCTTATGAGTAAACGCCTTTCAAAGGGCAAGCTTAACTTGCATACCGATCAGTTACACAAGAATTACAGTAATTATCATCCTATTCTGTAACAATAAGTAATTACCAAACAGCATCTGCACAATTGGTGGGCCAACTGCAAATGCAACAAGCTTGTTATCCTTTTAAAGACTCATTTCTTAACAATGTATGTGAAGGATTTCATATAAGCACCAAACTGTACTCTCTTGATACAATCCAATTCAATTTTTAGGCTTCAAATTGCTTTCCAAATCACCTATATTAAAATAGCCATAGGGATGCCAACTAGACACAGTTTTTGCCTTTATAATACTCTTAGAATTTTGGAATATGGTACTATGTTCTGACAACCTGAGATGGTCATGTTTGGTGAATAATGGCATATTCACAGGACACAAATATCACCTGCATATTTTTATAACTATGAAAGAATTAGAAAAGATTGTTAAGTGCAAAGATATAAGGTAAAAAATGATAAAGTTAGGATGATCCAAGCCACAGTATTTCCCATCACCATATAGGATGTGAGAGCTGAACAGTGACGAAAACTGATAGAAAAAAAAATCAACTCATTTGAAATTTGGTGCTGGAGAAGAGGAGTGTTAAAACTATCAAGGCAAAAAGACAAACAGATAGGTCTTAGAACAGATCAAGCCTGAACTCTCCTTGGAAGCAAAGATGACTAAACTGAGGCTGTCATACTTCAGCCACATCATGAGAAGACATGCTTCACTAGAAAAGACAATAATGTTAGGAAAGGCAGAGGGCAGAAGAAAGAGAAGAAGACTGCATACCAGATGGATAGACTCAATCAAGGAGACCATGGGCCTGAGCCTGCAGGACCTGATCTGAGCTCTTGAGGTCAGAGTGTTTTGGAGACATCTTATTCATGGGGTAGCCATGAGTTGGCATTGGCTTACAACAATTTTTTGTAGCTTCTGAAAATCACTAAATTTTAAGGAGGGCACAAAACTTTCACATTCATTATATCAGTAATATTTTCCAACAAACTTGTAGGGCTAGCCTGCACTATTTATATTCTACATTTATATCTCATCTTTCTTCTGTGAAACATAATGTAACACAAATAGATATAGTTAAACTCTGTTAAGTTTTTTTGGGTCATGTGCCTGAGACATAATCATCTCCACATTGTAGACAAAGGACTGAGACATAGACAGACATGCCTAAAGACATCTAGTGAGATCATGGCTAAGATATGAGATATGAACCCAAGATGTCCTAGCTCTTGACTTTAATATAAAAAACTAAACATGTTCTGAGAGCAACTACATCAAACCTATGTACACTTATCTACTCCCTTGTTTAGATTAGCTTTTTCTATGAAGGGGGGGGGGGAAGGAGGAAATGTTGAAATATATGCTTACTTTTTATAGGCTCTAGTCAACATCAAATAAAAATCTAATGAGGTTTGCTGCCAAGTATGTGTTTACAGGACTGCAACCCAAAGAGTGCATCTCACAATGTATGGCATACTAAAAACAATTTTTAGTTTCAAGCAGTGTCCAGGTAATGCCTTTACAACATAAGTTATGCAATAAGATAAACTGCATATGAAAGTGTGGGCAGTGGCTAACACACACTTGTGGAATTCCCTTCTCTTAACAGCTAGGTTTTAGTGGCAGACATGGATCCAGATACTTGGTTGCGACTGATAATTTCTCAAGACACTCAGGGGCAAAGCAGACCGGCTTCCTGGTGGACTAGGGGCATGACATTCAGATAACAGCACGCCCCTAGCCCACTGGGAAGCTGCATGGCTGACTGCACTGCAGCAGATCCACAGTGTTTCGGTGGCACAGCATCTACACATGCTGTGCCGAAGAAATGCTAAAAAAGGCACCCTTTTCCAGGCACAAAAAGGAGTGGCTTTCTACTGCTCCTTTTTGCACTGGAAAAAGGCTGGGTTGGGGTATGGCGTGTGGTTGTCGCAGCCCCAACCCGGTGAGCAAAGGGGCAGTGGCAAGCTGCTCCTACCTGCCATGTTTCTCCCCTCAGTCAAGTATGTGAAAGGAAAATCAGACTACTAGCACTGCAGCCCATGCAACATTTTCTTTGCTTCCTTCTCAAAAGTTGCATCCTCTCTGGAGTAGCATGTTTTGTTAGACATAAAGGAACACAAAGCCCTATCCTCTCATGAGAGTGTTTGGGGGTGATTCTATAACTATTTTGACATTAACCATTTTAATTAATATTACATTTAACTACCATGGCCTATATTTCATATCCCAGTTTTGAGTAAAATGCACCATATCATTTTAGGAGAGGAGAGGTCATTAGGGCATCCTAATACATACCAGCTTTCAGTTCTTGTGGCAGTTTTCTTTTATATCCACATGAATAAATCAGTCTGTCCCAAGAAACTTATTTCTAAATAATTATGCACTCATTTAGAAACAATAAACAAATAAAATATCTCCTTGAATCTTTGAGATGGTAAGTATACAAAAGAAAAACTAAAACTCACACAGTGACCATAGTGTACTGGTGAGCTTCATTTTGAAAGCGGATTCAGAAGCAGAAAAACTGGTTTTAGATAAATCCAGTTCCAAGGATGTATTTACATACATTAATCTCTATCAGTCTGTTATTTCTTTGCTTTCAAGCTCATTGAAATCTGAGATAAATGATCATTTAGAAAAGCAAAAGATATGTTAGAGAAGACAGTATGCTTTTTAAGTGGGAAGCACAGTTAAAGGCAGCTGTAAAGATACTACTGGTGCCAGATCCTGCCAAAAGTACCAGATGCCATTGTGCAGCAGCAAAAATTCCAATGTGTTTCCAAAGGACATATGGTATGGCATCATCTAACAATATTCTCAGGACATAAAATGTTTATTTTGATATTACATGTGTGATTATTTTCTCCTGATGTTGCTGTAATTCCTATGCTAAACATAATGACAACTAACCCTTTAGTTACAGCATGTTTCTAACGGATGGCAGTGAAAATATAGACATTAAATGAGAAGATTTGGAAAGAAAGTTGTAATGGCAACTGTTCACAGATTTAAGAAATCGTTCACACACTTTATAAAAAGCAGCCTGTATCAACACCAAAGCTCTGCATGTGCGTGGAAGGTGACGCTAGCAGAGTTTTGCTTTTGTTTTTTTAAGAGGGACTACACTACTTTCTTCCCTGTTCATGAATCAAAGAAAGTGAGGATCACACACCTTCCCAATGTGATAATTGAGAGTAGGGGGGAGTTCATGCTAGCCTTCCCCTTCTCCTACCCATTCCTACAGGCTCAATGTCCACTTCCCAGCAACAGTCCAATCTCTTGAAAGGCAGAACCATTTTAAGTGATTATCACTCTAACTTTGGCCAGGGAAAGTATTGTCATGTGCAGAGGGCTGTATATCCTCATGAGGGAAGTGCATTTCAGGTTCATGTGGCAAGGCTTAGAGCACAGCAGGAGTCACCATCCCATGAACTACTGGAGGAAGAGCAAGGAATGTACTTGAAAGTGTCAATAAACAACACCCCTTACATGTCCTGTTGTCTGAGTCTGAAAATGCCTTCCTGTTTAAAGGGGGGTGGGGGCTCTCATTTCATTGCTCCCCTTTCAGTTTCACATATTCAAGATTTAGCAACCTCAATTTCTCACCACAGTATTTAACGTTTTGTGCTTGAAATTCTAAGCTATTTTAATGTTGCAGCAATTGTTGTTTTTTTTAAAAGAAACTTCTGCTCTCAGGGGTACAGAAAAGTACAATGTAGTTGGCAATGCATGCCTATGAACTGTTTCAACTGTACTACTGAAAGTAGCCTATATAACCTCGAGATGGCTGCCACTTACTAAATTCTGTTGGAGTTGAAGAATGCAATAAGGCCATGAAAAATGGCTCTTGTCAAATAATACCAAGAGAAAAAAAATATATAATCCATTTAGGAATCCAAAGGAACCAAGACAAATTGCTGGTGTCATGGGATGCTAACATACAAGTTGTGGCAAAACAAAGACAAATCACCTGCATTTGTTTTACTTGCTAACGTACAATTATGCATACTGTCATATTTGGGAGATTTTTTTTTCAAAGGAAAGCAACTATCCCAATCCCAGTGTAACAAGAAAAGTGGGCAAGCAACAAATAGTACAAATATTTTAATTTAAAAAATAAAATGTTTTAATAAAAATGTAATTATTTATTTAAAAAACCTGGATATGTTCTAATTTTAGCCCACATCCCCAGGACAATTACCTACTCCTGCTTTACAATTATGGGGCACATGAAGGTGGCTAAAAACCTAATCAAGAACAGTAAAAAATACATCTTAGCTATATGTCAGTTAAAAAAATTAAATTAAAAGTATAACAATAAAAAATCTTCCTGACTAAAATGTCTCAAATTGAATACTTGGCCTTTGCAAGTAGGGTTGAGAGACAGTCACCCCCAGTCAGTGTGGTTAGTGGTTTACCAAAAGCAAGTGATCAGTACAAAAGAATTATCCAGTCTTCCATATTATCTTGGTCTTTCCACAGAGTGCCAGGAGCACAGCTGTAGGAGGGACCAATACAGAGAAAACAAAAGGTAGGAGTAGAATAACCCTAATCAGTATTTTCCCTATGTTCCCACACCTCTTTAAGGAATCTGAAATATCAGTCTGATTCTTGTTCAAGTGACATCTGTGAATGTGAATCAGTCTCTGGAATAGAAGCCACTTCTGTCTCAAAAGACAAAGAAATGAAACATCACATGTATTCTTTCAGTCGTGCCCCACTGGCTGTTTTTTGTTTGTTTGTTTGTTTTTATCTTACAATAGGAGTGTGCTTGGTGAGATGGAGCTCAATGTACGAAAAAGCTGCAAGCAGTAGGTGCTGGAATTAACAGGTATCTAGGCCAGTACTATGCAGGTATACAGATTCTTACTCTCCCTCAGTGCCCCATATTGACCAATAATATGTCTGCACTTTACTATCATTTAGGTACACTCTTCTCTTCCACTGTTTCAACAGCAAACTTTAGTAACCTGACAAACCACCTGACCATCTACTGTTCCATGTAAGAAAAAGAATGTACTATATGAAGAAGGAAGACACTACACTGTAAAATATTTATACAAATTTATGCTTCCCACTGCTTGATTGTATAGTCATCCAATTATGTTTTTGTGTCCAAGTGGAAAACACTATTTTCTCATATAGTTCATACCTACCTGAAATAAACCACAGTTCCATATATACACTATTAGTGTAATTGACAGAATGTCAAACTGCCACACATTTTTAAAAAGAAATAAGAGGCAGCATTTTTAAAAACTAGTAATTGTTGAAGTTGCATCTTTCAAAAAAAAATGTAAACAATTATGATGGAAATGATTCCTACAGCTCATTTGATGTGTATCTTGTGCTCACTGACAATCCACTGAAAATAAATTTGTTTACATTCATGCTGTTCTCCAGAAGGCAGATGCAAAGGCTGCTTAACAACTAAACTGCTTTTCACTTTTTGTAGCTGACAGAAAATCCACACACATACACACCAAAACATGAGAGAAATATTTTCCCATCAATTTTAAGTGTTCAAAACACATTTTCTACAATTTTTGGAAGATATAAATGGACATATAAAAAGTTACAATGGCAGGAATCCCATACATATGTTTAAGTTTCCTTAAGCATGTGATTGTACTTTTTTGGCTGTTCTGGAATGGGGATATTCAACTCATGGTTATGTAATCAGAGTTCCAAAGTGGCCAAAATCCTATGGATAATCCCAAGTAGATCAGAGTCATTGAATCTATTGGATTCAATTGTAGTGTAGTGTAGATTTGCACCATACATGCATGATGTGAGACTTCAGTCCATGAATGCTA
Source organism: Phrynosoma platyrhinos (assembly GCA_020142125.1). Taxonomy (NCBI): domain Eukaryota; kingdom Metazoa; phylum Chordata; class Lepidosauria; order Squamata; family Phrynosomatidae; genus Phrynosoma; species Phrynosoma platyrhinos. Next base: position 103,075,793 of record CM034701.1, read on the forward strand.
GGGTGTCTAGGTACTCCTTGTTCTCTTTGAATAGAATGTGATCCCTCCACATGAAGTTTGAAGGAATTAGAGATTTTTAAGGAGGGACTCCTCAAACTCCACAGAAAAGGAATTGCATTTTTACCAGAGTACCTCCAATCATGTGCATTATTGAATATGTGGCCATTCATCTGCTTGCTTTGCATGGATCCACATGTCTGTACATTCACATGACTGCACATTTTTGGCAGAAGGCAGGCAAATAGATGCAAATTTGAGCAGAAAAGTAAAGACAGTTAAGCACTGATACAAATGTGCAAAATCACACAGCAGTTTGCATAATACACTTACAGTCAGTTTTTCTTTTCTGCAGGCTTGCTATCTGTAGACTGGAGCATCAGTGGATGGCTGCGCTCTGTTGAATGTGTCGTGCCAACATGGTTGCATGCATGTTGCACCACTATTGAAAAGAACAGGACTTGATTTGCCATCCATGGGAGGTCTGAAACAGAACCCCCTGGATACAAAGGGCTCACTGTATGTATAGCCTAGCTCTAAGTCAGCATTTCCTATCAGTTAACATCTCCCCTTCACCTTGCCACCAACTCTCTCTTCCTTTTTCCACCTCTATGACTCTCCTTACTTCGGTGGCAATTTCAAAGATGAGGAGCTGCTCTCCAGGTGGATGAATTTGGACAAAAAATTAACTGCAAGACAATGGTTATCATTCAATATACATTTAGTCTACTGGCTTCTAAAACCTGCTGCATAAACAGGAACAAGACTAAGAGAATGCTATATTGCCACTTTTTGACTTTCTCAACCCAGTGATCTATAGACCAGCTTTTTGCTTACAGATAAGTGGACTGAGATTCTGAATCTTCAGTGTCAGGAATGTAATTATGATCTCTTTACCCTTGGTCATACATGTCTTTTATGTACGGATGAATGTATTCCCATCTTTCAAAGAAAATCTAAAGAGTCATTTATCTCTCCAAGGTCTTCTTACTGCAGACTGTTGTGCAAGTATGTGTTAATCCTAGCTTATTCTGTGTGCAACTGACATTACAGTGAGTAAGACAACTACTGAGCAAATGCACTGCTTAGATGTCATTTAATCATAGCCCTTTAGAATAACAGAAGTCCCACATATGCTGGTCCATACCATTTTTTCTATATCAAAAAGGAGTATGGAGTAACAAAAATGTAGTATACTGATCTCACTGCTTCATTCTCCCACTACAGTGGTACCTCTACTTACGAAAGGCTCTAGTTACGATATTTTCGAGTTACGAAACGCTTCTTCCACAGCCCAAGGAATAGCTGAGGCTCTGACTTGAAGAAGGCCTCCTTCAAGTCGGAGCCACAGTCGTTTCTTGGGCTGATCCTGGAAGTGGAGGAATCCTCTGCTTCCAGAGTCAGCCCAAGGATTAGCCGAGGCTCCGACTTGAAGGAGGCCTCTTGGGCTGATCCTGGAAGTGGAGGAATCCTCTGCTTCCAGGATCAGCCCATAGAATAGCCGAGGCTGGGGCTGGAAGGAGGTGGCCTTCCAGCCGCAGCCTCGGCTATTCTATGGGCTTGGAACGGATTAGGGCATTTCTATGCAAAATGTACCTCTACTTACAAAATTTTCTACTTACAATTTGGGTTGTGGAACAAATTAATTTCGTAAGTAGAGGTACCACTGTATTCCAAATCAGTACCTCACACAGATTTCTTTGGCCTAACAGCAGAAGATGTAAGGTTTTCTTATACACTGTCAGACATAAAATATAATCCAGCCTTTACAATGTTACATTGCTCTTGGATAGCTTATTTCAAGTAGTTTTTACCCCTATAAAGAAAATGACATTTGCATTCTGTTTTAGTCTGCTCATGCTTTGGTGACCTTTCAGAATGTGGAAGTTAATAATTAACTCTTAAGTTTTTCTTACTTGATAGAAGATATACTTTATCACTGGCTCCCATTAAGACACTTTCCCTTCAGCACAAATCTTCCTCGGGATGGTAGCCCATGTCTGGATCAGTACAGTAGCAATGCATTTGTGGAGGAATGTCAATTAAGTAATTATTTACTATAATACATGTTTTAGACACACATACATTTTGTTCTTTTCTATAACTCTTCTGTGTAATGCATCCGATGTCTTTTTATTCCTTCCTAGTCTTGAATTATGTTATTTTTATTGTCACAGAGCATCCTAATTCATGGTTTGAACTTTCTTTTGATTTTGCAAATCTTGTGGAACAAGTCTCCCATTCTTCCCTTTTTGTTGTCGTCTTCTATTTCTCTGCATTGGTCATTGTAGTAGTTTGGTTTTTTTGTTAATCTTTACGCATTAACCATTGTATTGTTGCATTCATGGTTATTCAGTTATTCTTATCTCCTTTTCATTTTGTTTGTGTTCTTTCCTTTACTGCTCGTTGTGTTTTATCTGTCATCCATGGTTTCTTCACTTTCTTTTTGTTTGTTGGAAGTGTCTGTCTGCATTCCTCTTTTATTATGTCCCTGGCTTCAGACCAGAGCTCTTCTGGTTCACAGTCTATTATGCTTAGTAGTGCAAATCTGTTCCTTATATTGTCAATTATTTTTATGGAGATATTGTTCAAATCATATTTTAGCATGATGACTGGTTTAGTTTTCTTTTTTAGTTTTATTCTTGTTTTGATATTAATAATTTGTGATCTGTACCACTGTCAGCACCTGGTCTAGTCTTGGCCACCAGTATGGAACTTCACCATCTTTTACTTTTAATTATATAATTATTTGATTTTTGTGCTGGCTGTCTGGTGATGTCCATATGTATAACCTTCTTTCTGGTTGCATGAAAAATGTGTTTGCAATTAATAGGTTGTTGGTTTCACAAAAATCTATCAAATGCTTGCCTGCTTTGTTTCTTTTGCCTAATCTGAATCTGCCTACTGTTTTTGATTCTTCTTTGCTTCCAACTTTTGTATTCCAATCTCCAGTCATCAGCTTGACGTTTTGTGCTGGTGTGTTGTCAATTTCTTCCTGTTCTGCATCTGTGGTTAGTATATATACTTGAATTATGGTGACATTCATAGATTTTCCATGTAGCCTTATTGAGATGATTCGGTCTGATTTTGCATTGTATCTTCTGACTGCTTTAGCCACATCTCTTCTTAGTATGAAAGCCACCCCATTTCTTTGTGTCTTTTCATTCCCTGAGTAGAACACTTTGTAGTTGTTTGATTCAAAATGGCCCATTCCTGTCCATGATAACTCATTCACTCCCAATACTTCTAAGACCATGAGGAATAAAAAGATGTTGGATGCAATACATTATACAAGACTTATATAAAAGAGATGGCAACATGAAGGACACATGGAATGAAGAGGCACATGAAGATGAACCTTAAGTTCTTAAAAGCGAGGTGGAAGCTGCAATAAAAGACATGGCAAAAACAAGTCTCCAGGAACAAAAGATATTCCAATCGAACTGCTGCAGTCCACATTGACAGAGTCAACTCTAGTGCTAACCAACATATTTCAACAGATATGGAACACAAAACAACGGCAACAGATTTGAAACAAACAATATACATCCCCATGCACAAAAAAGACACAAGAGACTCAGCAACTATAGGACCATAGCACTGATCTCCTATGCAAACAAAATTATGCTCAAAATTCTGCAACACAGACTCCAACCATACATGGAGAAAGAAATCCCAGAGTCCAAGCAGGGTTCAGGAAAGGAAGAGGCACTAGGGACACATTGCAAACATATGGTGGCTAATGGAGTGCACCAGGGAATTCCAAAAGCATATGCTTTATAGCAGGGGTAGGCAAACTGTCCTCTTTAAAGGCTGAGGGACTTCAGCTCCCAGAAGCCTCAGCCATGCTGGCCATGCCTCAGCCATGTTGACCAATAGTCTGGGATTCTGGGAGTTGAAGTCCCTCGGCCCTTAAAGGGGACAGTTTGCCTACCCCTGTTTTATAAGACTATAGCAAAACCTTTGACTGCATAGGTCAAGAAAGACTGGAATGCCCTTAAAGACATGGGAGTGCTAATCAATCTGATAGCCTTGATGAGGAATATGTATTCAGGATAAGAGGCTACTGTCAAAACAGAACATGGAGAAACAGAATGGTTCTCAATTGGCAAAGGGGTCAGACAAGGTTGCATCTTATCACTCTACCTGTTCAACTTATATGCAGAACATACTGTAAGAAAAGCAGGTTTCGACATAGAAGGAGGATGGAGGAATATCAACAATTTGAAATATGCTGATGACACCATAATACTAGCAGAAAGCCTCACAGACCTCAAACAACTACTAATGAAGATCAAAGAAGAAAAGTCCACAGGCAGGCTTACTGTTGAATATAAAGAAACCAAATATAATGACCACAGAGAATTTACAACATTTCAACTAGACAATGAGGAAACAGAAGTAGTAAAAGAGTTCTCATATCTAGGATCAAACACTGATCAGAATGAGGACTGCAGCCAGGAAATTAGGAGAAGATTAAGAATGGGGAGGGCAGCTATGAAAGAACTAGAAAAGATCCTAAAATGCAAAGATTTATAACTCAGCACAAAAGTTAGAATCATAGAAGCCACTGTATTTCCTATTACCATGGATGTGGGAACTAGGCAGTTAAAAAAGAAGATAGGAGGAAAATCAACACATTTGAGATTGGTGCTGGAGAAGAGTGCTGAGGATTCCATGGAGCCCTGGTGGCGCAGTGGTTAAATGCCTGTACTGCAGACACTCACTCGTAGACCACAAGGTTGCGAGTTCAATACTAGCCAGGGCTCAAGCTAGACTCAGGCCTGCATCCTTCCGAGGTCACTAAAATGAGTACCCAACTGTTGGGGGGCAATGAGCTTACAGTTGTAAACCACATAGACAACCCATAGTGCAGTATGAAGCAGTATATAAATGAAGCTGCTTTGCAAAAAGACAAACAAATGGGTCCTAGAGCACATCAAGCTAGAAATCTCCCTGGAAGCCAAGATGACAAAACTTAGGCTGGCGTACTTGGGCATATCATGAGATGATGTGAATCACTGGAAAAAACAATAAAGCTAGGAAAGGTGGAGGGAAGTAGAAAGAGAAGAAGGCCGCATGCTAGATGGACGGACTCTATTAAAGAGAACATGAGTATGAGTTGTGCAGAGCAGTGGAAGACAAGGGGTCTTGTAGGTATCAGGAGGGTTGTCATGGGTTGAGATTGACACGAAGGCAGTTAACAACAACAAAAACATATTGTTGTGAATGGAGGGCAAGTGGCAGTTCTCTAGTACCTTGTGCCCCATACATAAGAAATCCCCCAAAGCTTCCATGTCCTGTGGGGCCACTACTATGATAGAAGTGGAAGGGGGAGCGAGAGAAGTGACTTAGCAATAGGACTACTTTCTCCCCATTGAAGTTTACTAGATGAGAGAGGCAAAGAAACAAGGCCCCTATTCCTGTGCCTCTCAGTCTTCCTAGTAAACTGAAACTGGGATGAGAGACAGGCTCCACTCCTCTGTTATCTTGGCTATTATGTATTCATTTGTATTTCTGCTAGCTTGCATAAACTGGGATCCTGTTGAGAAAATGTTACTACAAAAAAAGGTGGTGGGGAGAAAAGGAAAGGAATGCACTTTTCATCCACTGTGTATTTTCAAACTTGTATCCCAACCCAATATGGAAAATCTATAATCAAATATTTTATTCTTCCACACTCAACCTACAGTACGTCTAGTTTCCTCTGAATATAGCAACACAGAAAGCTGTCTGATACTGAGTCAGACCTCTGTTTCATCAAGCCCAGTATTACTGATACTGACTGGTAGTGGCTCTGAAGGATTTTCTCAGAGGTTCATGGTATTTTCAGCATTTCCAGCACCACATTTCAAATGTGTTATTTCTCTTCCTGTCTCCCTTCTTGCAGGTCTAGATTTCACTACCAGACATATAAATTGGAAATATTATGGTACAGATTATTCTGACTGTGACATTCAATAATACATCTTTACACTTGAGGATCTTATCTAGTTCCTTCATAGCTGTCCTTCCAAGTCTTAGTTTATTTCTGATTTCTTGACTACAGAGGTCATGCAGACCGGCAGCTTGGAGCGGACTCTGATCAGTGTGGGACTACAGTGACCACTCAGGTCCTGAGCCCGATCTGGGCCACTGCCGTGGTTCGGAACTTGGCCGCCGGCAGGAGCGGCTTTTTGTTGCTCCTTTTTGTGCCAGCTCTTCCAGGTTGCAGCACTCTCTGCATGCTCCCCAGAAGCTGCCCACTTTCAGGGCATGCATCATCTGCACACCCCACTCCGAAGCAGCCAGAAGCTGCTTTTTCCTGCCTATCTGTTTCGGGCCTACAGTCTTCATTTTGATTAATGAGTGGAACAAAGTATAGAAAAATCTTTTAACAATTTTCATCACTCATTTTAAAGTCATGTAACTTATCTGCAGTCATTATTGTTTTAATATTCACCTATAATCCTGCTTTTGCACTTCCTTCCTTAACATACAGTGCATGAAGTCTACCCTGTGCTCAGTTGTGGTTTCTATATCAGTCAAGCTTAGTTTGCTCTCAGATTTAGTCCTGACTTTCAAAGAGCTGAACCCAAAATTGGTCCTGTATTTTGGATAGTTTCTTGGCAGTTCAGTCCAAAACCAGAAGTAGATTCATACTTCAAAGATAGTGAAACTTCCAGTCATCACTAAATTACTAAAAATTAAAAGCTAAAAATTCACTTATTATTAGCTTATAGCAAGCTAGGTAGTTTGAGTGTTGGATTATAATTTACACTCCCAGATTAAAAGAAAATTACAATATATTCTATGACCAACATGGTTCTTAGAAGGGTTCTCAACTACAGAACAAATTATTGTATTAAACTGGTCCTGGTGAAACCCTTATTCTATTGCAGATTTAATAATAAACTGCCAAGATTAAACAAGGTATTCACACAAACTGGAAGGCTGTGTGAGATAAAATTATTTCAGCAAGTAAGAAATCTCATGAACAAACTGCTACTCATCACATTCCTTTAGATGACTCAGTTAAAAGACAAATAGTTGTAAATGAAGTAGGGATAACTACTATAAAATAGTCTGTTTCTGAAGGTAACTGTTACCATATGCATTTCTACCTCAATAGAAAAATATTTCAGATTATTCCTCAAAGAAATGTGTCCTTACTAGATAAAATATATAACCTTTACAGATATGTAAGTTCATTGTAACATGCTGACTTTTGAGAAGGTTTAGTTAAACCCGTTATATTTAACTAGTTTTCAGCCTCAGAGCAAATCTGACTGTAAAGACGTTTACTAAACATTCATCTCTTGACATGTATTTGTAGCATATGTCATGGCACAAGGATGGCTCACATTTATATCCCTGTTCTAAATTCCTCTTGGATTACACAAAGTAGTAATAAAATGTTTATTGTGTAAAGGAAGTTTCTCTCATTTACCATGTCCTCCTGTTCCTGTTGAGGCTTCTGTGCTGCTTTACAGAAACCACCCACTCTTATCCTTTCTGATGCAGTTTTCATTTTCCAAACTGTGGCATCAATAGCAGCTAAATATATTTCTCTGCAAAGAATCATGGCAAATGGTAACACCAACATCTCTAGAAGCACCAGGCAAAAATACAAACCATCCCGTATCCATCAGCAGAAAAGAACACTGAGGTCTGATTAGGAAGTGATGGGTTTTTTAAAAAAGAGAGAGAGAGAGAGAGAAAAGAACTAGCCACTTATTTGGGCTGATCAAGTACTCAAAGGAGGGTAGGCTGGAGTTTTCAGTTGTGACTACTAAGACCTGAATCACAACATTTTCAAGTATGTAGACAATCACAGTAAACATCTGGTCCCAAGGGCTCAGCTTCAATGGGATTACTCTCAGCAGTTGTATGTTATCTTCTAAGAGGCAAATCATCCTTGCTTGTAAAGTTGAAACTTATTCAGGATTTTGAAGAGCATCATTGAAAAAAGAACCATATTGTATGCCTTAATATCTGTTCTGTTGGGCTGCTTCTCACTCAGTTCTATTGTTATGAAGATTCCTCTGATGTAAGGTTACAGTACTATGTCTCTGATCTCCATTATTCAAGGAAAACATTCCCTTGATGATGTCTGCTTCCAAGGGTACATATATTCACTGGCTTCCAGAAAGGAATTATAAAAAGCATACGACAGCTTTATAGACTATTGTAATTTGCAAGCTGTTTGGAGAAAAGAAAGGCTGCATATTCTCTGTGTTCTTAAGTGTATTTTCTTTTTTAAAAAATTGCATAAAATGGCAGGTTTAACAACATGTTTTGCCCACCACAAAATAAAACTAGCACTCTAATTTCTGATCTTTGACAACAAACGATATGTCAGTTCTATCACAGAAGGTAGACACACAGGGTGCTGGTTAGTCCCAAGCTGACCCCCAATTCAAATAGACTGGATAGCCTTGGCAGCAGGCCCAAAGGGGTGAAAATGCTGCTGCTCAATGCCAGGTTGGTGAATGGTAAAACACCACTGATCCAGGACTCGATCCTGGACGAGTATGCTGATCTGGCTTGTATTATGGAAACCTGGCTGGATAAAGCGAGGGGTGCGGCGCTAATCTCTCTCAGCTTTGTCCACCTGGGTTCTCCTCACAGCAGCAGGCGAGGACTATGGGGCAGGAAGGCAGAGTTGCAGTGGTCTATCTGGATTGCATCTCCCTTACCAGGTGCCCTGTCCCACAGTTTACTGAATATTAGTGTTTTTACTTAAAGGTGGGTGGTCGGGACAGAATAAGGATTCTGTTGGTGTACCGTCCACCCCACTGCACAACAGTCTCCCTTCCTGAGTTGACGGAGTTGGTCTCTGAAGTGGTGTTGGAGTCCCCTTGGCTTGTTGTACTGGGGGAACCTCAACATCCATGCAGAGACTACACTGTCAGGAGCAGCTCAGGACTTCATGTCTGCCATGACAACTATGCGGCTGTTTCAAGTAATATCTGGAGCCACCCATGTAGAGGATAAACTCTGGACATGGTTTTCTATTCGGGTCAGGCTGATAATGATTTGGGAGTGCAGGAACTCTCTTTAGTTCCATTGTCACGGACTGATCACTACCTGGTAGGGATTAGACTCACTGGGACTCAGAGCCTCTGCAGGGGTGGTCCACCTCAGGAGGTGTATGGATCCGGATGGATTCCTGATGGCTCTTGGGAGTGTTTCCTGCTGCCTTGGCAAGTGATCCTGCTGAAGCCCTGGCTGATCTCTGGAATAGAGAAATGGCCAGGGCGGTAGACACGATTGCCCCTAAGTGTCCCTTTCTACAAAGTGCAGCCAGACATGGCCCCTGGTTTACCAAGGAGCTGATGGTGATGAAATAAGTAGGACAGAGACTAGAATGACGATGGCAGAAGACCTGGAGTGAATCCAACCAAGCACGGGCTAGACCTCACTGGAAAGCCTATACCATGGCAGTGGTGGCAGCAAATAAACTATACTTCTCTGCCACCACTGCATCTGCACAGTGGAACTGTTTCAAGTTGTCAGGGGCCTTTTACATTCTGGCCCCCAAGAAAGAAACAAAAACCACTAAACAGCTTGCTATGAGGAATTTGCAAGACACTTTGCAAACAAAATCGCTTGGATTTACTCTGACTTGGATGCTGTAGTTGAGACAGGTCCAGTGGGTGTCATCTTAGCACCTGCTTCTCCCATATTATTGGTTAAGTTTCAATTTGTGCAGCCTGAGAATGTAGATAGGATCCTTGGAAAAGTGAGGGCCACGACATGCATACTGGATCCTTGCCCTTCCTGGCTTCTGAAATATGCTAGAGGGGGACTGGTCAAGTGGGTAAAGGGAGTGGTGGATGCATCACTGCAGCAAGGCAAATTTCCATCCTGCCTAAAGGAGACTGTGGGAGGCCATTACTGAAAAAGGCCTCCCTGGATCCCACCAGTCTCTAATATTCCATTCTTGTGCAAGGTTCTGGAGCGTGTGGTAGCCTCCCAGCTCCAGGGGTTTCTGGATGAAATAGGTTATCTAGATCCATTTCAATCTGGCTTCATACCTGGCTATGGCACAGAGATCGCCTTGGTGGATGACCTACACAGGGAACTGGACATGGGGAGCGTGTCCCTGTTGGTCCTGCTTGATCTCTCAGCAGCTTTCGATACCATTGACCATGGTATCCTTCTGAGCCACCTTTCAGGGATGGGACTTGGGGGCACTGTTATGCAGTGCTTCCAGTCTTTCTTGGTGGTGTTGGGAGACTCCTGTTCGACTCCTTGGCCACTGGCCTGTGGGGTCCCACAATGTTCTGTGTTGTCCCCCATGTTATTTAACATCTGCATGAAAGTACTGGGAGAGGTCATCCAGAGTTTTGGGATGCGGTGTCATCACTATGCAGATGACACCCAACTCTATCTCTCTTTACATCTGACTCCAAAAAAGCTGTCTCTGTGCTGAACCAGTGTCTGCTGTCAGTAATGGACTGGATTAGGCAAACAAATTGAAGCTTAATCCAGACAAGATGAAAGTGCTCCTGGTCAGTCATAAGGCAGATCAGGGAATTGGGGCTTTGCCTGAGCTGGATGGGGTTACACTCCTCCTGAAACCTCAGGCTCACAGATTGGGTGTGCTCCTGGACTTCATTCTGAGACTGGATGACCAGGTTATAGAAATGGCCAGAAGTGCATTTGCATAGTTAAAACTAGTGCGCCAGCTGTGCCCATTTCTTGAGATGTCAGATCTGGCTATGGTGACATGTGCCTTGATTACATCCCGTTTGGACTACTGTAATGCACTCTACATGGGGCTGCCTTTGGAAACTGTTCAGAAAATTCAGTGGGTGCAAAATGCCACAGCTAGAATGCTGACTGGAACCAGTTATAGGGAGCATATAACGCCTGGCTACTGGTTCATTTTCACTGGCTACTGGTTCATTTTCAAGCACAATTCAAAGTGCTGGTCATGACCTATAAAGCCCTACATGGTTTAAGTCCAGACTATTTGAGAAACTGTATCTTCCCATACAAACCACCAAAAGCCCGAAGATCCTCAGGAGAAAGACACGAGAGACAGCCTTCTCTGTGACTGCTCCCACTGTCTAGAATACACAAGAGGCTAGGCTGGCCCCTCCCTGCTGGCCTTTTGCTGACAAGCAAAAACATTTTTATTCAAACAAGCTTTTAAAAATCATGCAGGTCTGGTTTTATTGCGGAGGGTTCAGATTACATTTTTAACTTTTGTATATTTTAAATGTTAACTTTTACCATGGGGACTACAGTCAAGAAATCAGAAGAAGATTGAGAATGGGGAGGGTGGCTATGAAAGAACTAAAAAAGATTCTAAAATGCAAAGATATATAATTCTGCACAAAACGTAGAATCTTACAAACCATCATATTTCCTATTACCATGTATGGATGTGAGAGCTGGACAGTTAAGAAAGATGATAGGAAGAAAATCTATTTATTTGAGAAGCTGGAGAAGAGTGCTGAGGATCCTATGGACAGCCAAAAGGACAAACAAATGGGTCCTAGAGCAGATCAAACCAGAAATCTCCCTGGAAGCCAAAATGACCAAACTGAGGCTGTTGTACATCAGACACATCACGGAGGAGAAGGGAGGGGCTCTTTGGAAAAGACAATAAATGCTGGGAAAGGTGGAGGGAGGGAGGAAGAGAGGAAGGCCATACACCAGATGGATGGACTCTGTTAGGAAGGTCATGGGTATTAATCGGCTGCAGGAATGAAGCAAAGAAGTGGTGGACAGAGGGTCTTGGAGATGTCTCATCCATAGGGCTGCCATGAGTTGAGATCGACTCGAGGGCAGTTAACAACAACAAACAAAAGTACCATTATATACTGATACAGTGATGAGATATCTAAGTGGATCGACTAACTTGGCAGAGATATAGAACTTGAGAGAGCAGTAGATAAGACAGCTGAGTATCATCAGAACATGGGGTAGTACAGATGAAATTATTCAGGGATGGAGTGTAAAGAATAGCAAGCACTGGGCAACAGATTTCCGAGGGACTCTAAAAGATATGTAGTGGCAGAGAAGAATTAGCATAAATTAACAACTACAGATTGAGAGCTAGCATGGTTAGAGGTATGAGCACTGGACTATGACCTTGGAGACCACAGTTCAAATACTCACTCAGCCACGGAAACCAACTCCTTTAGCTTCAGAAGAAGTTATTGTTATTGTGTGTCTTCAAGTTGTTTTGACTTAAGGCAACCCTAAAGCAAACCTATCACAGAGTTCTCGTGTTAAGATTTGTTCAGATGGGGTTTTGTGTTTACCTTCCTCTGATGCTGAGAGAGCCTGATTCTGCCCAAGATCACTCAATGGGTTTCACCAGATGAGCCAGGATGTGAATACTGGTCTCCAAAGTCTTACTGCCTGTACAGACTGCCAGAAATAATCCATCTTGAGGTTACTTTAACTGTCCTGGCTCAATGCTAGGGAATCATGGGAACTGTAGTTTTTTCTGAGACATTGAGCCTTCTCTGTCAGAGAGCTCTGGTGCCACAATAAACTACACTTCCCATGATTCCTTATCACTGAGCCAGGGCAGTTAAAGTGGTCTCAAACTGGATTATTTCTGGCAGTCAGTATAGGCCCTTAGTCAAATGCTCAAACCACTATACTGCACTGGCTCTAAGAGGAAGGCAAAGGCAAAACTCTCTGAAGAAATTTTGCCAAGAAAATCCCATGATAGGTTTGCATTAGGGTCACCGCAATTCAGAAACTATATGAAAGCACACACACACACACACACACAAAAAAAAAAAAACTACAGAAAAACTACCAGTAGAAGAATTAGCAACTAAAAAAAAAATAGTCACAGATAATTAGGTCATGAAAATCAAAGAGAACAAGTGCAAAGTAGAGCCCTTAATCTGCAGGTGAGATCTTTGAAAGACAGGTCTTAATGGAGTAAGGTTGGTAACTAGATTGTAGGTAGTTGTCAGATAGGAATGGAAGGCAGGATAGGGTGCAGTGAGTGGTGTGCTACAAAAGTTAGAAGGAAATAATGAGGAACGGCAATATTGGCCAGTGTATAGCATATGAAAATGTTTTTAAAAAATAATTTAAACTGGACAGGGCCCTACCATTGGACAAAATATAAAAGAGCACAAAGTACTTATCAACACGTGCTGTAGAGTAGAGGCAGGGACCTCACTTTTCTCTGGAATAGGCAGCAACTCCCAGAGTGCCTGAACCTTAGCTGTGTCAATTCAGGCTGTATTTGCAAAAATGATGCAGTTTGACACTGCTTTAACCATCATGGCTCAATGCTATGGAATCCTGGGATTTGTATTTTGTTGTGCCACCAGAGCTCTCTGGCAGAGAAGGCTAAATATTTCACAAAACTACAGATCCCAGAATTACATCTCATTGAATCATGGCAGTTAAAGTGGCGTCAACCTGCATTATTTTTGCAGTGCAGATGTAGCCTGAGTCTTACTGGATCCGTAATCTAAAATACTTGGAAAGCACCAAGTTACCCACTCCTGACCTAAAGGAAGGTGCAAATGGGTGGATTTTACGTGACAGATTTCAAGTTTGTACAACCGATTATTTTCTCTTTTGTCCCTCCCCCATGCTCTCTTCTACACAACTCTGAAAGCCTCTAAAATATATGTTGAATGATTTTATTATGCTCTTTGGCTCTGCAAGTGAAAAAAGAAGGAATATGATCACATCAAGTTAAAATTAAGCATTTGTTCAGGTACATTCTTGTTGACAACAGAATGCATTCTTTTCAATATTAACATTTCTAATAAATGACAATGAAGGCAGAGTATTCTTTACTAATTTTGAAATGCATCCTTCATTCTGCTTTTCAGACTAAATGTATATTTTAGAAAGCAAAACCTTAACAAAACAGGGGATGTCTACTATACAAACATTAGCATGCAGTACACAAAGTGAAAAGCATTCAGAAAATGATTGCAAAATTATGAGGGGACCAAGATAAACAGTGTATATAAAGGGCTTATTTACAAGACATATTTCAGAGGAACACTTACAGAATCTGGATCTCTTTGTTGTTCAAGAAAAGCTGAAAATTCTACTAGTCTAAGTTTAGTTGTTCCAATGGATCGACCCTGCCAAGCAGGAACTGAGGGCGCTGGAGCAGATGCAGGTTCAAACCCTAAAGTGTGAAAAATCAACATTATGAAGCCAGCAATTTATTTACTACTTGGATTATGAATGCATTATGTTATTAAATACTATGGATAAGCAAATCTTGATGCCAGCATGCCCTATTACAGAATGAGCATCACCAATATGAAAATCTAAAAACGTAAAACTTTTTCATGGGTGATAGAGAGAGTGATACTTTTGCTTTCTGATGTTTCAGCATACACACACTTTGTCTCATGCACAAAACTATTAAAAATATTGTTTTTTTCAGGCTATCTTTCAGAGGCACAGCCGTGTTAGTCTGCAATATCAGTATTTGCATATAAAAATACTTGGAGCACCTTTGAGACTAACTAAGTGAATGAAGTTGTAGCATAAGCTTTTGTAGACTTGTTCTACTTCCTTAGATATATGGAGTGGACTGAGGAAGTCTACAAAAGTTTATGTTACAAGTTCTTTCACACATTGAGTGTCAAAGTTGCTACAAAATTCCTTTGCACACTTCAGGCTATATGTATAAGTTGTATATGAAACATAAATGAATTTCTTGTTTAGACATGGGTAACACCCCCCAAATATCTAATTATGTTTATGCAAATATTCCAAAATTTTAAAAAGTCCAAAATCCAAAACACTTCTGGTCCCAAGTAGTTTGGATAAGGGATACTCAACCTGTACTTTCAGAAATGCAACTGCTTTTAGTTGACTCTCAGTTGCTTGAATCTATACATGTTAAAAACCTATACAATGTGTATTTTGTTTTGCATTCTATTAACAATACATGTGGCTTTTTTGATATTATGTTTTTATTTTCATTCTTCTCTATAAACCAACAGACAAAGCAACAAAGATCTTGTTCCTCTATCTTCTATAGTTCCTGCATTGCTTAAAGGTTCTGTTTTAAAATATTGCTACTCCATATTATCTTATACATCAGACAATGTGAACACAATAATATAACAAAACCTAAAATACTATGATTCTAGACCAGGGGTAGGCAACCTTTCCCCTTTAAGGGCCGAGGGACTTCAGCTCCCAGAATCCCAGGAGCTATTGGCCAACATGGGACTATTGGCCAACATGGCTGAGGCTTCTGGGAGCTGAAGTCCCTCGGCCCTTAAAGGGGAAAGGTTGTCTACCCCTGTTCTAGACTATATGCCTCATGATTAGTTTGAAGGATAAATACCCATTGGTATCTATGGTATGTCTGCACAGATAAGGGAGAAACAAATATTCATGATACAGGGTATAAGATCAACCTAATTATCCACCTTAATTTCTCATCACCAAAGCATGTGAGTACACTTTTAAGTTTAGAAAGTCAAGGGGTGTGTGCCATCTTCTCATTGATTCTTCCATAGTAAGGAATTGTGAAATACTTAATAGGACATTGCTGCACTTAGACATAAGGGGTACTATTACACAATCTACATGCATATTCTATGACCTCTAATGAACCTGCAAATAATTTTGTACATAACCTCATATCTATAGAAATTCATTTGTGACAGCATATAAAGATAATACCCAACTCCCCAGTCGTTTTATACATGTTTTAAGACTGCAAAGTGCAGCAAAGCTGAATAATAATCCAAAAAGAAAGAAAGAAAGAAAGAAAGAAAGAAAGAAATCTCAAAAGAAATGAATAAACCTGTATATATTACCTGAAATGGGAGTTGCAACTGTTGGCTGTATAGGGTAGGCCTGCTGAACAAATGGCTTTATGCTGTAACAAACCATTGGACAGTGAGTTCAGAGACTACTAACAGCAAAATGTTTTTTTTTTAATAAACATCCTTGGGATTCTGTGGCAGATACTATATAGTACACAAGCACTGTTCATTTTAAATGTACTTCTATAGCACAGTGTCTTAAAGTCCTTATATCCATGGTCTTAAATAGGACCACTGAAGAATATACATGAAATGCTTTGAGCACCATTACTAGAATAGCAAAGGAACACTTTACCCTGAGCACCCCAAAGTCTACAATGTTCAAGCATTTCCATGTGCAATGCACTGACATTTTATTAAACTTGGGGAATTTAAAGTAACAGGAATTTTCCCTTATTGCCTGGCAAATTCTGTCTGCCAGAGTGACCTAATCTAACTTAGGCTCACTGAAGGCTGTGACTTCAGTTTCCCCAACAGCTGCTCATACTGTACTAATGAGGATGGTCAAGTTAGCATTCAGGTCCATAGGTCAGATAATTGTACAAAACTGGGCTGGGAAGTCTCATACCATTCCAGCAAATGACCCTAGGGATATTTGATCATGACCCCCTGGCACCATCATAATATGGACTATAGTTGGGCAGTCCTCAAGACTGCACACATATGCTCAGCTCCTCTGATCACATTCATTTAGTCATTTATTGCCTGTGTTTCAGTGAGGGCTCTGATACAGACTGATAGAGACAAAAAATGCAATATATGTAGGGACCAATACAGGAAATAAGAAATCCCACAGTTGTTTGAATGCAGTATTTTTCTTAACTCTTAAATATTAAACCTGGTGTAACAGCAAGAACGATCCCAATTTCAATTACATACCAGTTCTGTCAGGATCAAAAAGGATGCTAAATGCATGCAAGGAAATAGCTGAGCAGGTGGAGTTAATTTGTCTGTGGACTTGTGATTTAAACCTACTTGTTCAACCTTCAAAAATTACACTTTTTCCAAAAACTGCTACTAATCCAAGAGGGAAGCAGTTTTCACTGAGGCAATATGTGTAAGTCAATATGTGCAAGTCAAAGATTTGCTCCTGATCACATAAATGCAGAAACAAGAAGCTGAAACAAATTCTGAAAAGCTTGAATCCACCTTGCCAAATATTTAAATGGGGGTAGTGTTTATACAAGCAAGATTAAATGTTCTTCTATTGGTAGATTGGATGGGTCAATATAAAAGAATAGAGTATGTGGTTGTGATTCTGTGTCAACAGAAGTTACAAATCACAGACTGCTTGAACGCTCTGTTTACAGTGATCTTAGAAATAACTACATTTATCCTTTTTGTAAGACCACTTAAGGGAAGGTCCTCTCCTGTAAAAGCTTGTTTTTTGATGTCTAATACAGAGAAGTATGTCAACATTTCTTGTGAAGGCTTTACAAATACAAGCTATAAAGCCTAAAGTAGGGATAGGCAACCTAAGGCCTCGGGGGGCTGGATGCGGCCCCCCGAGGCCTTTGGACCAGCCCCAGGCCGGTCCTGCCACCGCCGCCCCCCCCCCCACCATGATGATATTGATCATTGTTGTTATTACTTGTTCTTGGGGTTTTCTTGGCAAAATCTCCACAGGGGTTTTGCCATGGCTTTTCTGGGGCTGAGAGAGTGTGCATGCATATTTTTTTATTTTTTTATTTTTAATTTTTTTTAATTTATTATTTATTTATTATTTATTTATTTTTTGGTGCTTCGGCCCCCCAATTGTCTGAGGGACAGCAACCTGGTCCCCGGCTCAAAAAGGTTGCCTACCTCTGGTCTAAAGGGAATATGCAAAATTGTTCTACTTTTAAAGATTAATTAGTAGAAATTTAAATTGTACACTGGTCCCTCCACATTCACTGGGGTTAGGGACACAGGACCCTCGAGAATGTGGAAAAACTGCAAATAACAAAAACACTATGTTTTTACCTGAGAGAATACTTCTCTAGGAATCTCTAGGTCCTCCAGTGCAACTCTGTGGTCAATATCTGCCAGACATTGACCAGAGAGCTGCACTGGAGGATCTAGCTATTCCTAGAGAGAACATATTAATAAAATCCGTTAATAATCAAATCCGCAAAGGCCAAGCTGAAAATGTGGAGAAACGAGTATATTGATTTTTTTTGTTTTCTACAACTGTATATAATGGCTGTTTGTTAAAACACAATAAACGGGTATGATAGGGAATCCACCTTTCAATCAAAATGACCTTTGATCTTATTCTCATACCATGATCATCATGATCATAAGGCAATGTGGGATCACGGAAAGGCACGAAATGCTTTGCAACATATCTACATTTCAGGAACTAATACTGACTATGAGGCGAAAATCCTGCTATACAAAAGGCTAATCTATTCCCCCACCACCACTTACTTGCCTTAAGTTACTTCCCTAAAGTCTCTGACACTGACATCTTTTGGAAAGGTGCACCCTATTTTGGATATATGTGTATTTAAATAAGCATAGCGCTATATATGTATACTGGTGCAAACACACACAGACACAAACATAGGACTATGGTATTTCCCAAACTTACTCTTGTGAAGATCCAGGCTGTCCTGTTTGTATCATCCCTGGCCAGAACTAAATGGAATAAAAAGGAAAAGAAAAGAAATGAAAAGCACAACTTCCCTTCCATTGCTTTCTTTAACAGCATATTTCCCCCGGTTTTTTTTTTCACCAAACAATTTTATAATAGGAGAAGAACGTACTTTACATGCATAAATTAATTGATCTAGACTTCATTTCCTGCCAATCATTGTTCTGAAATGTACTTTTTATTGCAGCCAATTAACTTACACCAGGTGCTCCAGGAAATGTGGGACGAGGAATTCCTGGCAGGCCCAACTTATTGTGAATCGCTGTTGCAGATACTATTTGAGCTGATGACATGGCTGCCATGTGTTGAAGTGCTTTGTCCTTTGCAGTCTGATCCTTTAAAACGACAATTACAAAGTAATCATTAATGAACTGGACACAACAAATCACAGTGAGCAAGCACAGCTAGAAAGCACATTCGCTAAAATTAAAAAGGCACAGGAAATATGCAAAGTAAAAGCATACCATGCAGAAAAACATAGCATGGGGGCTCACATACACTCAAGATAGTCTGGAGACCCAAGTTCTCTCTTATTGTGAATCAGTTTCACTCTGAACACAGTTTTCTACTGCAAAACAGTAGGAAGTCAACTGTATCTGAGTTGGAAACTAGAATGAAACTTTTAAGATTTTTCATAAGCAGAAAAGATCTTAAACGATTATTTCCTGGACCTGAGTTCTAATTGGATAACAAGAGCAGCAACACAGATCACTAGTGATTGAATAATAATAGTAATAATGTTAATAGTAATGACTCTGATTGTATAATAAGTGTCACTGATCCCAAGTATATTGAAATATAAGGATATAAAAGTAGTATCTGGGATGGTTTTTATGCACATTTTGAATTCATCTGATTCTCTATCCAGTCCTCTTGAAGAGCTGGTTAAAAAGCTGTTGTTTTAAGTTAGCATTTATTTCTGCTTTTATTCTGAGAGCCCACAGAAGAATCAAAAGAGGCAACACTGCAGATCATACTGTAGTGTTGTACTTGGCTAGTGTCATTACCTTCTGAAGTTGCTGAACACTGAAGTGAAAGATACAATCCAGCCAAGTTAAGTGCTTCCAAATCCTGTTGATTTCAGAGGGAGAGATTTAAGTATGCTTAACTCTTTTATTGAAATTTAAATGAAACAGGATTTAAAAAATCTTAACGTAGGTTGGATTGTGCATTTAGTAGCTTGACCTGCAAAGTAGGACACCTGGAAGGAACTGTTCCACAGATTAGGAAACATTCTATTTCATCAGTGATTGTTCTAATTCAGCAATGGAGTATGTTAGAAAATAGAGTGCTAATTCAGTAGCAGAGTATGATGAAAGGCAGACTGAAGGAAATAACAGTCACCCATCTCAAATGCCTATAGTACTGTAGGCCACTGCACCCACAGACCTTTAGAGTGTGTTCTTGAGATCTATACCCGAACCTGGTTGTTACACTTTGGACATACTAAACTGCAAGAAGCTGACAGTCCTGCTCTGCTGAGAAGGAAGAGCCATCAGCTCTTAAATAAGGACAGATCCATCTAATGACAATATAGGACTCTAAACTGGAGCAAACAGCCCCTGGGAATTAAATTAAACTAAAGTAGGCCTAGAGCTTGGATAAGCACTACGTCTTTCACACACACCCAGCCAGCAGCCACACTGGCTTCAGAATTCTAGGAGTTGTGGTGAAAAAAGGCCTTGTTCAAAGGACTGAACTTTTATATTACTTCCACTTCCAATATCTTTCAAAGTGAGGGAAGGTGCTATTTGTGTGTTATAATTAGGAACTCAAATTCAACACAAATGCAGACCAACAGTGTGAATGAATCTAATAGCACCATCATGGCCGATTCCTATAGTATAACACATGCACACACTTCTGAAGTTTGCATGTTTGATTATCTATTAGTATAGGGCTGATATGTCAAGACCAGGAAGTTGTGCATGTATAACATAACTGTGTGTGGAAACCAAGTGCATAGGGAAAGATGCATTTGATTAGTCCTTCCCATTGAGATGTATTGGCCACAGACACAAGGCCACTAGCTGAAGGGGATCCTATGCGGCTGCAGATATGTGTGAAGGTGTCTAGAAAGGGGGAAATTGTCATGTACCACATACTTGCTCAGTACAGATTCAGACCCAAAATGTATGTTACTTTAAAGATGCAGCTAGCAGCTACATTTCCCTGCTCCAAAGTACATGGAGGAAACTCATTCCTTTGTCATCCATACAGTCACAATTCAGACTGGGAGCCCCATACTTGCAATTGGTATTGCTAAACAATTCTTTGTATTTTAACAGATCATAATTTACAAATTGTACATGCAAAGAGGCAACCTGAGTTAAGATCACAGCTGGCCAAATTCTGCCGCCCCCTGCTCCACTGGGATTTATTTAAATAAAAGAAGATGTAGTTAGCTATGCCTTTTAAAATAACAGGTTGTGTTTTATTTATAAATGAAGCCACATTGTGTTCCTCCCTATCTTTTAATAGGATCATTCTCAGGTTGGGAACAATGGGAAGAATTAATGTAACTTAAGTGTCTCATTTCATGTCTTATATCCTCACTTGGAAAAATAATGACTTAGGAAATGCTTAACACTGGATGTAAGGTGTAATATAAATGAAAGAACACAAGCACTAAGAGGCAGATTCATTGCTACAAGCAAAGTTGCAAGCATGCTGGCCAGTAATGCATGCCATACAATATGGTATATAAGGTCATACACATATTCCCTTGAAAGCCCATATACAGTGATGAGAAGGTGAGCAGCTTCTTCACTTGAACAGCTCTTTTAGAAACAGCACAGGCTAACAGTACAATTAAAGCTGGCTAAAAAAAAAGGGGGGGGGGGAAGGGAGGAAAAGAAAATATCTGCCAAGCACAGCTAAAGTACATAATGCTTGCTTTATTGAAAAATACTTACCATACTTGTTACCTGGATGTAACAACAAAAAAATGTTAAAAAGCTTCTGTATGGGTGCAATTTATCAGCAAAATATGCTATAGCATAGATAAAAAGGATAAAGGAGTTCCTCATTATTTTGTATAAATAATTTTAAAGGGCCAATAGATTTTCATCAAGGAACTGATTCATCAAGAGAATAAAAGAACTAATCATATTCATGCCTATCGTGCTGATAAAATTAAATGTCTAATTTGGCAACTTTAGGTCTTCTATCTGTTTGGAAACTTGTGAAAATGTCTGTATTAGAAACTGAGAGGTTGTCTATTTGAACCCAGATTACTGGGGGTCTGGCAGCAGAGGGAGCAGCTGCTTCCAGTAGTGGTATCCTCTCTACCCTGTGCAGAATGCAAGACAGCAACCTGATCAGGTGTTAATGCTTACAGAAGCAACATTAACACCTGTGGACCCATCTGCACCTGCGTGGTCCCAAGAGAACTGGCTGAGAGGAACATGGCTACTGAAGACACCATATTTTTATCAGCAGCAGGAATACAAGAGACTGAGAAACCTGCTGGGATGAGTTTCATGACTGGAATGTAGGAATAGAATGACACAACCTGACCTATTTTTGGCTGCTAAACTTTTGGACCTCACATTATTATTATGAATGATTAGAATCTGCTTTAACGCTGGGAAGGGGAAGAGTTTTTTCCTTCTATGGCAAATTTGAAATAAGGTCATGGTATAGCTGTTGTTCTTCCTGGGGCAGATGATATCACAGCCAGAACCTATAAACTAGTATGTTGATTGTCTGGCCTGGATGCATCCATACCAACAAATTAAACCTGGTGCTGGAGATGCAGCCCTTTAAGCAGGCTGGCCAACAGAAGGCTTAGCTCCTTAGTATTCAGAACTAGGCAGTTCTGGGCAACCTGGCTGATAATTGGAGGAGCAATGTCAGGTACCCCTGAATCCTTTATGTGTCTGACCGACATGAGTATGCAACAATTCTAAGTATTTCACCAGGCTATCTAGTGAGTTATGTTTCAAGACCTTCTTCTTCACAAGGTCACTCTTTGTCCTCCCACTCCCCAGTTTCCAATAATTTCATTAAATCAATTTTTATTCTATGGTATTCTACTAGGATTCCCTTTCTAATCCAGGTTCTACCCAGTTTCCAAACATGTCATCAAATCATTTTTTTTTATTTATGGTATCCTTCTAGAATCCAAGTTCGACCCAAGAACAATACTGTTCACTTGCTTTCTTTAAATATTTCTTGTGCTAAGGTGTTATTCCTGAATCGGTCATATAAACTGGTAGAAGGGTCACAGGCTGGTGCCTATTGGCACTTCCCCCAGTATCCTCATGAATGCTTGTCCCTGACCTTGCAGGGTTGAGCAGCAAACTCTGAGGTGAAGTGCTACTCAACTTAACCGGAATGTGAGTAGATCTCTTGACCAATCTACCTAATTTCAATTTACCATTCACCTTGGGAAGGCTGGACACTTGAGGTTTTCAGGAACAGGGCTAGCATGCATAGTTCCATGCTCCTTGCCTACTCTGATATGCCTCTTTAAGGCTACATATATGAAGAGGGCTTCTGGAGTACCTCTCTTTTTTAGATAGGGGCACACTGGAGTTAACCCAATAACAGAACTTGCATTTAGAAATGTATCCTCCTCTTAGGAAGGAATTTTCCATCAAGCCTTGCTTGCAGCAGATGGCTGGCTTGCTTGTATTCCTAAACCATTTCTTGTCTAAAGCGGCCTCTGCCAAGATGTATGTTGATTCTTTCATCACCACTGATGACTCACTGCAATCTGGATTATACAGTTAATTTGTAAATGAGTTGATGCATACAACAAATTGTTGGGGAGATATGAGAATAGGTAGCATCCAAGTCCTTGCTAGTCCATGATTTTATTATCATTTCACCTCTACATAATGAAAAGGTGGCTGTTACTTTCTCTTTATCCCTCTCCTTCATCTGATATGCAACTATTTCTGGGGTAACTCATAACAACTGATTAGTCACATATTAAAATGCTTCATGACAGTTTGAGCAGCAAGTGGAGAAGACTACATCCAATTAAAACTGGATGGGGAATTTAGACAGGCAGATTAGCAGTAATTACCTAAACTGGAATTTGGCCAAGATACATGACTTAACACCCGTATTCTCCACCTCTGAGTGCACTGGGATCTTTAATGAACACAAGCGATCAGGACCTTGACTTCCCAAGAAAATAAGTCTCTTTCTACTGTCAGTTATGCTGCAGTAAATATAAAATAGCTTAATTGAAGTCAAATGAAATTATACAATCACTAGTGTAAATGTGAACAGAAATTCAGCTTACATGCATGTGCTTTAAAGCTCTCTGATAGAATACTGGTGCCAATACTAATAATACAATACTAATAAGACCCTTCCAGTATGGGTCTTCTAGCCTAACCTAGATTTTAAACTTTGGAATAAACCAGCATTTTCCCTTAACAATGCTAATTAAAACACCTCCCCCTCCTTTACTTCTTATTATTATTTTACAAACTGCTTATTTTGAACTTCAGGTCTTTCTGTATTCAGAGCCCAACAATAGTTAATTTAAAAAAACTCTTGAGTAGCAGTTTTTATAAAGGAACTTACAGGGCTATGGCAATGTCTTGTTTCCAAAATAAAAATAAAGCAAATTCTGTCAAATCCAGACTATATGGGCCAGGATCTTTGTAAAATAGGCATCATTGAAACCTGCTGGGATGAGTCTCATGATTGGAATGTAGGAATAGAAGAGTATAACCTTTTAAAGAGAAATAGGCCAAACAGGAAAGGAGGAGGAATAGCATTATATGTTGGGGATGTTTACACCTGTGAAGAGATCCAGGATATAAATCCTGGAAATCAGGTGGAGAGCATCTGGATAAAAATTAAAGGGGAGGGAAACAATAGGAATGTTATTGTGGGAGTCTATTACAGATCCCCAAATCAGACTGAGGAATAAGATGGTGTCTTTCTAGAACAGATGACCACACACTCAAAAAGGAGAGATGTAGTAGTGAGGGGTGACTTCAACTATCTTGATATTTGCTGGAGGTCAAACTCAGCTAAAACCTCAAGGTCTAGCAAATTCTTTACTTGCCTCAAAGATATTTTTATTTTCCAAAAGGTAGAAGAGGCAACAAGGGGATCAGCTATTTTAGATCTCATCCTAACCAACAGGGGTGACCTGGTAAATGGGATGCAAATCGTGGGATCCATAGGTGGTAGTGATCGTGTTCTCCTGGAGTTTCTTATACAGTGGAAGGGAGAAGCCAGGTATAATCAGACACACATTCTAGACTTTAGAAGGGTTGATTTCAATAAACTTAGGGAAACACTGGGGGTGATCCCATGGTCAGGAATACTAAAGGCGAAGGGAGTTCAAGATGGAGGGGGTTTCTCAAAAGGGAGATACTGAAGGCACAATTTCAAACTGTTCTAATGAGGAGGGAAAATGGGACGTGTCTTAAGAAACTGGGCTGGATGACTAAAGAACTTTAAACTGAACTAAGTTTTAAATAGATGTATAAGAAATGGAAAAGGTGTGAAATCCCTAAAGAGGAACTCAAACAAATAGCTAGCACATGTAGGGATAAATTCAGGAAAGCTAAAGCACAGAATGAGCTCAGGATTGCTAGAGAGGTTAAGAACAATAAAAGGGCTTTTTTAAGTATGTCTGAAGCAGAAGAAGGAAATGGTAGGGCCACTGCACAGAGAAGATGGAGAAATTCTAACAGGGGACAGAGAAAAGGCAGAACTACTCAAGACTTTCTTTGCCTCAGTTTTCTCACAAAAGGAAAAGGGTGCTCAACCTGAGGAAAATGGAGCAGAGGACACAATAGGGGAAATGCAGCACAGAATAAGTAAAGGTAGGTAGGACAGGAATACCTGGTTAACCTAAATGAATTTAAGTCTCCAGGACCAGATGAACTACATCCAAGGAAATTAAAAGAACTGGCAAATGTAATCTCAGAGCCACTGGCAATAATCTTTGAGAACTCCTGGAGAACAGGAGAAGTCCCACCAGGCTGGAGGAGGGCAAATGTTGTCTCCATCTTCAAAATGGGGGAAAAAGAGGACCTCAACAACTATTGTGCAGTTAGTCTGACATCAATGTGAGGAAATATTCTAGAACAGCTCATTAAACAGAAAGTCTGTGCACATTTAGAAGGCAAT
>CM034701.1:103131686-103152881 GCA_020142125.1 Phrynosoma platyrhinos
GTTCACTTTCAAGAGCAAGGCTACCCGCCTGGCAAAGCCCCCAGGCCGTTTGAAGGTAAATGACAATGCGGTGGACAGGTGCCCTTTTCTCTTTCCCCTCCTCCTCCTCCTCCTCCTCCTCCTCACAAGGTTGCCTCCCCAGCAAAGCCCCCAGGCCACTCAAAGGTGAATGACTATATTACCATATTGCTCTCTGTATAAGTCCACCCAAGATTTTGGAGTCCATTTTGGGGCTTAAATTTCTTGACTTATAGTCAAGTATATATGGTATTGTGGAAAAGCCTAAGAGAACTATACTGTGCATACACAGAAGCCACAGATCACAGAATCATAGAGCTGGAAGTGGCCCTATGGGTCATTGGGTCCTGCTCAATGCAGGATCTTGAGCTACAGCCTCTGGACAGAATAAACTATCTTTTATTTGTGAGCTCTTCAGCACTGTGGCTCATAATAACGCAGGGGTGGAAAAATGTGGAAGGCTAGGAGGTCATATTAGCTCCCTAGAGACCTTGGAAGGCTGCATTTACTCCCACAAACTTAAAATTAAACAACCCACCCCAAAGACCTCTAGAGGGTATGCAGCATTTTCACCATGTGCCTCTCCTAGGTTAAACTGGCCTGGGGGAGTGAGGCCTGTAAAATGTAGTGGAAATGCTCCCTAGTGGACATTTTGGAGTATTTCGGGAGCAAATAAATAAATAAAATTGAGGGAAAAATTGCATAAAATATTTTACCTATGTTGGAAAAAAGGGAGGAAATAATAATAATAATAATAATAAATAATAATCTTAAGCCAATCTTTAATATATTTTTTAAATAATAAAGTTTCTTGGTTTTGTCTAAAAATTCTCACTTGACTGAATGTAACTAAATAGCTTTTCTCTCTGAAGTCTACAGAAACCTACCAGTAATCCCCACTAAAACAAAATGACTAATTTTTGAATAGAAATGTGTATATGTGTAAACTCCAGTTTGTCAGTGTAGCTGTACAGTATACCTAGTGTGGTGCAATCCCCAATTATTATTTTTGGTGCCATTTCCTTTTTGCAGCCGCTAAACTACAGTTCAGCCTATGCACTGCTTGTCCTGTCCCACAGCTTTTTGCATTTTACATTAGAGGAGACGATGTTGTTGTTGTTGTTGTTTAAAAAACCCACTACAAAACATATTACAGTACTATTTGCAGCCATGCCATAACAGTTTTGCACAACACCGTCATCTTCCAAATGCAAGCTTCTTCCAGGGATAGCTTTAAAAACAGAAAAGGCAATTATGTTTTCTTTAGCCCAATAAGAGCTGTAATGAGTTTGAGAGACAGTCCAATCCCCCTTTTTACATACCTTCTCCAATTATTTTTTTTAAAAGAGCAGTAATCAAATGCTAGAGACATCAACTAAGACTGTATTTTTTATGCCAAAGACCATTCTCTAGTGGGAAAGCAATTTATTTAATATTAGTTATTTGGTGAATATGTCAGGGTTTACACCAAATACCCACTGTGCAAAAGATATTTTGAATTTAGAGCAGGTGCAGAGAGACATTTAAACTCATATTGTGTTATGCAAGAGTTCTGGAATCAGATTACACATGATAAGTTCAGACAGATAGCAAGAGTCAAGTGGAAAACATTTCACCAATGCATGGAGAATTTGTACGTAAAGAACCCTAACCTTGCTTTCTTAAAAACTGAGGCAGGCAATGCCTGTTTTGTTAGTACACAATTTCCAGGACTGTTTTGTCCAGAAGTGTAGCTCTAGTGAAAGTTAAAAAAAATGCTCCTGTTTATGAACCCACAGATCCACACACTATAAACAAGATATATTAAACTCTTCAGCATTCTGTTACAATTTCAAGTACAGAAGTTCTTTGTGATAATTCTCTGCTTATGTATCTTTGACACCCACCATTTAAAGACCCCCTTTTATGATCTGAGGAAAACAGTTTCAGCTGAGAAATTTAGAAATGCTATTCTGAATGAACTGGATGAGTTTGAGTTTTTACTGAGCACTTGAGTACAACCAGCAATCATTTGGATAGAACACAGATGGAGAAGGAAAGGAGTAGAAATGTAGTATATAAAGCAAGAAGAAGATCAGGCACAAACTACTCTTTTCTCAGCTCCCTGCCTTACCTCTAACAGTACAGAAAGCAAGGCTTCCCTTTCATTTCCAACAACTTAGAAATAGCAACTGAGGAAAGAAAGATATGCTGTCAACAACAACAACAACAACAACAATTTATTTGTATCCTGCCCCTCTGTCAAACAATTGGGGCGGCTCACAGCAGTTAAAACTCCATACAGTATATTAAAATACAACCCAAAATCCCAAAACCCTCCCACCCCTTAAAAAAGTATTAAACTGATAATAGCATGATAATTAAAAGAATAAACTAAACAAAAATCCATAGACAAACAGACAAAATAGACAGAGCAGGTATTGCAGCCAAAGGTGGGGGGAAAAAAAAGAGAGGTGGGAACTCCTGAGGCTGGGAAATCTAATCAGGAAAGGCCTGCCGGAAGAGATCCGTCTTAACAGCCTTTTAAAAGCTGCTTAAGGTTATAATCTGATGGATCTCCTCCTGCATAGTCTGGGAGCGGCTACCAAGAAGACCGTTTGGGAGGTAGCCGATAGCCTTGCTTTCATTGGCTGCAGCAAATTCCTCCCAGAGGACCCGAGTGCGCGGGGTGGATTGTATGGGAGGAGGCAGTCCCGAAGGTAGGTTGGACCCAAGCCATTTAGGGCTTTAAAGGTAATAACCAACACCTTACACTGGGCCTGAAAACTAATAGGCAGCCAGTGGAGAAACTTTAGTAGTGGTCTTATATGGTCTCTCCTAGATATACCCGAAACCAATCTGGCTGCCATGTTTTGCACTAACTGAAGTTTCTGGGCAAGCATGAGGGTAGCTCCATGTAGAGCTAGTCCTCTGACTAGTCATCTGAAGTGACGGATCTAGGAGCAACCCCAGACTGCGAACACAGTCCTTCACGGAGAGTGTGACCCTGTCCAGGACTGGAGGTTGCAACCCAATTCCTCTCTGGTTTTGGGGTTACAACTGTGAACACCTCCATTTTGTCTGGATTCAATTTCAATCTTTTTTTCTCATCCAGTCCATTGCTGCCTTAAGATAGTCATTGAGAGGAGAGATGCCATTGGGAGCTGAGGCCGACGACCAGGACATGGAGAAATAGATCTGGGTGTCATCAGCATACTGATAACACCCAGCCCCATGTCTCCGGATGATGTCTCCCAGCGGCTTCATATATACGTTAAACAGCATCAGGGACAGGATGGCACCTTGAGGGACGCCAAAGCTTTGACAGAATCACCGGCATTACCAACCATTAAACCCTCCAAGGCTTTCTGGAATCTCGTTGGTTCCATTAGCCTTCGAGGACGGACCATTCAAATAGGTCCACCACCACCACCCCTGGAGGGGCACACCATGGCTCTTAGTTCAGTCTTGACCAGGAAATGATCCATCAAGGGTATGACCCGCACAATGTGAATAATTCCTTTGAGATTGCTTCATGCAGTGGTTTCCTTTATTTGTTATAAAAAGAGAGCAGAGAGAATCAGGAGAAAAAGTCTCATCAAAAGTACTACCTTTCTGAATTCACTAGATATGTATGTATGTCTTCAAGTCATCTATTGACTTATGGCAACCCACAAATTTCATACGGTTTACCATACAGAGTGAGTAAATTTGTCAGATTATATTTTGCTGTCCATCCACAAAATACACAGCTCCTATAACTTCTGCTACCATATCAAGACCATCTCTGGGCTAAAATTTTCATTTGACTTCCCCAAAATTCAGCAAAATGGTTCATAAAACTTGAATTTACAATCAAAGTGTTGGTTTTGACCTATAAAACCCTATATGGCCTGGGTCCAGGTTATCTGAAGGACAGTATCGCCCTGTAGAACCCACTAGAATTTTAAGATCATCAGGAGAGACTCTTCTCTCTGTTCCACCATTATTTCAGGTTTGTCTGGTGGGAACAAGAGAAAAGGCCATCTCTGTGGCTGCTCCGGACTATGGAACTCCCTCCCCAGAAAGACCAGGATGGCCCCTTCCTTGCTGTCCTTCCAGTAGCAAATAAAAACATTTTTATGCCACCAGGGCACCAGGGCTTCACAAACATGAGATTGGGCTCTTAAGGCTGCATGGTGTTGGGTTTTTAAATTTTAAGGGTATATATATAAAACTATATATAGTTTTATTTAAATTGTTTTAATGGATTTTAGCATTTTAAACTGTTTTGAACAGAAATATGTACTGTTTTAATTCCTTTTATCTTTTGATTGCATTTTAATCAATGTTTTAATATTATATTAGTTTAATTCTATTTTAATGTGCACTTTTGCATTATACTGTTTTAATTGGTAAGCTGCTTTGTGTCCCAATTTTGGGGGCAAAGTGGGATGATGATGATGATGAAGATGATACAATAGCTTGAAAAATAGCTAAGCGGGAGACAAGGGAGAGGCTTTCATAGGAATGTCACTGTATCACATTAATGGACACATTACTGGCATGAATAGGGCACTGTGTGATTGCTATGGGAAGGCATGCTTCTCATTTCATCATCCGTTATCCAAGAAGGAAAACTGCCTGGTCCTGCCTCCAAGTCATTGCACATTTTCCCCCTTCACGAAAGTATAGAGTGAAGAGGCCAAGGGTATAGCTATGAGGAGGGGGAATGAGGACAGTGTCCTCTCAAATAAGCATTGTAGAGAGTGTTGAGAGGCAACATGGTGTAGTGGTTTGAGCATTGGATTATAGAAACCAGGGTTCCAATCCCAGCTTGGCCACTGAAATCCACCAGGTGTCTTTGGGCAAGTCACACTCAGTCTCAGAGGACGATAATCGCAACCTCCTTCTGAAGAAACTTGCCAGGAAACTCTTTGATGGGGTTGACTTAGGGTTGCCAGAAGTCGGATATAACTTGAAGGCACAGAACAATAACAGCAGAGTGTGTGACACTGAAAAACCTTTACACTTGGAACTCATTACTGCTGTGTTCCATTGGTAACTTTGCCTGCCCCTTTTCTATGGATGCCTGAACAGTATGCCTAAATGCTCAACTGAGGTTTTAAGTTACTCCAATGCTAGAAATTTGGGGACTGTGGAAAAACTTTTATTGGGTTGGAGAATTCCTACTTGTGGGGCAATGCCTTTGCCCTCTACCACAGCTACAACTGTGAAGAAGCCTTACAATCAGGTTCTATTGGCACATTTCCTCTGAATCTGATTGCTTCTACCAGAATTAACTAGGAAACCCCGTGAAACAGGTTTTTAGGTTGATGAGAAGGCTGTACCAGGAATGGGGAAACAAGAAAGCTCAAGTTCCACTAATGCTGGATAATGAAGTAGTGTCCAGTGAATCCCAACCTATGGTTTAACACAATGTGAGATGGTTATGTTTAGCCTAAAGAAGAGAAGGTTAAGGGGTGATATGATATTTGAAAGGCTGTCATATTGAGGATGGAGCAAGCTTTTTTTATGCTGCTCCAGAGAATAGGATCCAAAGCAATCCAAAGCAATCAATTCAAACTGCAGGGAAAGAGATTCCAACTAAACATTAGGAGGAACCTCCTGACAGTAAGAGCTGTTCAACAGTGAACACACTCCCTCAGAGAGTGGTGGAGTCTCCTTCTTTGGAGTTCTTTAAACAGAGGCTGGATGGCCATCTGTTGGGGGTGCTTTGATTGTGAGTTCCTGCTTGGCAGGGGGTTGGACTGGATGGCCCTTGTGGTCTCTTCCAATTCTATGATTCTATAATGAGAGTGCAGTGAGCAACTGGAATACATAAAACTTTCCACAGCTCTTGCAACATCTCCCAAAGACACAGCTCAACAGACTGCGAGAGAGAGAGAGAGAGAAAGATTAATACTGCCACCGTATCACATAGCTCTCTTCCACTCACATTCTCTACAACATAACTATCATACTCAATGGTTTCAGCTGACAGTAGCTTAAAATCCTGACAGCAGCAACTTATATTTCAAGATGACCCGAGGATTCCATTTCAGAGTTTAGAAACAGAGCATGATAGCAACAAGGAAAACACAGAT
The DNA here is from genome assembly GCA_020142125.1 of Phrynosoma platyrhinos. Classification (NCBI taxonomy): domain Eukaryota; kingdom Metazoa; phylum Chordata; class Lepidosauria; order Squamata; family Phrynosomatidae; genus Phrynosoma; species Phrynosoma platyrhinos. The sequence continues at coordinate 103,137,770 of CM034701.1, forward strand.
CAAGAATATATATGTGATCACTGTTTAAAATGACAGGAATTAACCTGAAATCTGTGAGAGCAGATCTTTAGGCATACTCATGCACATATATGTTAAAATGCCACATTTATTTTGGGCTTTACACTTTTACCTTGTTTTCTTAATAACCTTCAAAGATAAAGCTCTTCAAAAGGTTTTGTCTCACAGCTTATGTGCGCCACTCCTATAGATCCTGTATAACTCCTGCAATATGCTAGCCCACTCTTCCAGCCTGATATTAAATAAATTAACTAAAGAGCAGCTATCTAGACTGCAAGAATGTTTTTTTCCATGTTGCAGTCTGACAAGAGTCAGAACACTTTCTAAGTTAACAAGTGAAGATGATGTCCTGTTTTTCTCCAACATGATTAACTTATTATGCTAAGATGTAGACCTGAGCTAGGGGTAGAGAAGCCACTGCCCCTGGTTCCAAATACAAAAGTGGCACTGGATGTATGTGCCAAACAGGAGATGGCAGGAAGGGAACAGAAGTGGAAAAAGGAATGGGATTTGAAATTTTAAAGAGACAGCGCAGAAGACTAAGGGGAGGAGTCTTTAATGCCCACCCCTCATTCTGGGCAGCACTCACACTCAATCACTCAATCATAACCAGTACCTGCTGTGAAAATACTCCAGCTCTGTTGGGAAGACAGAAATAAAGTCCTTCTCTTTTTCTTTAGTGGTGGGGAGGGCTTGTCTTCCCTGGCTCCTGGTTGAATCTTTCTCACCTCCTCTTTATCTACTGTTGGTGAGATTATAGTGGCTACCATTTTTTACTTGCCCTCCACTCCATGCTTTTTCATCTGAGGTTCTTCTGCCAGCTCCTGGGCTTGGCTGGCAGCCCTTTTCCTATTGAGCTCTTTAATGGTAGCCCCCCAATCCCACCCGTTCCTCCTGGCCAAAGCAAGAGAGAGAAGCAGCCTCTGGGTTACAGGGCAGAGAAGGAGAGAAAAGTGATGAGTTCCTTTCACATTCTCACAGCAGGTTCTTGTTCAGATGCCTGACTTGTGGAAGAAGGAAACATAAAATAGGTTTCCCAATAACAACATTCAGATAGGAAGGGAGGGCAAACCAGCTGCTCTGAAGGGGAAACAGGTAAAAGGGGGATTTGGTTCAGACAAAGGTGAGGATGGGGAGTGGATATCAAACATAAAATAAATCACCATGCACTCCTCTCTGTGTGTTCTCATGTTGTGTCTGATGAGATTCTGTGAACTTCAGCCTTGATGGATTCCATGTAAAGGTTCAAATCCACTGTAACCTAATATTGATGGGTGCTTCTCACTATCCTTCTAGTGATGCCAATTTGATATGGATATACTGGGAAGCTTCTGGCAAGGTTTAAATAGAGATGTCTCTGGATATTTGAATGAATAGAAAGGCTAGTGGGTGGTTGTCAAGAAGGGCCAAAGGCAGTAATTGCAGAGCGGGGAGGGAGTATTTAAAAACAACCAATGACTGCAACATTTTCAGTGCTGTTCAAAGATTCATGGCAGTGGTCCCTTTGTTCCCGTTGAAACCACTGACCTGTGGTTTCCATGTCAGCTGGATTATGAACATGCTCCAAGTTTTGATCTGAATCCCCAAAACAAGTTCAGCAGCTTTTATGGATCTATTAAAGTTTAGACTAAAACATGGAACAGATTCACTATCCATTGACATAGAAGTCCTCAATGACCCAGAAAGTGTAAAATGCCAAAATTTAATCAGACAAAATCCAAAATCATGAAAAAAGTGATAGCTTTATTGGCCAACCATAATGCACAAAATACATAATGTATGCTTTCGAAGCTCTGCCGGCTTCTTCAGCAGACAAAAGATGTTGTTTCTGTTGTAATTCAGTTGGTCTGAAGTGATTTCAGTGCAGGCAGAGATCAGAAACTTTACTACTGCTAATGCAGTTTAAATTTTACTTTTCTTTCTCTCAGTCCCTTTGGCCATGAGGGGACTGAGAGAAAGAAAAGTAAAATTTAAACTGCATTAGCAGTAGTAAAGTTTCTACCTCCAATAAATGTAAACTTTTTCAACAAAACAAAATGTAGGCCTCTGACTTCTGCCTGATGAAGAAGTCAGTGGAGCTCTGAAAGCTTGTCTGATCTATCAGTTGACCAACAAAGCTATCACTCTCTTCTGAATATTAGATCTTGTTGTATTTTGCTGCTGAAGTAACATAGCTACCTTTGAATATGTTTCCTGAAAATAATTTGAGATAGTCTTTGCAAAATGATAAAACTGAACTTCACTCACTCTGTTTCATAACATTAAAATAAAGGACTAAATATATTTTCCAAAAGAGGATTACAATCGTTTATTTAATGTTTATCATGGGATTACAAAATCAAGACCCCATACCAGCCTTATCCTCTCCCATAGATTCTACAACTTTTTGAAGAGGTTCAAAGCACATTCCCATTATTTTCTCCTATGCTCCCAAGCTGTCTTCACACCATTAACTTTATGTATCAATGCAAAAATTCCAGAGAAGGTTTCTTCCCAGCAACCTCCCATATTAAGCTGTAGCCTGTTCATCCACTTTCCATACCAAGATCATCTTTCACACCCATTCATTACACCAACAAATTTCCGTAGATTAAATAAATTTCCTATAAAGATGCAAATTGATATGATGTATTTCTACATACTTCTTAATTGGTCTGGTATAAAACACCATATATTTATATTTGCATATACTGTACACAGAGGAAGAGAGTTACACTCCATGCATCTGAGGAAGTAGACCAAGTCTATGAAAGCTGATGCTACAACACCTTTCACTTGGTTAGCCTTAAAGGTGCTACAAGATCTCTTTGCATGCAGATATTCCAAACTAGCACTGCTATGTCTCCAAACTGTATCCTTAAGTAACATGTACATAATTTGGCAAGACACATGGCCCAGTGGTAGAATTCATGCTTTGAATATTTGTTTGTTTTTTACCATCAAGTTGAATCTCTAATATTTGACTGAAGCATCTCAGGTAGCAGGTGGAAAAAACTTTCTGGACTAGAGAGTTTATCTAAATAATTGCAAAGCAGATTTTGTTTGACATACAACACTACACATGGGGATCTATACACAGAGGTTTCTTTAATAAATCTTGTCTTTATTGTCTATACTTAGTAAGGGCCCAAACAGACAGGTGAAAAAAGCCTGCTTCCAGGTGTCATCCAAGTGCAGCATTTACACACCACACACTCCGATGATGCCCTGAAGCCAGCGTGAAGCCATCCAGCTGGCCAGATGTGGGCAGTTTCAAGGCACTCCAGCGGTGCTGTGTTTATATGCTGCATGCCACTGGGGTAATTTGAAGCCAGCTTTGGGCTGTGGTGGAGCCACAACAGGAAGCTTTTTTCTGGCCCAAAAGGGAACGGACCTTTACCGCTCGTTTTTGGGTGGCTTCAAGATGGATTGGGGCTGTGGTATATGTTTGCCACAACCCCAATCAGTCTTCAGAAGAGGAGGCTTCCTGCCCGTCTGTTTTTCCCCAGGTAAGTCTATACTTACTGGGCCAAAAATCAACAGTCTATCTAAAAGAAGACATATTGATTAAAAAGAAAACCTAGAAAAAAATTCACTGCAGTGATTCTCAAACCCGAGTACAAGATGCTGCTGGATTTCAACTTTCAGAAGCCCCATCCAGCATGGCCAATCATTGAAGATTCCATAACCAACATCTCAGGGAATCCAAGTCTGTAAACTACAATTTTATTTCACAGAATCATATAGTTGGAAGATAGAAAGGTCCATCCAGTCCAACCCCCTTCATGCAGGAATACCCAATCAAAGCGCTCCCAACAGATAACCATCCAGCCCCTCTTTAAAATCTTCCAAATAAGGAGACTCTCCAAGGCAGAATGTTCCACTGTTGAACAGCTCTTACTGCCAGGAAGTTCTTCCTAATGTTTATGTGGAATTTATTTTCCTGTAGCTTGAATCCACTGCTCTGTGTCTTAGACTCTGAAGCAACAGAAAACAAGCTTGGTTCGTCTTCAATATAAACACTGCTATCATGCTATCTTTTAACCTTATCTTCACCAGGCTAAACATACCAAGCCCCCTAACCTGCTTCTCATAGGATATGGCTTCCAGACCTTTTACCACCTCCTCTGAAACATAACAGCTTGAATTGTGCTGCACAGAACTGGACACAGTATTCCAGTGAGGAATCTACATTCAGCATACATATTCAGTATCAAGTCAAAGGTGTATAGCAGAAAGTGCACTTAAAATAAACAAAAATTGTAAAGGATAAGAAAATTAAAATATGTAATAATACTGGTGATTAAGTCTGCCCACCAACATTTAGTCTTTGTAAAAAAAAAAAAAAAGTATAGGTCAATCCCCAATAAATTTCTAAAAGAGGGGCATTAATTGATGCCAGTGTTTTTGAGAATATTACGCTGTATACCAAACCCTATGGCCAAAAGTCAATTGGACGCAATAGTTTTAAAAAACTGTTGCATGCCTATTACCATAGATTTTTCTGCCTGCAGGGCTTCATTAGAAAACCACAACCCTGCTCTCAATCTCCTGCAAGCCTTGCCACTTCAGCTGTACCACCAACATACATCTACCACCAAAAGTATTCCTGTTCTGGCTGCTCTGCAGAGTCTCCTCAATATAGTAGCTTACCTTATTTCTAGAATTTCCTACACATTGGGCAGTTAGCTTTGCAGCTATAAACTTTTTAAAATACTTTTTATTATGCATTATATTGCATCAATACCTGCCCCACCAAGTAATGGCACCTTCAGTTTAGGATTATTTACAGGGCACAAGTCAAAAGGAGTGAAGTGAAGCGGTTACCCTACAGGGTTGTAAAATGTTATATAAAGGTATTAAAAGCAAGGGATTGAATACATATTTGTTAGGAACAACATGAAAGGTTGTTTCTGGTGAAGCTTATAGCAGTGATGTGTTTTTATAGACATCTGTCAAGCTTTCGAGTGAGTCACAAGGATTTCCAGGTGCTCTGTGTCAGGTCTTTCACTTTCCCAATTAAACTAAAGTATGTTATCCCCCTAATGCAAGCAAGCTTTTAACATACATTTATCACTTACATATGTGTGGCCTAGTTGCCTGTGCTTCAGAAGAACTACTGTTTCCTACTTTAAAAAGAAAAGGAAAAGAAATACCTGAACTTCCAGAATTCAGTGTTCTTAAATGGCACGGTTTCATTGTCTCTTCATGTTCTCACCCAATGAAGCTGTGAAGTGCTTGTTGAGAACATATTGTTCTACTTGTACATTAGTCTGCCCTTCATCCTTCCAGCTTACACCATCCTAGTTTTTTTTTCCAGAAAAAGCACAAACCACAAGGTATCAAAAGAATCAATTATTTTAAGAATAGACTGCAGAGTTAATCTTAATCAGGGTCCTTTCATCCTACTCCTAAACAACTTTTATTATTTCAAAGTTTTGGCCAAAATAAATTCTTCCATTACTCAGAATTTTGACCAAAATGGAACTAGCCTACCTTTCCAACCAAGAGTAGAGTCTGGTATTGCATGACTGGGCTTCTTAGGTTTATCACCTTTCCTCTAATTGTCTGCAGAACCTGCAACTAGCCAGCTGGACTTTCACTTCTAATTTCAACTACTGTTCATTACAGTAAAATTCAAATAACTATAAAAAGATATATAGGAATCCTGTAGCACTTTTGAGACTGAGAGAAAGAAATATTAAAAAGTTTCATTGGTCCAAAACACACTGCAGAAATAATCGAGTTTGTGACTGCTTTAACTGCCATGGCTCAATGGTAGGGAATTCTGGGCTCAATGCTAGGGAAGTCTTTACAATGGGAAGAGTAACGAATAGAAAGAGGTATGAAATGAAGCTGTCTGGTCTATGTAAAAGACAAGAGCCTACCTGACATTAAGAGAGAGAGTTCAAAGTCTGTGGAAGGATTTTGTATCAAGGTCAGAAGACTGATATATTGATTCAAATAAAAGTCTGAAAGTACCTTGGGGAAAAAGGAGATGTTCCGAATGAAGCACTGTGGAGGTGCAGATAACCCTTTGTGTGAGTCACAGATCTGAAGCAGTCGGGCAAAAAGCACTGGCCATGTGGGATGTGTGTGTGTGTGTGTGTGTTCAGATGATGCACACCCAGAAAGCAGCCAGAAGCCATAGAGAGAGTGCGCCAACCCAGAAAAGCCAGCCCAAAAAGGAGTGGCAAAAAGCCACTCCTTGCCGGCAGTGACTGGCTTTAGGACTGTAGCATCCGGTCACCATGGTCCTGGGCCGAATGGTGGACAACCGGGGTTGAAGCAGCCAGAGGCTGTTCCAAGCTGCCAGTCTGCTTCACCCCACAGAGACTACAAAGAAGAACTGTTGTTTTCAGGTAGCAGCCAGCCATCTTTCATAACACTGCATTTTGGCCTATGCTGTTTATTGACAGCAAGACTGGATTTACAATACCAGAAGCCAACTTATCTCTTACACTTTTGTAAGTCTAAGTTGCCTGGAGTATACATAAGACATTTTGTTATATGGTCAGACTTTTCATAAAGTAACTCAGGGGTAGGCAACCTAAGGCCCGGGGTCCGGATGTGGCCCCCTGAGGCCTTTGGACCGGCCCCAGGCCAGTCCTGCCGCCACCACACACCCCCGCTGCCGCCGCCGCCCACCATGATGATATTGATTATTGTTGTTATTACTTGTTCTTGGGGTTTTCTTGACAAAATCTCCACAGGGGTTTTGCCATGGCTTTTCTGGGGCTGAGAGAGTGTGCATGCATTTTTTTAAATTTTAAAATATATATTTTTTAAAAAATATTTTTATTTATTTATTTATTTATTTATTTATTTATTTATTTTTGGTTCTTTGGCCCCCCAATTGTCTGAGGGACAGCAACCTGTCCCCAGGCTCAAAAAGGTTGCCTACCCCTGAAGTAACTGATTCTCAGGAATGAGGATATGAGTAGGGAGGAGGTATTTTGATGGGAAATCTGATTTCATATAAGGTGTCTCTGAGATAAGGCTATGAAGAAAAAATATAAAAAAGACTGAAGAAAAAATTAAAAACAATTACAAAAATAACAATTGCCACCCACAGCAAAAACATAAGCTTGCTGTAATCCCCCAGGTTGTCAACAATCAAGCAAAACAAAAGAATAAAACTAGAGCAGTTTCTCCAGTCTTTTCACAGAAATGACAGTTGACACACCAGAGCTCTTTAGCACTGATGAGGCTTTTTGTTTTTGTAGTTAGCTCAACTGACATTAAAATGTACCACACATGGCACTTGATATATTGTTCATAATATCCTTCCTCATAGTCAAAATCCTTCTACAGTGTTTGCACATGTGTTTCAGTTCAACAAAGGGCCTTTCCAGTGCTGATTAAAAGATTCCTCCAGGTCCATTTCCTTGCTTTTTGTTCATTATTACAGAGAGATTAGTGCTATAATAACTTTGTTGCTCTTTGAATGTCCATTTCGGTTGTGTTCCCAAAGCATGAGAGAAGATATTAATTGCTAGATTCTTTGTCCATTTTTGTCTTCTCATTTCCTCCCCTGGCAAAATGAACTACTTCCTTCAACCCACCCCAAAGTAGAACAAAAACTGAACACTAAAACAATTTAGAGGACAATCGACACAAACCTTTCAGACACAGTCAAGAGTAATGAAATGGTCAAAAAAGAAAAGTTTAAGTTAAAACCACAAGGAATTGAAAAACACCGGTTGTGCCTTGCCTGCAAATACTGGATAAGCTGGTGATGCTATGGCATAGAAAACAGATGAGAAAAATTAATGTGAAAGCAAACAAACTATGTACAGTCTGACTCCCATATTTGCAGGACTGGTTCCTATGATTTCATTTAGCCATGTCTGAAAAAAAAAATATGGTCTCTCTTGGCATCAGGAAGTCCCCCAGTTCAACTTTATGGTCAACCCCTGCTGAAAATATAGGTTTTTAAATTATCTGTGATTGTCACTATCTGTGGTAAGTCTGGAAACGTAGCCTGCACAGATGCTGGGATTGTACTGTATAGTTACACAGCACAGAGTTGGAAACAGGAAACAGAAAGTAAAAGTTGGGGTTGGGGTAGACATATGGAAACAGCTGAAAACTAGCAATCAATGGCACAAACTGGTGACTTCTTTATCAATGCAGCAGTGAATATGCTGCGGCCATAATTTCAAAAGAACTTTCAACTATCTCATATGGTGCACCTAGACAGTTTAGCACCTTGGATAGCGCATTTAAACTTTGGATGAAAACTCAAACCAAAAGCCACCATCTGGCACTGTCAGCCATGGCTATCAAGCTCTGGCAACCAGCACAATAGGAAAGGGTATACAGATCTTTGATTTATACATGTCACACTGAGGTGAATTTGCTCTCTGCTGTGACACACAAGGAAGACAGGCACTAACAGAAAGTTGGTGAAAACCCCACATCTCTCTAAGAAGGCTTGCTTCACATTTTGGTAGGTATGATAATTATTTGCATGTGGTCTGGAGTGTCTTTATTCTACAATACAGCTTAGTAAGGCCACTAATAGTCCATGCCAATAACTAATTGCACCAGCCAATAAACCACTTTGAAATAAGGCATACCCTCAACTGTGTTAATGCCTTTCCACAAACAACATTCTACAAATATTGATAAAAAAGTAAATCTTAGGGGGAGGAGAAGCATGTGGCACAAATTAAGATCACTTATCCATTATCCATTCAGTTCAGATGAACTTCCAATCTTTGAGTTTGCAAAGTTTACTAATTTGGACAACAACAATTCCCAGAATCTCCAAGCCAGAAAATCCCATCCTGGGGTCTGGGAGTTGTGGTCCAATGATGCAATTTTCCAGCTCTGTCCTAGATACAGGGAATTATCCTGGAATAAGACAGCAATTTTCAGCAATTTTAGTGTGCCCCTGCTGCACCAACTTTTTCATGGTAGAAAATAATATTTGTTACATTCACCAACAACAGGTTTCTAAACAGCCTGAATCTGCTGAGATCTACCACCTGCTCTCAACCTTTTTGTCTGTTTCATTTTCCTTTCACATTGGGTTGATAAGGAGCTCAAAGGGAAATTGAAGCACAAAACGTTTTTAATTTGGGACCAATTCTTTTTAATATTTTCAATAAAACATTATTATAATTCACTGTTGCTTCTAAGATCATACTTGTTATTTCAATTTCCTGTTCCTGATGTCTTTACCAACCCTCCTATTTTTTAAAAAAAAATCTAAATCTAACTAAAATCCTTCAGCCTTAATAAGTAAGTTTTTATTACACAATAAAATAGCTCAAAGAACAGAATATACAAACCAGTTATCCAGATCTAAGAGTCAGACTCTGAATTGATATTAGTAAGCTTTGTATCTCTATGGTGATACAATTGCATGTAGATTATCAGTAAATAGTTTGTATCAGACCTAAAACCTCCAAATGTTCCCCAGCCATTGCAACTTTATATATTAGGCCATTAGTAGCAAACTCCATTAAGATAACTCAGTATCATTTGCACCTTGTGTTAACTGTGTGCATGTGTGTATGGGAGAGGGGGATGAACATGGACATTTATGTATTCCATTATTTAAACCCTACTAATGCAGCTACTTTCATAGTTTGTAAATGCTTCATTTAAAATATAGCCATTTTATCACTTGTACCACATTTACCTCATCCTACCACTACTCTGACTGGATGAGAGTCTAATGTAGTCTACACTGCCTGGTCAATTATTACATGGACGCTAGGGACCAATTAATGCCATCCATAAAAGCCTGAATCATTCTGTCAATTAACTACAACTAACTATGTCATCAGATATATTACTGGTGAGCAAGTCTATTTGGTTGCAATATGTCTTGAAGGAGAGCAGTATCAAATGAATCACAATTGACTTGGACAACTGCTAGCATAATTTCAGAAGATGAAAAGACAAATGTGGTAGTTATTAGTGGTCCCCTGAGGAATTACAGTCAAGCAATTGTAATGTGCTAAGACTGCACTAGCAGGTGCCCACAGCACAAATCAGGAAGAGGGTTAAATCAATATTTTCAATTTCTTTGGATCAATTCAGTGTTTGAACAAGATGGAAACTTGTTAGCAAATGGCAGAATGTGTAAATGAAAAGTCAAACTTCTTATTATTTGTTAAAAGGGAATGGGTGCACTGCATCATGCCCTTGGCACAAAGTAGCGCTTTCATGATCCAGTTGCTTGGGCATTCACTGAGAATCAAGCAGTTCTTAAATTTTAATAGAGTGCAAAAGGTTAGTTGTATACACGTTGACAATTCAAGAGCTTTAAAAATGATTGAAGTGTCAATAGGAATGTTTTTGAGGTGTGACAACAGTACAGTTATTAATGATTAGTGCAAGAACTGACAAGAAAGAGAAATAGTTGACTCCTTTAAAGCAGAAGAGTCCTACCAGGAATGTAGAGTAAGAACTTACACTACTTCCCATGTTGTTTTCCACAGGAAGTAGTTCATTTTCATTACCAATTAACTATTCTAGACAAGCCACTTACATTCACATAACTTGAAAATCATTCAGTTAAACACTCCTGCGTTTATATAGTCAAAGTAAAATATTTTGAATGAAAAATTAATTTTACCACCAGGAAGCAAACATGAAATATTTGTTTTACTACATATGACTGCCACCACAGTCAGTTTTAAATAGAACAGCTAATGAATACATACCTGTACAGGCTTATTTCAGAATAAGGCCCACTGAGTTTAATGGGGATAATTTTTCCAGTAAACAGGTGCAGGGTTACAGCCTTAATCCTTGCCTTTACAATATGCTAATGGAACATACTGTGTGATATTGTGTAATACTTCTTCGGTGATATTGGGTGGTACTAATTGGGTGCCACAGTGAAAGCATGATGAGCATACACAATTTTAACTGGCTAATTTTAACTAACATTAATTTTATTCCTAGATCCACAAAAAACTCTTTATTATGTTTTGGGGGCAGGAAATGTTTAAAAGAGTAAGAACTATGAGGGTTTTTGGCAAAGATTCAAAAATAAAATCAGGATCCTTTCAATTCAAAGTTTTGACAAAATGACATAAAAACTCAAACAATGTCAATTTTCAGAATTGCACATCTTTATTGAGGTACCACTCCCCCTCCTTTGGATTCAACAGATCGGAAATACAATGATGCAGAGTTAGCACAACTGAATGAACCATGACTGATCCATATTTATTTACCTATCTCCTGCCATTTCTCCAAAACTGAGACTCAGAGTGGCATATGATAATTAAACAAAGTAATATAATCAAAAGAATCAATGTAATAAAAGAAACCAATCATGATCAAAGGACTCCAAAAATTAAGAAACTTTTTTCTGGCTCCGTATTTGGATATGATGTGATAGGAAGGAATGGTTAACAAAGAAAAGTCCAATGATACCATTAATGCTTAGTTTACTCAGACACCTGAAGTACTGTCTCAGCTGATGGTAGCAGGAGAACTCTGTGAGCAGGATGCTGCTCTTTCAGGAAGATGATGATGACTCCAGACATTTCCTCATCCCTGTCACTGTTACCTATGCACATTTAAATCTACATTTAAATCTACTTTAGACCCTCCAGAACAGTGTGAAGGTTGAGGGCTGGAGGTTGAGGGCAGAAGAATGTCAAAAATTGCAACTTTGTTCTCTTACTCCATTGGGGACAATTTGTTGGATGATGGTTTCCTGCACCACTAGGAGTTCTTTCATTCACAGAGGGACAATCCTTTGTTAGCAGTGGTGGCTACAGACCATGCAGGAAATATAGTTTATAAGGTACCTTTGCAAATTTCAAATGCAAACAAACATAAAAAGCCACCCAAATAAAGACAAAATTCCTTTGCCTTTTTAATTTGTTTCAATAAATCCACAAAGTATGTTTGCTTCCAATCCCTACTTGAAATATATAAAATTATAAAATCCAGCATTTTTACCTACTGTGGCATATGCTACATTGAAGAGCATGAGAATTTTAGTCCTTGCCCATACTTTTCTGTTGCTGATAGATGGCTGAAATGATTAGTACTTTGGCCAGATAAATTCTTGTAGTCCTACATGATTACAGATTCAGATAATAATCAGTTGCTGAGGTGCGCTTAACAAAGCCTCTTCAGTATGTGCCTTTAGGAAAAGCAAAAGGAAGTATATATTTATACACAACCGTCTTAGCTTTTAATGAGAGTTTAGGCTGGGAAACACTAGGGTGCAATTATTAGAGTACAAGTGTGACCTCATAATATTTGCAGTTATTTCACTAAAAAGCAGTCAGAACTGAAACAATGGAGCTCCTCTATCACACCAAATTAATGGGCAGCAAAAGGTGTGGCAGAAATAGTTTGCTGGGTTCCTGTGGTGTCAGGAAGCAATCTGTGGCAATGCTAATATATTAATCAGGATTTAATATGACAATCTAAACTGAGGGAAAAGATAGAGCAGGAAAAGAAGGGTGGAAGTAAAAAAGACAAGACATTGTGGCCCTTACAAACTTTAATCACAGCCTAAGTTTAACTGTGAATCACAATTCCTGTAGATCCACTGAATCAATGGATTCTACCTAAGTGTTTACCGGTATGTACAATTTAACATCTGATTAAATGGGTCTATTCTAGTTGGGACTAGCAACTGGATTAAAGTCTGTGTTGGCCAATACTGATCATCCTCAAATAAAGGCTTGCCACACATTTCAAATAATGTAAGCTGTAGAGCCAGAAGAATGTAGTTAGTGGTTTGAGTGTTGGAGTAGGACTTAGGGAGACCAGTATTTGAATCCCTGTTGGCTGTAGAAACCTCTCTCAGCTTCTCAGGAAGGCAATGGCAAATCTTGTCAAGAAAACCCTTTGATAGGTTACCATATGTTGGAAATGTCTTGAAAGAACACAAAAACAACAACAACAGAAGTTAACATTCAGATCAGCCTTGTAAACAGTTATATTTAAAACCTGTGAGACTCTGCTAGAGCTAGACTCACAGCTACCAAGTCCACTAGGAAATGGAAGTACAGTACTTTTAATATATATATATATATATATATATATATATATATATATATATATATTCGTAGTAAGAGGAAATTTCTAGAAATTTACACAATAAACTCAACATAACATGATGGCATGTCCTTTTTAAAGGCACAAAATGAATTAATGATATAGAAGAGTTACTATAGTTCTAAACCAAGAAAGATAATACAATCACACATAGTAAGTTGTTGCTTCATCAGACATGGTTCATTTTATACTTTTATTCATAAAGCATGCTAAATGTTTACCCAGAGACGCAGCACAAAATGTTATGCTTAAGCAACATATATGGATAGCATTAAGGATTGCATTTATATATGTGTCTTACTTTGGTCCCCCCAAAATGAGCCCTCTTGTTCTTTAAAGGTGATCAACTACACAGTTCAACTATTCCAAAGCAAGGTTCAGGAAAAAGCTAGCCAATGGGGAGGAAATAGTGAAATGTAAAACCAACCCACACATTGTTTAAAAAAATTAACAGCTTATGTCTCCCACTCTGCTCAGGCACATCCCAATTTCAATTCTTGAAAAGCACATATTCTGCTCATAAGCCAAAAAGCTAATTGACTCAATTGTCTACTGTATAAGAAGCTATAAAACAAATGCACAGAGAACAATATGAACATACAGCTCTTTTAATGGCATTACAAGGGTTTACTGTTTAACAATGGTACTGATCAAGAAATAAATGTAGCAATTGTTACATCCAGTTGCCACACCATATGAAGAATGCATAATTTAATTGAGAACTGTATGTCCAGTCATAAAATGCATCTTCTGTAGAATGATAAATTGGCTTTATGTTCTGCTCTCATTTACTCACTTAATTTACATGAAACACCACATCTTTTTTAAATTCTGTTGAGGCTGACATGCCAACAATCTTTGTGATTCTGCCATTTACAGCCTAGTTCAACTTTATTTTGCAAAGATTGATTTCACTGGGGCCTACACTTCAGTATTGTTAGGACCACAGTCTTAATTTTTATAGTCTAAAACATCACTAAACTGCTACAAAAGATATTTTCTTTTTCTTTAAAATAATCAAATTCATGTGTTCTTACACAAATATGAAAATTAGTAGGGACTCTAGAAACTGATATCTTTTCCAGAGACAAGAGATATTAAAACATTAATTCTCACGTGGGCATACAGATATTTCAGTCTCTCGGAGCAAAGTTTTGTTGCATAATTCAAACAGAACTAGACTTGAAAGGTAGACATTTTATAATATTGCCACCTGAACAGTTGCAAGCAAGTGGTACTTAAACTTTTTACTCTTGGGATCCCCCTTTACATGTACATGCAGACAGACATCACACACACCCATGCAGTATATGAATAAAAACATTTTACACATCCATATTTTAACACTTTATAAATAATGTAATCATTCAAATTAGAACAGTTTTATTTAAGTATGTTCAATATTTAACTCAATGTATTTGTAAATTTCATCCATTAAAAAGTTTCAGAAGAGGAGGAGGATCAGTGCCTTCAAGTCTTGTCCTCCCCCCCCCCAAGCAATTCTTTTGTGCGCCCCTGGGTACCCACCCCACCATTTGAGAACCACTGTTGTAAACTATGTTTTGAGATTTAACCACATGGCATATTTAGTTTTGTTTTTTTTAATGGCTGGTGGAAAAATAGCCTCAGTAAATCTGCAGCATTTCAATCCAAAAGCCTAGATGACATCTTTTTGGTTAGGAGGAAAGTGACTGCATTCAGCTATCATTGCCTTTTCCTTCTTTGCCAGCAGATGATCAAGAAATGTGTGTTTTAAAATGTGTGTTTTAAAAAAAGACTCTGTTCACATATCTGTGGCTCAAACATTTGACAGCATATGATCACTAAATCCTCTGTTTGGGAATAAGCCCTATTTCACTTAGTTGGACTAATTTATGAGTTAATGTACATAGGATTAAACAGTTTCAAACCAATAACAATACCAAAAGAACACATCAGTACATATGTACTTATTGTCTTCACTGAGATTGAGGAAAGAAAATGCCACTACCAATACAATAGAACAGGACTTTTTTTCATAGATACATTCCAGAATGTTGGAACAAACCCGTTAGCCCCTTCATGC
>CM034701.1:103159430-103172287 GCA_020142125.1 Phrynosoma platyrhinos
TTGAGTCTTACTCATATTTTTGATATGAGTAGTTCGTGATCTGTGCCAGAATCGCCAGGTCTAGTCTTGGCCACCAGTATAGAGTTTCACCATCTTTTGCTTCTAATTATATAGTCTATTTGATTTTTGTTTTGACCATCTGGTGATGTCCATATGTATAGCCTTCTTTCTGATTGTATGAAGAATGCATTTTCAATGAATCTGTTATTGGCTTCACAAAAATCTATCAGACGCTCACCTGCTTCATTTCTTTTGTCTAATCCAAATCTGCCTACTGTTTTTGATTCTTCTTTGCTTCCAACTTTTGTGTTCCAATCTTCTATGATCAGCTTGACATCCTGTGTTGGTGTTATGGTGTTGGTTTGACATCCTGTGTCAATTTCTTCCTGTACTCCTTCATAGAATCTATCAATTTCTTCCTCTTCTCCCTCTGTGGTTGGTACATATACTTGTATTATGGTGATATTCATAGGTTTATCATGCAGCCTTACTGAAATGATTTGGTCTGATTTTGCCTTGTATCCTCTGACTGTTTTTGCCAAATCTTTTCTTAGTATGAAAGCTACCCCATTTCTTCTTGTCTTTTCAGTACCTGAGAAGAACACTGTGTGGTTATTTGATTCAAAGTGGCCCATTCTTGTCCATTTTAACTCACTCACCCCCAGTACTGTTATGTTCATGCGTTCCATTTCCATTTTTACTATGTCCAGCTTCCCTTGGCTCATGCTCCTCACATTCCATGCCCCTATTTTATGTGTACTGATGCTTTGGATGCAATTTGCCTTCCTAAGGGTGTCTGCTATTTGTATTGGCATCTTTCTTGTACCCTTGACTAATCTTGCAAACGTAATATCCCTTTATCTTCCCCCTCCTTCCCTTTATGTTAATGCCCTGATCCTGCCTGTGTCTCACTTTTGCATGTACAAAACAGTAATAAAAATTTTAGTGTTTTTTTTTAAAGAGAGTATTTTAACCCTCCTCTGAAAGAACTACTTTTGTGCCTGAAATCAAACCAGATGAAAAAGCTCTTCAAACTTAACTGGTTCCCTATGGTTCAAGAACCACAATTAAAAAATCCAGTTCTTACTTCAGTGTAAATATTGGAAGGATTGGAAGGATTGGAGAAATGACCATGGTAAAATAGGCAAATTAGGCCCAAAATATTTTATTTGTAACTGTCATAATTCTCTCTATCTGTGTATGCTATAACACATATGTATGCCAATAGAAATGAGCATAAACAGTAATCATATGGCTGCTGTTTTGTGTATTGCAAACACCATTCTTGGTTTTTTTAAAAAGGCAGCCTTATTGATTGCTCAGCAGTAACACCAAAAAGTCAGTCCAGAGGACAATACGTGTGCAGTTTGCAGAGCATATAATCACTGTGTGCATTAAAGATTTCATGAACATTCTTGTAAAAGACACAAATTAAATGGAATCATGATATAATTACATTTATCTGCATCCTCTAAAACACAACTAATACTTACATCATTTTAAACATGTGCTTTGGCTAACATACAACTAAAGAACTCTGGAAATGAAAGCCACTTGTGAGCACTTTTAGTGGTGGACATCTGCAGACAATATTCCCTTAGGGTGTGCTTCCTTCAATGTAAGGCTTATGCTGGCATACCCTACAGTACAAGCCCTGTACTCCACTCTCCTTCTTTTTACCCAAAATACTCTGTGAGCACTGGAAGTACTCCAGAAGTGAAGGGGCCCTGCCAAGGATGTTGCTAAGCACTGAGTGACCTGAAACCTTACTCACTGCATTACCTCCTGTGAGTAGCGTTTAAAGGAAATGGATGACACTACCTCTGGGTCCTCCAAATAACTCTGCTACTCTGACTTCATCCCACCGATGGCCCTAATACAATGGGGGAAAGGAAGATGTGAAGAGAAAGTTAATGTATCTGATTTAGCTGACCATGAATGTACCAACATGATTGTGGCCTGTGTTGGAAGAAAAAAAGAGATGATAAAATGGCATTTTAGGTTCAATTATAAAACAAGTAATCGATTCCCAGTAATCTCTATATACTTCAATCTCCACATTAAAGCATAACACCTCCAAGCATAAACTAACTAGCAGAGCCTTCTGAAAACAAACTGCAGGTATACCACAGTTAATAAAGTAGATGTGTTTCTCAGCATTACTTCTTTAACAGAACTTTGGTATTAAAGGCAGAAATAACATGGAAATAATAGGAACAGATTCCCACACCACAAAAAGGAAAAGCAGTTCAACATGTTTCATTACCTAGCAGGACTAAAAATGACCACATGTGAAATGAGACAACCAAGTCAGATAAGGCTTGCATGAATAAACAGAAATATTTGGAATCTTTGAAAGTCTGCTTCAAGGCTGCTTCCAAAATACATCCAAGGATAATTTTTTTTCTTTCACCGGTATTCACTTTTCTAATGATTTCCATTCTGGTGCCCAAACTTATAGATCTATGGGTTTTTGTTTTTATTTAAAAGAAACATGCTTCACTGGGGAGCTGGGGAGGCTTATAAATGTTATTGTGTGCATTCAAGTCATTTCCTACTTATGGCAATCCTAAGGCAAACCTATCATGGAGTTTTCTTGGCAAGATTTATTCAGAAAGGTTTGCCATTGTCTTCCCCTGAGGCTGAAAACATGTAACTTGCCCAAGGTCACCCAGTGGGTTTCATGGACAAGCTGGTAATGAAGCATGGTCTCCAGAGTCATAGTTCAACACTCAAGCCACTACACCATGCTGGCTCTTGAGGTTTATCTGCTTTCCACTTTTCTTTCTGCTTTGCTGTTAATATACTCAATAAAGGATTCCAAAGACAGTTTCTGTTTACCTTGCCTGTTATAAGCAGGAACATATGGTTACAGCTGAATTGGCTAGAGTACAATCCTGCTCTTTTCCCACTCAGGCTTTATTGCATTGTTTAAAGACATGCTTCTGCAACCCAACACCAAAGATTTATGTTTCTCCAGCCCTCCTTCTCTTTCCTCCCAATTCTAATTCTTGTTTAAAAATTCCAGCTGGACAGAGGACAAGGATGACAAGGGTATCTGGTAGGCCTAAAAAGACTGTAAAAAGAAAGTTCTTTTTCAAAGGCTTTGTTAATTCAAGTATGCCTGTAATGCTTCTGATGCGGCAGGACAGATGTTCATGTTTGGCCAGGATGCTAATAATTCTAGAATCCATCTGGCTGAGGCCACATCCATTACAACACTGGTAGCTATGAGGAACAGCAGCACATTTTGCATCATTTTTCCTTGCTCTAAAGAAGATCTAGGAGAGCATGCTGACTGAGTGTAACAATGCCCATGTGGCAACCAGCACTAATGATGGCATACATGTAGGTGGTATGCACCAGGAAAGAATAGGGGGAGAGATATACAGCAATGTCAGTGAGATACTGTTCACTGATAGGAATTTTTGGCCACCACTGTCATCTCCATGTTGGGACAAACCTACAGGGCTACCATATAATAAATAAAAGTTTATAATTAACAGATAAACAGACAGACTGATCATGTTCTATTTTAACATTTTGGATGCTTTAAACTATAGTTTAAACTCATAATTCGGTCTCACTAAAATAAAGACCCAAATGCCTGTTTTTGCATAATGACTTTGATGGAGCTTGTAGATATGTAATCTGTGGTGATTGCAGCATCTTCAAGATCTAAAATATCACCTTAAGGAAAACTTTTTTTAAAAAAAAAATTTTTTTATCTATAGCAAGAGCAAGAAAACTAGAGTTACTGACATTTGCAGTGTATACCCAACCTAACTAGTTCACTAATTTCAGCTCAGACTGAACCCACAACGGAAATGGCACAAGCCCAAATTAGGTACACCACCTGAGATTCCCTGTGAGCTACAAAAAACATGTAAGATTTAAATAAACAGCCCCATGAGCGTAACTATACAACAGTTGATTTCAGGACTTTAATTAAAATACATCAGTGATTACAAATAATCAAAAACATTATATACAAACAAAAAAGGCTTAGGGGGACAATAACAAATGGTGACTATTTAAATATAAGCCATAAAATTTAATTTCCCTTTCCTTAAAGAAGAGATGTAGGAAAAGGGTTAAATTAATACATCTGGTGTTTGAAATATTCCATTTGCAGGGGTGGGGGCCAGAGAGGTGTGAGTCTGTGTAAAATAGGCTCCAGAATTCTTATCGCTATTGCATTTCACCACCTAATGCCCCTTTTCTATCACTGACATTTTCATTAAGATGACAGGTATACATTATGTCACTGCAACAAATGACAGCATTGTTGGCTGTTAATAACTATGCTGAGTGGGTATGAAACAGCGACAGAAAAAAAGTCCCTGGGGACAAAGCCTCATTGTGATCATTAAACAATTATTGCAACATGAAATTAGACAGCGTTGTCATGCAATAGCTCTGTTTTACTGCGAGGGAAATGAGGGCAGCTCTTTTCAAACATATGGAACAACTCCAAGTAGACTGATTTCTTTAAGCTTTGCAAGTCGCCCTTTAGCCTGCTGCAAAATTTAGGTTATCACTGTGGAAAAGTGCTATACGGAATGTTTGTAAAAGAAAACACCTTGCACAAGATGATCACAAAGTGCTTTTTTTCTGTACAGTGCTTTTTTTCAAAATTATAATTTGGCATTCTGAAACTAGATTACTTTTTCTTGTTTTTATGTTGTTCAAGAGAACTGGTACATTTAGATAGGGACAGTCCTGCAGGATTTTTTTTTTAATGGTGCAAAAACCTTTTTGAAAACAAACAACAAAATGATTTTATGTGAAGTTGAAGGATTTAATGGCTGGCATCCATAGGTTTTTGTGGAGGTTTTTGGGCTGTGGGGCTGTGTTCTACAGATGCAGGCAAAGCGTCAGGAATACATTCTTCTAGAACACGGCTTCACAGCCTGAAAACCCCACAAAAACATATTAAACATGATTTTATATTTATTTATTTTATAGAATTGTTTATGGATTTTGTTTTGGAGAACTTTTTCATAGCAAAGAAACATAACATGTAAATCAAATATATCCATTTCAGGGAAACATATTTTAAAAATAATAATCTAATAGATTGAATATGCAACACTGCCTAATTATTGCCTAAATCCATTACCAATGTTTTTTCCTTTCTTGCCAAAAGGCAACTGAACCTACAGCATCACAGAGCTGTGGAACAATAAAAAAAGCAGAATGGAGGGAACCCTATTTCTAATATAAACTAATTTGTTATAGAAGATCACTTCATACTACTGTTTACTCTATGTACTGCCCTTCCATATCCAGTGACTAAACTAGCTGGAAATTATGGAAGTTGTAGTCCAAAATATCTGGAGATCACCAAAGCAGAAAAGGTTGCCTTAGATTTAGCTAAGCAGCCAAAATGAGTCTGTAACCATGGATTTATTTCAGACTTTGGGGCAGAACAGACCATCCCAAAGGGGCAGCTTGAAACCACCCCTTTGAACGCCAGTTTGGGGTTGTGGCAACAACATGATGTGGTTCCAATCTGGCTTTTTGCCAGCAGAAAAAGTAGCAGCAAATTGCCACTTTGCAGTGCTCCTGCGGCGTGCGGGGTCTAAATGCCATTCCGCTGGAGCACTGCAAAGCTTCCCCCCATGTGGTCAGATGGGCGGCATGAAGCCAGTTTCCCGGCAGCTTGGGCATGCATCATGCGTACACCACACCCCCAAGCCTCCGGGAAGTTGGCTTTTTATGCTGGTCTGTGCCAGCTCTCTGTTATGCTGGCGGGGGGGGGGGGGGGGGCTAATAACATAAATGGGCAAGTTGGTCATGACTAACTTACAGCCCATTAATTTCAAGGAGTATACTCTAAACTTGATGAAATCTAGATCCATGCCCACGTCTCCTTCCCCCCTTCCTTCCTATGCCTCTGCATCCTATAACTTGTTTCTTCAGCCTGCTACTCCCTCCCTGCTTTTAAGGTTCAATGGAACTGCACTACTACAGAGAACTCTAAAAACCTTGGTAGCAGAGCAGTTGTGTGTTTATCTTACTTAATCTGAAGGACTATAGGGAACTGTAATTTTCTTTTCTTTTTCTTTTTTATTTGTAAGAAATAGGTGGGCCCTAGGGCTACATCCACACTGCAGAAGTAATCCGATTTGACATCACTTTAACTGCCCTGGCTCAGTGCTATGTAATTATGAGATCTGTAATTTTGGGAGTCATTTAGCCTTCCCTGTCAGAGTGCTGGTGCCACACCAAACTATGAATTCCAAGATTCCATCAAATGGAGCCATGGCAGTTAAAGTGGTTTCAAACTGGAATATTTCTGCAGTGTTGATACAGCCTATGTGGCCCTCCAGCAGTCGCTGGACTATAGCTCCCATCAACTTTAACCATGGAAGTTGAAGAATGATAGTTGGTACATTTCCCATCATTTGGAGGGCCACTATAAGTGTTTCTGGACCATGAGATTTAGGGCCCTTTCACACTACACAATTACAATGCTATGATTCCACTTTAAATATGATCCCATCCTATGGAAGCATGGGTTTTATAGTTATTGAGGCACTAGAGGTCTCTGCCTGAAAATTCTAAATGACCCAACCTAAAACACAAACTCCAGGTTTCGAAGGGATGGGATCATAGTGATATAATTGTGTGATGTGAAAGGCACCTTAGAGCCACCACTACCAGTAGTGATGGTGGTAGTGGAGACTCTACACCAGGGGTAGGCAACCTTTCCCCTTTAAGGGCCGAGGGACTTCAGCTCCCAGAATCCCAGGAGCTATTGGCCAACATGGGACTATTGGCCAACATGGCTGAGGCTTCTGAGAGATGAAGTCCCTCGGCCCTTAAAGGGGAAAGGTTGCCTACCCCTGCTCTACACCTTTTGCTCATTAAAATACCCAATTGCTGTTTGCTGAATTTTGTGGGAAAGAAATGCTAGTTTCTGTTCTTGCTCCCATAAGAAATTTAAAACAGTAAGGTCTACAATTCAAGAAAATAAATGTTTAAACAGAGTCATTCGAGATTAGAAGTGTACTTATGTTCAAAAGATATTACACTGTTCCCTTGCTTCCAACCTTGCCCACAGTTCTTTAGAGTCTAAGACCAATGTAATCTTTCAAAGGCTGTTTTCACAGTTGTGAATTGATTCCAGGGCCTGGACAGAGAAGACAAATCCAGACAGACCACCTTTCAATTATACAATTTATTTAGCTACTTCATAAAAGCTGCTTCCTCTTTTTGCACATTCATCCACAAATCATACTGAAGCATGTACAGAAACCTATTTTACATGCTGAGTTACACAAGACCATTTCAGGCAATTGATACTTCATTTGTAGTATCTTATGAGATGGCAAAACCTGTATTCCAAACCAGACAATAAGAATGTTGGGAACCTCACCAATAATAGTGAACAGGTATGAAACATATAATTCAACATCTCCCATATTTGAACTGGCTTCAATAGCCTTTGCTAATACCAAAACAGACTTAAAATCTGTTCTGCCTTAGAACAGAACCTACTGTTTTGCTCTACTTCCTGCTTCTAAGCTTGTTCTTATGTAAAATGTACAATTACTCCGCATAAA
The DNA here is from genome assembly GCA_020142125.1 of Phrynosoma platyrhinos. Lineage (NCBI taxonomy): Eukaryota > Metazoa > Chordata > Lepidosauria > Squamata > Phrynosomatidae > Phrynosoma > Phrynosoma platyrhinos. Next base: position 103,167,002 of record CM034701.1, read on the forward strand.
GAAATCTCAGATTATAATGTATGGCCATCTCCATTGTTGTTGATGGGAACTGCAATCCAATTACAATCCAACACCATTCCTTACTTTGGTGCAGAAGTTGTCATTCCACTGCCAATGACCATGATTATATAATGAAAGAAAAATTATAAGTAATGTCATTCGGTGGTCCAAAAAAGTATTATAATTTCTCCCTAATTGATTTCATTAATTTCATAGAATCATAGAATTATAGAGTTGGAAGAGACCACAAGGGCCATCCAGTCCAACGCCCTGCCATGCAGGAACTCCCAATTAAAGCATCCCCGACAGCCTCTGCTTAAAGACCTCCAAAGAAGGAGACTCCACCACACTCTGAGGGAGTGTGTTCCACTGTCAAACAGCCCTTACTGTCAGGAAGTTCCTCCTAATTTTGAGGTGAAATCATGCATAAACCATGCTTTAACATAATTCAACAATGTATACTCAGTAAACAAACAAGCAATAAGAATTCTACTGTCATAAATATTTGGTGCCATACAAGTAAATTAAGGAGCAAAGCAGACTGGCAATTTGAGCTGGCTTCCCAGCGCCATGGGGGCATGGTGACCACACACCCTGACTCTGCACCCAATCTGGCATCACATCACCCATGCAACCAGATAGTGGGCAGCACTGGAGCATTCCTGTGGCCCAGTGACCAGACGCCGTGCACCGCAGGAGTGCAGAAGAGCCGCTGTAGCAGCAAAAAGAGCACCTTTTTCTGACACAAAAGGGAACAGCATTTTGCTGCTTCTTTTTGTGCCAGAAAAATGCTGGATTGGGACCACAATGTGTGGTTGCTGTGGTCCCAATCCAGCGCTCAAAGGGGCGGCGTTATGGCAGTTTAGCCCCATAAGTAGGCATGCTTCAATACTGAGGCTTGGATGCTTTCTATGAGCACGGTCAAGATTGTGCATTGTCACTGGGAAATAGAGACAAGGCACTAACGCTGTGTAACACTGGAAACTACAGCATTACCCATACTCTCCCTATGCTTGTCTCATCCCACAATTCTACCAGTGCTCTGATGACAAAGTGGATTTGTGTTACTCTTGCCAATGAGTCTGACACTCAGCATATCTCTACAGTACAAAAGAACATGATTGGCTTTGGCATTGCCAGGCATTGGGGAGACACTAGACTACTAATATTAAGTCTGTTGCAACTCCCACTCTGGATTCCCCCCCCTTCTTGTATCTAAATTACAATGGAAAGTTTCTGCTGTTTGACGGTAAAGGCAAGAATTCTTGCTAAATTGAACAATTCAATGAAAAACAATCAACACTTCATAAACTCTTGTCCTGAGTGTGTAAGTGGAACTCTTGCATATGTGAACTGTTCAGGTAATTTTGGAAACAATGGAGACAAACAGGCACTTGATAAGTCATCTTCATGGAAATCTGTCCTCCAGTAAAATTACTGGCAGGGGTAGGCAACCTTTTTGAGCCGGGGGCCAGGTTGCTGTCCCTCAGACAATTGGGGAACCGAAGCACCAAAATAAATAAATAAATAAATAAATAACAATTTTAAAAATATGCATGCACACTCTCTCAGCCCCAGAAAAGCCATGGCAAAACTCCTGTGGAGATTTTGCCAAGAAAACCCCAAGAACAAGTAATAACAACAATAATCAATATCATCATGGCAGGCAGCGGCAGCAGGACCAGCCTGGGGCCAGTCCAAAGGCCTCAGGGGGGCGCATTTGGCCCCCGGGCCTTAGGTTGCCTACCCCCGATTACTGGCATGGTCCAGTCTGCTTACCAGACTTACTGGCTTTTAATGGGGCTGTTCTGCATTTTAATTGTCTTTTATATGGTTTTCACTTTGTTTTTAACCAAATTATTGGTTTAAAAAACAAACAAAAAACACACATTTTTATAGATAATTGTTTATCTGTAGCATTTTAATTGCTTGTAAACCACCTTGGATCCTGTATAAATTGAAAGGTGGGATATAAGTTAAATAAATAAGATTTGAGTCCTTAACAAATTGCTGAATTCAGATTGAAGTATGTACAGTTGTTATCCAAGCCAAAAAAATACTTTTGTTGCTAAAACTTAAATGTTTCACAACACTAGCATTAGCAAAACGAAGTTTAGACCCATGCCACTTTCTAAGATGGGGTGGCAATTCTGTGGCACCTCTAGCTGCTGTTCGACTGCAGCTCCCAGCAGCCCTAGTTAGCATAGCCAATGGTAAGAAAAGCTGGGAGTTTTGGTGCAAAACACCTGGAGGGCCACACAAATTCCATCCCATTCTAAAAGCAAGAGGGGAATCAGAAAGCATTTGTGACTCAACATACTGGCAGGTTCTTCGCTAGCTTATAGCAGCCCTATTTAGAATAAATACTCCAAATATAACTATTTTGATTTTTGTGTATTTGAATTTCAATTTATTTGTTATTTTCTGCAGTTCTATTTAAACCTAACATTAAAAATAAGTTAACTTGAATAAATATTGGCCCTCAAGATGTTGTTGGACTTTTATCATCCCCAGCCAGCATAACAAATGGGCAAAGACAAGAGTTATATTCCATCAATATTTAAAGGGCTTCAGCCCCCAACATTCTTAGCACAATCAGTTGCTATGCAGAGGGGCGGGGTATAAATAAATAAATAATTAGAAAGCAAAATTATCCATTGACGCATAAGAAAACTTTCTTCTGGGGTGCTATTTGGTTTTAATTACATTATTTTGTTTGAGACAAATGCAGTATAACTTTGTGACAATGGATACCCCTGTTCCACAGAAGGCAGCAGCAGAGGAAGAGAAGCAAGCAATACTGTGGCAGGAATTGGTTTGACGTAAACACTGAAAATAATCATTCAGCTATTAATTAATCTGGTAAAAATATTTTTATATACAAAGTATTATATTATCAAGACTTGCTATGAAGTCTACATATTTTGATTTATTTTGATTTAGGTGATGTGTAGTTTATTTATCCTAGATTTGTACTATAGTTTTATATTTGTTGAAATATCTTGTGAATTGCTCTCCTATGTTTGCTACTAGATTTTCAACCATCTGTTAAAAAGTCTACCTATCTTTTCTCCAGCCTCTAATTTCCTATTTTATCATCAAGTTAGAACCTTTTATACTTTTCAGAAATGACAGTAATGTATTGGTGGATATTGACCAGGTAGTGTAACATTGAGTGGAGTCTTCGTTAATGTCTTGTTAAATTAAATAAAAATATTAATGACATCATTGGAATAAACATTTTTAAGAAGATTGGAAAAGCCATATATTCATGATCAGCAGGTGCATGCAAGGCTACAGAAACAGACGGGGGATATTAAGCTCACATCTACCTCTTAAAATAACAAAGGTTGGTTAGTTCCAATGAATTAAGCAACAAGATAAAATACTCCCAATACTGCAAAAATACAGCTCCAGCATTTGCCCAGAGAAAATAATTAACAATCAACAATTTGCTTGTACAAATGTCATCTGCTTTCAATAGTACTTGTTAAAAATACAAATAACAAGGGTAAGTGGAAGCCCATGGAAAATGTGCAGATAAATCAACCATCTGAAATGCTTTGAATCATGAACAAAGTATTTTTTCTTAATTACTAAGGAGCAAGTTAACACCCACCCCAAGGCTTCTGGCTGACCCTATTGCTTTTCACAAATATAGGCAGCAAACTTGAATTTAAGGTGATTATGAAACCTGTATCCTAATGAATCCTAGGATTTATAGTTTGGTGAGGTACTTAACATTCTTTGCTAGTAAATTCTAGTGAACTTCCCCAAATGCTCTGAAAATTTAGCTAGTGAATATTAAATGATCTTAATTCTGTAGTGAACCTTTAACAGAGAATTCTAAACTCACTAAATCTGAGTATTGTTTTTAGAGATTGTTTTCAGAGAATGGTTTGGATCCCTTAGCTTAGGAGGAAGGGTTGGATGAGTCCATAACCGACTTCACAAGTTGGTGCACATGATAAAATTAGGTTACACTGAATCCTGTCCTAGAGTGGCAGACAGCCTTAATTGTAAACGAATGAATACTGCACCAGTGCAATACAGGGACATTATTCTGTATTATGAAGTAATAGGGTGCTTAGGTTTTAGCAATATTCTTTGTGACACAAGCCAAATCAAACAAAGCCTATGTGAACTGTCCAGGGTCAAACAGCAAATAGGTAACAAAAGTAGTCTGAACTATAGTCATCCCAGTACCCAAGTGTCGCTTTGGACACCGCATAATGAGCCCTGGTGGCACAGTGGTTAAATGGTTAAATGCCTGTACTGCAGCCACTCACTCACAAACCACAAGGTTGTGAGTTCAATACTAGCCAGGGCTCAGGCTCGACTCAGGCTTGCATCCTTCCAAGGTCGCTAAAATGAGTACCCAGCTGTTGGGGGCACATTGTAAACCACTTAGGGAGTGCTTAAGTGCACTGATAAGCGGTATAAAAGTGTATTTGCTATTGCTATAATCCTTGTGAGAATGCGATAAGAACTTGTTGGAAATTGTATGTATTACATTCTCCTTTCTCTCCTTAAATAGACAGGGACTTCCCTCTATCTATCTCATTCTATCTAAACATGTGACTTTGGTCACTTACTCTTGGAGGCTTTTTAACAGACTTTCTCTCAAGATTCTAAACAGTCTCCTCTCAGTACAGTAACTGTCTCCTCTCAGTCTAAGGTGGAGTAACAGCCTCCTCTGAGGAAGGTTAACAGTCTCTTCTTGCTATACCCCAAACCACCACCAGGATAGGATTTAGTTTGCTTTGTATTTATTTATTAAAGTCATTATTATTTATTTTTAAATTATAAACTTCATGTGTGTCATTTTCTTGGAGTAAGTCTTTATTCTTTAGGAAGGCAGATGTAGAATAAATAGTCTGACCCACATTTTTGCTGTTTCTGTTGATGAAAGTTGAACTCTAACAAGTTTAACTTTCATACAGTTATCCACGGATTTTTTTATCCACTTACTCAAGCATCCATGGCTTGAAAATACTTTTAAAATATATAAATTCCCATAGGCAAACCTTGATTTTGTTCTTTTATATAAGGAACACCATTTTACTGTGCCACTTTATTTAATGGGACTTGAGCATCCACAGATTTTGGTATTCATGGGGGTGGTGGCCCATGAACCAAACCCTAGTAGATAACAAGGGCCCACTGTACTTGCATATTTTTGTTTCCCTTTAAAAGGGTAAACACCCTGGGAAACTCTATGGTTAAATGATTAAATGCCTGTACTGCAGCCACTCACTCACAAAACACAAGGTTGTTCAATCCCAG
>CM034701.1:103172387-103195174 GCA_020142125.1 Phrynosoma platyrhinos
CTAACTGCTGGATTTAAGTGGTAGTATGTACTTGAAACATGCAGAGATCTATAAGACGTGCAGGGGTTCTGAAGGTGGGATTTACATGCACATCCTGATCTAAAACTGTTCCCATTTTATGTCTACACATGCAAAACCCAATGTATTTCACACATGTGAAATATCAATTTATTTTTTTATACCTGAGCAAAATTCATAACTAAGTATTGATACAGCCAGTGTCATGTTGTGGCTTGAGATGGATGAGGACTTGGGAGACACAAGTTCAAATTCACATGGAGCTATGAATACTACCTTTGACCGCTCACTTTGTCTAGGCTTAACCCACCTTGCAGGATTGTGGTGATAATAAATTGGGAAAGAAGAAAGCATCTATGCCATCTTGGGCTCACTGGAGGAAAAATAAAATTTATGGAAAATGTATGCCTCAGTGAGTGAAATATATCAACATAAAATGAATCTTGCTCCCATAATCTCAGTATCCAAAGACCAAATGTCATTCCTAACTACAGTCAGCCCACTTAGACTGTTTTAAATTTTGTTAACCGCCTTGAGTCCCTATAATAGGAAGAAGGCGGGATATAAATAAATAGAATAAAATAAAAATAAACTTATTATGTACCTGTTGGTACCTAGTTCTGATGTATTCAATGGGTCTGCATGAGTTAGGATTAGCAACAGGACTGAGGCCAGTGTATTCTGAAGATGAACCGAAGTGAACTAGAAATTAATTCAGTTAACAAAGAAGCATATGTTTAACATTTTTAGCTCACTTCCAGATTTGAAACTAAAACAATGCCAGCAATCCTTTAGAACTTCACTACTTACCAAATAAAACATTTTTATACTTTCCAGTTAAAATGTTGTATATTTCAAATATTCAAAATAACAGTTCCAGTGTAGTTAGTAATACTGATTTGTTAAATTCAAGTCAATCTCATGGGGAGGGTGTGAGTGTGAGATAGAATGTGAACTAGATGTTGATTAATTATTTTAAATCCCTGCTTTAAAATTATTGTAAATGTTTCAGACATTATCTCCTACAAAGAATTGTGCCATACCAGTCAAACCATTATTTATTTTATGAATTCTGTTGAAACAAAAGTCAATTAAGGATGTAATTTTTGGAAAGAATAGCTGACAGTCAAACCTTCTTAATGCCCATGAAATGGTCTTTTGAAATGGCAGGCCTCTTAAACTAAGTTCTTTTGTTTAGATTTCTGTCGTTGTTGTTCAGTATACGAAAGGTGCTCTAATTGTAGAGAACCAAGGCTGGAAGATTACCAATTATTCCAAGGGAACTTTCAGTAGGCCACAGTCAGCACAGAGGAACAAATGAATAAGGCCTTCATTTCTATTAAAAGTAAAACATAGTTCTGGCACAGCCAATAATTTAAGGCTTAATGTAAATCACTGCAAAACTCTAACTTCTGTTTTCACAGAACTTCTTTTGAAAATGTTTCTGGTTTCACATACACAGCAGACCCCTGTTCAGCGTCTCGATGCCATGGCGTTTTTCTGTCTTGACAATTCACTTCCATGAACAGGCATGCAGCCAACTCAAATGAGACCCAGCGCAGTGAAAAGCCCTTCAGGTAAACAGTGTGATAAGCTAAACTGCAAAAACTAGACAATGTTTTTGGACTATGAGGCAGTTGCTATGGAGACAGTTGCTAATTAACTGCATTCAGCCAAGAGAACAAAGGGGTTTAAGGGCAGACAGGACTCGGTATCTTAGAGTGAGCAATGTATAACATCTTATGCAATCTGCACATCTCTCATATCTGAAATACCTGAGCCTCTGCTTCAGAGGCAAAAGACCTCGAGGAACTCTTGACTACCTCCTTCAAGTTTCACCAGATTTGGCTCATGGGCAGCAGTTACCCATCAAAATCTAATTAAGCATCAAACAAAAATTCATTTCGGTCAGGAGGGTTTAAGATATTATTTGGGTTCATTTCAAAGCACCACCTTGCGCTTACACCAAAGCTGAACAAGTTGCCAACTCTGGGACCAATAAAGTAGTCATCCCAACAGTGGTAAATTGAAAATGCCAGGTTTAAAGTAGTACAGGACTGCTTTGATGACGCGTCCACTTATATTTTGGGAATTAAATTGTTAGCCCAGAAAATAACACAGATCAAATTTTAAGGGTCCAAAATAATGTATGGTAGTTGGTCGTTTTTATTTATTTATTTATTTATGTTTGTTTGTTTGTTTGTTTGTTTGTTTGTTTGTTTTATTGCATTTATATGCCGCCTTTCTCCCTGGAGGGACCCAAGGCGGCTCACAGATAAATCTGTGTACAGGCAGGCAGACCAGATGTCCTCCTTTTTCAGGAGATGTCCCACATTTCAACCTTCTGTCCAGGGTCCAAGAACTCCAAAATGTCCTCCATTTTGAACATGACTAAGGGCCTGAGCAGACAGAAGTATGGGCTTGCTCACCTGGGTTGGTCTCTGGGTTGGTGGGGGGTGGGCAGGTGTTTAGACACCTGTCCCCGTGCCAGCCTTGGACTGGGGCTGGTGCTGCTCCTCACCTTGATAGGCCATCAATCCAACTGAGAAACTCCCTAGTTGCCACATCTGACACACAAACAGGGCATCTGGCTGCACCCAGGTGGCCAGATGCCCAATTTCCATGTCAGACACAGTGTCTGAGGGGGTTTTCAGTCAGATTGATGGCTGGCAAGGTATGGAATTCTGGGATTTGTAGTTTTATGATACATTTAGCCTTCTCCATCAGACAACTCTGGTGCCAAAAGAAACTACAAATCCCAGGATTCCATAGGATGGAACCATGCTTGTTAAAGTGGTGTTAAACTGCATTAATTCTGTAGTGCAGATGTAGCACCAGACTCAAATCTATTACTCCATAGTGTTTTTGAGTGGCAGAAAGTCAATGATCCCTTTCACTCCACACAAATATAGCAGTAGGATCCCATTATAACTGCCTACGGAACCCTGGAGTTTGTAGCTGGGTGAGGCTATAGAGCTCTCTGGCTGAGAATTCTTAATTTCTTTTCTTAAACTACATCTCCCAAGATTCCATAGGATGGAACTGTGGCAGTTAACCTGGAATCAAAGCACTACAATTTTGTATTGTGAAAGTGACCAAAGTCTCAGTTTTTGTTACAGGGCCGTCATGACGACAAAATATGAAACCCTTTTTTATTCTACTTTAAGTTATTTGCAGGAAGGTCACAGCAATATAAACAAATACATATAACTGATTCTACATTTTTAATCCATTTGGAAGCCAATTAATCCCATAAATCTGTCAAGGGGCACATTCCAATGAGGTCACTGCCAATCCATAGCAAAAGAAATTTTAAAGACGCCATTTGACAACATGGTAAGATCTTCAAAGCACAGGTATCCAAACCTTGGACTGTGGGGGCCCTTCCTCCCTAATACCAAATAGCTAGCTGCCAGCCCATGGTCAATGGATGGTACATGATCAGCAGATATATTCCCACTACCTCTTCAAGTGTCCCTTTACTGGGTAAGCAGGTTTTATTGAATTAATGAATGCAGTTCTTCAACAAACCGTGGTGGATGATTTATTGTAAAGTCACTATAAGAAAAACATATGCTTAATATTTTTACAGTATATAGTTTTTGAACAAAGCAGAATATATATTAATAAACAATTATGTGACACATTTAATATTAACAGATTTCAAATATTATGAACAGTGCAATATAGTATTACTGGTACAAGTTACCGTAAGTCTCCCTTATCCAGAATTTTGAAATCCTAAATATTCCAAAATCCAAAATTGTCCTCATGGCTGGCTGAGATAGTGACATCTTTATTTTCTGAAGATTCAATGTACAAAACTTTGTTTTATCCACAAAATTATTAAAATATTGTATATAAAATTATGTTCAAGCTGTGTGTATAAGGTAATACAAAACAAATGAATTTCATGTTTAGACTTGGGTCCCATCTCCAAGATATATCTCTTTATCTATATCCAGGTAATGCAAACTCCAAAAAAACTAAAAATACAAAGCACTTCTTTTCCCAAGCATTTCAGTTAAGAGATAAGGGAGGCTCAATCTGTAGCTTATTTTCACTACATTGTCGTTAGTTCTCGGAGTTGAACAATGAACAGTGAAGCAGTGGCTAGTGGTTGTATGCCCATGGTGCAGTGAATATGCTCTAGGTTTTAGTTTTAGCTTTAAAAGAGATAATCCAAGGTGCTAAACCTATTTTGGAGATAGGATTAGAAATGTGGGCTAGCTCTTTCAAAATGACCAAAATTAGGAGTGGACTCACCAATCCACTGACAGCTCTTACTGCAATGTTGTGGATGAAGAAGAAAATCAGCAGAGTAAGGACACATTTTGACTAATTTCTTGATTTTGGGGGGGAAGCATCTTACTAAGAGGACACAAGACAAAGAAAATTCACTATCTAACAAGCAAAACTCTTTGTGTTCTTCAGGAATGGCTGAAGACTAAAAAAAAAAGTGGAGGGTGGTATGCACCATCCACTCTGCTTAACTGTTTGAACACCACCTGTACTTGGCTCCACCTATCCAAAATATCTCCACTCTCCATTCTAGCTCACTAGTGGAACCTACTACTCTTAGTAAGCGCTAAGTGGAACCAAAATAGTCAGAAGTAGTCTAGATCAGAATAAAAAAATTATTCTGAGGAATACATACAAAGGACTTCAATTTCTTTCCTTGCTGAGCAGCTCTAGAAGTTTCCATGACGGTCCATGATAAACCTTCCCTTGCTTTAGCAGGAATCTTCTTTGCCTCTAATGTACCCACCCAACCTGAAATTACCACCCATATGTCTCACGTGTACTAAAATAACTCTTGCAGAAAAAAAAGCCTACCTCAGTTCTGCTTCTTTGGGAGTTGTCTATGGTACAGTGCATTCACATTTAGCAATGGGCAGAGCAAGGAAAATTTATTACAGTTCTCTGAATCATTCAGACAACATGATCAATGCCCAAACTTGATGGGAATTTGAAGAGTTGCAGTCGAAAAACATAATTTCCCTATGTTCTGAGAAGGCAGGGAAGGGAATCTAAGCCACAGTGAGCCCAGATATTGTCAGCCCAGCACACACAGCTCTAAACAAAATTTACTCTGCTACCACTAAAATAAATTAATGGACAGCTGCAGTCCCAGTCACTAGACAATTCTTCTGACCCTATCCATCATCAATGAAGAATGGACCAGGTGTTCCAACACTGTCTTTGGATAAAGGCAGAAAGCATGCTCTCTGAACCTTTTGTATACCTGTGTCATCCAGAAATGCAGAATGAGTTCCAGACACCATCAGACAAGGCAAAAATAAGTATGTTGTCAACAGTAGGGTTTTTTTAATAGAACTAGTTTTAAAAAACATTATGCTTTTTTACCTTAAGATGACAGTTTGACATGCTGAGCACAAAGATATTCTCATGAGTACTGAGTTTATACTGTGACGGAATATATCCATCTTTTTATGAGCTAATTCATACTCTCATTTTTGCCTTTGGGACCTGTATAGCAGCACTCTATTTTCCTGTGGAGAGGGAGCTTTGTCTTCATTCCTCTCCAATATGCACACTCATTCCTCCTTTTATGATGTCCGGCTGGGATTAGCACAGCAGAGCAGGCTGGGTTAGAAATCAGCTTGAACTTCCACCAAGAGATCTTTTCAAAATAACTTTTAATCGAAACATTTAAGGAAGCAAGACCAACAAGCTTATTTCTATCACATTGTCTTTTGTTTTCTATTACTTTGGTGGGCAAAGATAAAATGTCCTAATGAGTATAAACAAGAAAAACTGATAAAAAATAGTAATAAAGGCAGAACAACTCTTTTTAGAAAAAAATACACACATAAATTTCTATGATTTTTTTTTATGCTTCACTGCTCCTTTTGCAACTAGGGTGTGTGTGCATTTGATTCCTTTTGTTGTTAACTGCCCTCGAGTCGATCTCGACTCATGGCATCCCTATGGATGCGACATCTCCAAGACCCTCTGTACTCCACTGCTCTGCTTAAATCCTGCAACCTTTCAATACCCAGGACCTCCTTAATAGAGTCCATCCATCAAGCATGTGACCTTACTCTCTTCCTAATTCCCTCCACCTTCCCCAGCATTATTGGTTTTTTCCCCAAAGAGCCCTCCCTCCTCATGATGTGTCCAAAGCACGACAGCCTCTGTTTGATCATTCCAGGGAGATTTCCGGTTTGATCTGCTCTAGGACCCTTTTGGCTGTCCATGGGATCCTCAGCACTCTTCTCCAGCACCACATATCAAATAAATTGATTTTCTTCCTATCATCTTTTTTAACTGTCCAGCTCTCACATCCATACATGGTAATAGGGAATACAATGTCTTGTAGAGTCTAACTTTTGTTCTACTGAGCTGTATATCTTTGCATTTTAGAATCTTTTCTAGTTCTTTCATAGCAACCCTCTCATTCTTAATCTTTTTCTGATTTCCTGACTGCAGTCTCATTTCTATCAATGTTTGATCTCAGGTATGGGAATTCTTTTACTATTTCTATTTCTTAGTTGTCTAGGTTGAACTTGTGAAGGTCCTCGGTGGTCATTAGTTTTGTTTTCTTTATGTTCAACATTAAGCCTGCCTTTGCACTTTCTTGTTTGAGCTTCCATAGTTCTAGGTTTGTGAGGTTCTCTGCTTGCATTATGGTGTCATCTGCATGCCCTAGATTGTTGATATTCCTTCCTCCTATCTTCACTCTTCCTTTTACTCTGTCCAAACCTTTTTTTCTTATAATATATTGTACATATAAGGATGCAGCCTTGTCTGACCTCTTTGCCAATTGGGAACCATTCTGTTTTTCCATGTTCTGTTCTGACAGGAGCTTCTTGTCCTGAGTACAGATTCCTCATCAGGACTATCAGATGTGCTGGCACTCCTATGTCTTTAAGGGCATTCCATAGCCTTTCATGATCTATGCAGTCAAAGGCAGAATGTTGCAGAATTCTGCAATGTTGCAGAATTTTGAGCATGGTTTTCCTTGCATGGGAGATCAGTGCTTTTGTCCTATAGTTGCTGCAGTATTTTGTGTCTCCCTTTTGTGGATGGGGATGTATATTGATCACTTCCAATCTGTTGGCCATTGTTTTGTTTTCCATATCTGTTGACACATGTTGGTTATCATGACAGTTGACTCTCTCAATGTGTATTGCAGTAGTTCAATTGGAATATCATCTGTTCCTGGTGATTTGTTTTTCGCTATTTCTCTTATTACAGTTTCCACTTCACTTTTTAGAATTTGGGGTTCAGCTTCATACAGCTCTTCGTTCCATGTGTCTTTCATTTTGTCATCTTTTTTGTATAATTCTTCTGTTTATTGCAATCCAACGTCTTTTTATTCCTTCTTGGTATTGAATAATGTTATTATTATTGTCATGGATCGCCTCAGTTCTTGGTTTGAAGTTTCCTTTGATTTCTCGGATCTTGTGGGATAGATCTCTTCTTCTTCCCTTTTTGTTCTTGTCTTCTATTTCTCTGCATTGGTCATTGTAGTAATTTTCTTTATCTTTCTGCACAGGCCATTGTACTGTTGCATTCATAATTCTTAATTCGTTCCCATCTCCCTTTTGTTTTTCTTCTTTTCTTTATTGCTTGGAGTGTTTTTTCTGTCATCCATGGTTTTTTTCCCTTTCTTTTTGTTTATTGAAAGTGTCTATCTGCATTCTTCTTTTATTATGTCACTGGCTTCAAACCACACAGATTTTCCATGTGTGTGCGTGTGTGTGTGTGTGTGTGTGTGTGTGTACTGTATATGCCTTCAAGTCGCCTATCAACTTATGACAAACCCATAAATTTCATAGGGTTTTCTCAAGTAAAGAATACTCAAAGGTGGTTTTGTCAATTCCTTCCTACAGCAGCTGGTATTCGTTGGCGGTCTCCCATCCAAGCATTAACCAAGGTTGTTCCTGCTTAGCTTCCAAGATAAGTGGAAGCTGGTTCTTTCAAGTATTTAGGCCCTAGATTTCCCCCATCCCATAAAGTCCTATTCCCCTTGCTAAATTCTGGTACTAATTTCCCATAACACACCTAACAGATCTCATGAAAATATTTAGCCAACTTGTTTTCAAAGTCTCATAACTGACACTTAGAAGACCAACTGTCTAGAAATGCTATGCTTTCTGCAACTAATGGTATGATGAGAAAGCAGTGAAATTCAGCTAGGGGGAGAGGGGGAACAAAGCCTGGATTAGTTCAATTTAAAACTCAACAGACCTTTAACATATGTTAACAATTGACAGACATTTTAATGCTCATTATTTACCAGCTAAACCAAAAATGAGAATTCTCTTCGTGTATAATGCTCATCATTTACCATCTAAACCAAAAATGAGAATTCTCTCATAAGTATAACAATCGGAGAAAGCTCCATGCTTGTTCAGCTCATTGTCATTAGGAGTGATGCCCAAGTAGCTAAAGTAAACATTTACTTGCTTCCCTTAAGGACTTATGGACATGACCAGATGATCATGGGAAAAGCACTGAGCCCTGGTGGCACAGTGGTAAAATGCCTGTACTGCAGCCACTCATTTGCAAACCATAAGGTTGCAAGTTCAATACTAGCCAAAGGCTTAGGCTCAACTCAGAACTGCACCCTTCCAATGTCACTAAAATGAGTAACCAGCTTATTGGGGACAGTTAGGTTACACATTGTAAACCACTTAGGGAGTGCTTAAGTGCACTGATAAGTGGTGTAGAAATGTTTTTGCTATTGCAATTGCTACTGCTTTGTGAAGGGAGTGACAAACAGACTGTGGTATATCTGAAAGATTCCCTATATGAACCTGCCTGGGTTTTAACATCTTCAAAGCCCTTCTTTGGATCTCATTACCCAAAGAGGTACATGTGTTGAAGACATGGAAGAAAGCCCTCCCAGTGGCTGTTCCTTTGAAGGGAGACCAGCCCCTGCTCTCAGCTGTTCTCTCACCTGTAGTCAAAGAACCTCCTATTAAGGCATACTAGCTACTAGCTACTTAAGAAGGAACAAATTGTTTTTTTAAAAAATTTGGGGTCTGTTTTAAATGATAATTGGTTTAACTGTGCTAATATTACAACTACCTGTGTTTTTAATGGCATAGAGCTTTTTAATCACTTTTGTGAGCTGTCTGGATCCCCAGTCCTGGGAGAAAAGCAGGATTATTATTTAATTATTTTTTTTAAAAAAAATAAAATATATCCCCATGTGCACATAAAAGTAGCAATGTGATGTAGTGGTTTGAGTGTTAGACTACAACTCTGGAGACTAGGGTCAAATCCTCCTTTGAGCATAAAAACTCACTGGGTGACCTTGGGCAGGTCACACTGTTTCAGCCTCAGATGGCAATGGCAAACCCCAGGAAATCCTATCATAGGCTCGTCATAAGTTAAAATGACTTGGAGGCACACAGCAGCAGCAGCAACAACAGGAAATTAAGGGGAAGTGGAAGAACTGCTTTTCCCCCTAATTATATCCAGCTATCTTGTTCTATTTGCTATTTTCTATAATGTATCCTGAAATTATGTACCAAATTTTAGTATTTAAACAATATCATCAATAACATAAGGAGATAAAAATGCCATAAGAAAAAGCAGACCTAGGTCAGCTAGATGGAAATTTCAATAATGCAAACATTTAGCATATTGGTGAGGCCTTTGATCTTCCAACAGGCAGATACAGCCAAGCTAGTATATATAGGTGATCAGTTCTGAGCTGGTGACAGCATAACAGATAGCATACTGCACTCAGAACTGGAAAGATCTGGGTTCAAGATCTGCTTAGAACTGAGTAACTCTGAGTTTCCAGGACAAAGTTGCTAATTCCCTCTCTCAGACTAAAATCCAGCACAGGATTGATGTGAGGATAAAATTGCAGGGTGGAGGTCGGGAAAACAATACCCACTCTTCTGATCTTTGTGGAAGAATGGAGAGCAATCAAGATAAATTATTATACACAGACTACAATGAAATATACTGAACAATCATAGGTTTGCAAAAGTATGTTTAGATAGAGTTGTGTACTGTAACTTAGCCACGAACTACCATCAGAAAGGCCCCATCACTGGGGTATATTTTGTGTATGTTGCCGTGAGACAGAAATTGCAAGACTACATCTTTGTAGAATGATTGCAATAACAGTTGGATAAATGTGCAATCCAATACCTCACATGTGGTGTTCATCTCCCTCCCATACTACTTTTGGATTTAGATATACTTGTCCTTAATACTGTGCAAACTTTATGACTTGCATTTTTATAGAGGCAGTAATGAATAGGGAACTTCGTCAAGTTAAAACAAGGAAAACTGTATATATTTAGCAGGGAATAGGGAAAAAAATATTTTCCCTCTTTTTTGCCTGTTTTAAAGGAAACAACATATAGAAAATGTTTTAGCAAGAATTGTGAATATGAATGAAGGCTTTAAAATGATAATGCCTCATACCAATAATGAGTAGCATTTTTATTTGAGGAAATGAAACAGAACAGCCAGGTACAAGAGAAACAGATTACAAGCAGTCAGTTCCTTCTCTGTACTACTGTGCAAATGAGCACATATTTGCACTTCCCGGTGCATGTTAAAAGTCCAAATATTTGAATGATACAGACTTAGGAGTGAAATATATTATGCCAAGTAGCATTTCACTGACTGAGCAGAAAGTTCAAGACAAATATGTCTTCAAGTCAACTACAACAGAACAATCTTTACCTATATAGTTCCTTGGCACATGCAAACTGCACATTAAAGCAATTTCTTTTAAAAAAATAAGTAAGTAGAACACACACATATTGCAATGAAGCAACTATCCAATGCTGTAAACCTCACTTTGCTAAAGCTAAAGATGAGTGAGGGCTACATTTTATAACAGAGAATTTGAAGTCTTCACACCTCCTACCTTTGACAGAGACATGTGCAGGCAAGCAGCCTGACAATAAGCAAGTTCACAGGAATCACTAGAAAAACTAAACTTCCAACAAAAAAAAGGCCAACAATTTGAGCTAACTACAAATACAGATAAACCAGGTGTTATTCTGTGTCAAAATCACAAAAGCCTAACTATTGGCTTTATGAATCAGAAAAATAATCTCAAAAGAGTATGAATCCCAACCCCATCTGTCTCAGAATTGTGACAGTATCTTAAATCCAAGCTCAGCTACAATCTGTACATTCAATTTATATGTCATAAAACCACCATCAAAAGAATGATTTAAAAAAAAAACAAACAGACCTGGTACTGAAGTTCAATAGCACTAGCAAAACAGAAATGCATCCTAGGCATACTCCTCAGTCATTGTTACACAGTAGCTTTTTAGTATTCCTGCACATAAACATCTTTTTTTTAAAAAAAATTACCACAATTATTTAGAGTTTAATGAGTGATAAGTTCTGATCCAAGCTCTAGAATAAATGACTGATATAAATCTGTTGATAACATGCATTTGTATAAAAAATGTTCTGTGCTTCAATCAATACTTCTCATGATGCAAAGAATGATATCTGTAAAAGATTGCTTCATACAAGAAAGCTTTCACAAAGGCAATGCTGAGAGTATGATTTAAGAGGTGCAGTTCTATTCCTGAGGTTGCTGATTGATTTTATCAATTAATGAATTGAGCCTTGCTAGCAATTAAGGATCAGTTAATTCTGGGACACAAGATAGGATAAAGTATGAAAACCTTTAATATTTACTCTACATGAGAAGTCTGGTTCCATTTTTGGTAAACTACATAACAGACATCAAAATGATTGGTTGCTAGGTCAATACAATTTTTAATAGTATGGAAATAGGGACAGGACCTTTATTCAAAACCACTGGCATGGTTTGGAACTGAACACAGACAAATCTTCTAATACAATCTACAAAATGGTTTCTTATGGTGTATACATGAGTCAATTTTATTGGTCAGCTGTGCATTTGAACCAGTGTGCACTTATCTTCAGATCCCTATCTTTCAACTGATGAGCTGAGACAGGGCCCTGCTTCTTGCCCTAACCCTAATGTTGCATACCATCTAGACCCTTCCTTTGACACCACCATATATCTGCAAATGAAAATCTGTACATCAATAGAGTACCCTGGGCAAGTATTGTCTTAACAAGTTTCCATTAAGTCTAAGGGCCAACTGTAGTTGGGATTAATTACAGTTGTCCCTCTGGATTTGCGGGGGATCTGTTTCAGACACACACACCCCTGCAAATACGAAATTTCACAAATATTCAAGTCCCATTGTCCCCAATGACACTGCCATTGGCGGACAATGGGACTTGAATATTTCCCTCCTTCTCCTCCCCCCCCTTCTACTGGGAAGGCCGGTGCGGTGGAGAAATGGCTGTGCTGGCTGCCTCAAAACCGGTGCAGCTGGGGCAAGGCCGAGTCAAGGCCGCATGGCCAAGGCAAGGCCAATGTGGCTGCCTCAAGGCCAGTGCAGCTGAGGCAAAGTTTCAGCGACTACCAGAAGGCCGGCACAGCTGGGAGAAGGTTGTGCCAGCTGCCACAAGGCCGTATGGCTGAGGCAAGGCCGGCATGGCTGCCTCAAGGCCGGCACAGCCAAGGGAAGGCTATGCCAGCTGCCAGAAAGCTATGTGGCCAAGGAAGAAAAGGAGGAGGTAAGGGAGGGAGGGAACAGTTGTCCCATTGAACAGTGTGGGTTTGCCATCCGCGAATGACCAAAACTGTGAATGGCAAATCCTCGAATCCAGAGGGATGACTGTAATTGATTTATCTCATACTTTTCCAATCCTAGCTAGAAATTTGGCATGCACTTGGGATGTTGCATGCAAATCTTGGTTCTTCCACTGATCTACTGTCCTTCCCCTCAAACAGTTATTTCTCACTGCCCACCTTAATAGCTAGATTGCTCTATCTGAAAGTGTTGTTATGGGAAAACAAAACTATGAGGGCAATCAATTAATTGGTGCAAAAAGGTGGAGTCTAATCACTGCTGTCCAAGTCAACTAGATGTGTGATAGCTGCATTTCTACTAAGATAGAATCTGAGCTGCTATTATATTTGGAAAATAGAGATCCTATGTGACGGAAGTTGGCTTGTAGTGAGAGAAAACCTAGGGAGGCAGAAATGGTCTATAATACAATCAAAAGACTGTAATTTGAAGATCTTGATATGTACAAATAAGCTAAGGGGAGTTACTTGTGGAGTACCTAATGTCAGTTTCTATCTGACATTAAGTTACACTATTCCATATGCAAAACCACAGTAGTTATCATAGATTCTATTACTGGAGCAAAACTCACATGTTAAATGAACTCATATCCTGGCTACTTCTTCTTCTGAAGGAAAAAAAACCCACATTAAGCCATGTTCAAAGACATGGCTATTAACCTCCCATATACATATGAAGTCTACTTACCACATATTAAATTTTCTCCATGTATATGTCCTCATATGAATAGAATAGTCCCATGGTGAGGAGAGTGGCCTGAATTTTTCAGCTTTTGGCCCAATTGCAAGAAAGATGTGGGATAAATTTGGATTGATTGGTTTTGTTTTTCTTTTCAAAATAATTACCATACGTGTACCAGATGGGATTCACACCTGGCCTGCATCAGTGATTCCCCACCCTTTGCAGGCAATCTCTAGCTCCCACCAAGCAGACAGATCTGCTGTCAGGTCTGACCAAGGCGAGCTTGGGGAAGTGGTCATTTTGGCTGAGGGATTTGGGGAATAGCAGTCTAAAAAAGTAATTTTCTCAAGCTCTACTACAAAGGTACCAAGGTACCCAAGTATTTTACATCAATACTTGGTAACGTTATATATGACTGTGTCAAGAATGAACTACATGATCCAAGCTGTATTATCTGGAGGATAGCAGCCATTTCTGTGATCACAGACATGCTTTTTCCAGCAGCCCTGATCATGTAGATGGATACCAAATCCACTCATATGGGAATGGAAGACTCCATCTATGAACAGGCCTTGCTTATTTATGCCAGAAATGTTTTACCAACCCCCATGAACTCCCTCAACCTTAAAAGAGTGTTAATTATCTGGGCCCCTTTCACCAAACTTCAAACAGTCATACACAAACAACCTCCAAATACCACTATCCCCCCCTTCTCCATAATCTGCTGCAAACTTGCTGTTCAAAGATGATTTCAATCAGAGCAAATAACGCTCTCAAAATATTATTTTATATTGCATCTTTCTTTCAACATGTGACTCAAGGTGGTTTATAATACAGGTTAAAACAAAATACAGGTAAAACTACAGTATACATCCCATGCTCTTTGAAAACTTTTAAAACACTGTCTTAAATAAACTTTATATGCCAGCAAAATGGAATACTAATACTACTAATAATATTTATTTCTTATTTACCTCTTCCTCACTACTACTACTACTACTACTACTACTACTGCTATTCCACATGGTATCTAAAACACTTGTGGTGTTTTGATTTCACGGTCCTCGGAGAACAATTATGCTATTAGGGTCATAAGACTCTATTATGAAGTCCTTAAAAACATAGCATGGATTCAATAAATCCTCAAACACTACAAAGCAGCACTCAGCTTGACGAATGAAAACATGAGTTCATCCACTGAGAGAGAGTCAAGATATAAATTCTACTAAGCATCTGTATTTCCCTCACCCATCCCCTGAGTATGAACCCCAACCCCTCTGTCTCAAGAATTTTGACAGTGCCTTAAATCCAAGATCAGCTACAATCTGTACATTTAATTTATGTTATAAAAACACCACCAAAGGAATGATTTTAAAAAACACAGACCCTGTACAGAAGTACTATCGCACTAAGATAACAGAAATGCATCCTAGACATACTCCTCAGTCATAGTTACACAGTAGCTTTTCAGGGTTCCTGCACATACACATCTTTTTTTAAAAAAAAGTTACCACAATTATTTTGTAGTTTAATGTTGAGCAATCAGTTTTGATCCAAGCTCTAGAAGAAATAGCTGATATAAATCTGCTGATAACATGCCCATGTGTTCTGTCAGGGAGCTAAGAAAAAATAATGCTACAGACATTTTAACGATCCATCAAAAGGCATCTCATGTGAAAGACACATTTCTAAAGTTAATGAAACACAGGTGGGAGAAAGGAAGAATTTGTGGCCCTGGACATTTTAATCATAGGCACACACTTTTATACATTCTTCTACAGGGAATGTAACAGCCACATTAAACTGATTTCCTCTAATTTTACAATGAGACCACCACCAATCATTTAAGCAACAAAGAGAGAAAAAGAGGGAAACATAACAGGATGAAGAAGGGGAGCCAAGGCAAGGACAGAGGGAAACTGTAGTGTTTGATATAAATGAAAGTGGAAGGGGGGGGGGGACACACACAGAAATCAACCAGAGAAGAAAGGCCTAGAAAGTTTCAGCCACAGCCGCTAAGATGCTTCATCACAAGCCTATTTTTCCAGACATTATGTTTCATTTGGCTTCAAGGGTCACATGGCAGCTGCACACTAACGCCTTAAGGTCTGTTTCTGCCTCTGTGACACTGACAGGCTGTGAGAGACTCCAACACCACAGAAAGAAATTTTTCCCCTTGTTTCCATTACATCATCCAGCCAGTACTGGGGGAGAAGGAGGGGGGTACACAGCTGGTGGCAGCTGCAATACCATCTGCTTTCCACTTACAGTGCATGCTAGTCTGCTCTGCAGATTCCAACTGAACCTTTCTGGGGAAGAGCCTGCCTCTCCAGACAAAACACCCCATTGTGTGAAACATATTTGCAATTGTGGCGGAATAAGTTACTCTCCAGTGCTCAGAAAAAGATTCATCAGGTAAGGATTCCCGATCACTTGCAGAGCCCAGTGGCACAAAGGACAAAATCACTAAACACTCTGTGATTAGGGGAGAATAAAGAGCCAAGCAACAACCTGCCATCTGCTTTCCACAATGCGAGGAGCCAGAACCAAAACTCTACAGTCAGCAGTATTTATTTATTTATTTTGAAAGGGAAGAGAGTAAGGGAAGGGAAAAGCGGTTTAGTTTTCCCAAGTCAGAGATTAGCTGCAGCAACTTGGAAAGAACAAAAAGTAAAAACAACTTATCCCTAGATGGGATAAACATCAAATATATTTATAAAATACTGTCAGCAGATCTGATAATTTATGGCAGCTCAAGTTGGAAGGAAAGACTTTGCAGTTGCTCACAGGAATGGACTCTGGAAAGTCATGGAACTTCACAATAAACTTTTTACAGTGAAAACTGTGGTCTATCCCTTGTCGCTTACAAAAAGAATTGGCAATTTACAAGTTCAAGTTGAAATTTATTTTTGAAAGTGCTTTACATATTCATTAAACATTATTATTGAGTTTTTAAAAAATACTACCTCAAAAATGCAATGCTATTGGGGAAGATTTCAGACCTCATATAGTCTTATCAGTTCAAAAAATAATTTCACACACTCTTTAGTGATACCTTCAACTCACCTCACAGACAAACATGAAAAACCAAAAAAAAAAAAAATTGTGCACAAGAGTTTGAGCTAACATGCACTGTGTTTGTCCACTTGCTGCAAAATGAATTTTCTTATTACTTTTGCAGAAGACCAAATCATCACAGTTGTAATCTCCCCCATCCCATTGCCCACCTCCCATCCACACACACACTGACTTCAAGGAGTGTCAAACTTTTTTTCAAAATAGTGGGATCTGCACAACTTACCATACATTTTGCCTTCATCAGACAATATGATTTTCCTTCTTCCACATGGGGGATATATAGCTAGTGCTTCCTGAAAGCTCTGCTCAATATCTGGGCTCCAGACACCTTCTGCATCATTATCAATAGGTTTATCCGCAGAATCGCTCATTCTTTCAATGTCCTCGGCAGGACTCTCACTGCCGCTCCAGCTGCTGGGCTCAATGGTGACGGCTGGTTGCTCCAAGCCTCAGCCTGGAAGCTTCAACAGAATAAATCTAAAGGAAAGAAAAAGCAAAGAAATCGTTTCAGCTGAATATTCCCAGACTAGTTCTAGTAATCAGTACCATAAATGCACAAATTGTGATTACAGGTTATAAATACTCAAATGTGAAGAACTAAATGAAAGTAAGCTAAACTCTGAAATCAGGCTATAGACTATGCTCTTTAATTATTTAAGAATAAACAGCATTTTAAAAATAACATTAATGCCCTGGGGACCATTTGTATTCTAACAAAATGTTTAATATATTTATCAATACACTGAAAAATTGGATTTCCCCACAAACACACATTGACTTCATTATAACTGAAATCATTTCTAGAATGTAACATTTAATCCCCATTAGATCTAAGGAAATTGTAATATTTTAAAATGGCTGTTATATTAATTTAATTCATTTCAGCTGCCTTTGGGGTTTTGACAAAAATGCACGAACAGAATACCATTCTTCCCTTATTTGACCCTACATTAATGGTACAGTTTGTGTGTGCAGAAACAAAAAGGAGCTATTACTTTACAAGTAAATGATTTCCCAAGAAAAAGGATAACAAGACTAGATTTTACACCTGTTGCAAAAAAAAAGTCCAGTATGCAGCGGGGGGGGGGGGATCCCTTCCAGATGTGGAATCAAATTAATAAGAAACAATCTAATATGACAGCACCTGCTAAAACCACTTCACTTACAGATTTACTTCAGTATTTCTCTTGCATTTGAGGGAAATCTTTGGCCAATATTAAGGATGTGCTCTTGGCAAAAGCCTCTTGTAGCAGTTGTAAGCCTACTAAAAACCTACTCACAGTTGTAAACCTACTGAAAGTGGTGAAGAAAGTGCCAGAAATGAATTTTCCTCACGCTGTCAAAACACTGCTGATTTTGATTCCAGACAAAATGTACATAAATTGGACATAGAATGGATACAAAGAAATGGTTCTCAGAAATGTTTGTTTAAACTTGTACATCCCTCCATACATACACAGAGAGCTGCTAAGAGAATGGGGCAGGAATGTGTTTCCTCCTTTCTTCAAGACAGGGAATTTAGAAAAGGAAAGGTCTTTCTGGATGACTAAGGGCCTTTGCAGACTGCTAGAAATAGTGCAAATTGAGTCCATTTTAAGGGTTAGGGAATCATGGGAACTGTATTTTATTGCGGCACCAGAGCTCTCTGACAGAGAAGGCTCAATGTCTCAGAAAAAAAGACAATTCCCATGATTCCCTAGCACTAACCCTAACCCTTAAAGTGGACTCAATTTGCACTATTTCTGGCAGTCTGCAAAGGCCCTATCTTGATCTAAAATACTTGCTTACTATGAACTCAGAGACTCATCAAGCATAAAGTATTACAAAAAAAAAAAAATCTCTCCCCAGGATTATATCTGCCTGGGAGGATATGAGAATTGGTTATGTTAATATGAATTAAGCTGCTACAAGTTTTATGAACCACAGATCACAAGAATCACTAGACCCCCTCTTTCCAACTCAATGTGAGCCCAGACCCTCACAACTCCTGCATACTTGTGGGGTGCCTGAAGCTGAACTACCAGCCAAGGTAAATCACCTTATGGGAATGAGCTATGAACTGGTCAGCTTTTAACAAATTCCATATATGTGTGAATATTGATATGATTGAGAAGGAAATGGGTTGACAAGGATGGAAGATCTTGTGTTCCCAAACTAAATGACTTCTATTTTTTTCCACAGAACAACTAATTAGTTAACCATTCCAAGTTCATCTATCATCTATCAAGAAGCTAATCCACTTAATAGTATTTTTGAATTTCAGAACGATTCACTTTGGTGTTATGCCAAGAGTGTGAAGAAACACTGGGAAAGCCCCTTTCATCTACCATTTTTAACGGATGTGTTATGCAAAGGGGTGGGAGATAAAAATAAATATTATTATTATTATTACTAAAACTTTATTTCATTTTCCCACTTTCTGGAGATTTAAATTGAGATGATGATCTAAATGTTTGTTGTTGCTGCTGCTGTTGTGTTCCTTCAAGTAATTTCCAACTTATGGCAACCCTAAGGCAAACCTATACTTTGAAATAATCCAAAATGCTTCAATTTAAATCCCAAAATATACAAAGCACATCTTGGATACGGTGTGTATGTGTTCATGTTGACACACAAACAAACTAGGAAAAAAAGTTTTGAAATCTAACTTGATGGCTTTGCTGCTAAACTCAAAGACAAACCTAGCTGAATTGCTTCAATATTATAGTTAATTCTGTCCAAAAAGACCTCCTTTTAACCCACAGCAGATGCTTAAAAATGTTTAGCTAATTTATTTAATCCACACATGTATACTCCAGTTTAGATTCTGCAATCTAAATATTTCCAGGGTGGTCAACATCTAGAATAGACATATCTCAATTAACATAGCTTTTGACAACAATGATCCTTTTTACAAAGTCTTTTTCTTTCCACCCAGCCTTCTTATTTTTCTCTTTGTCCTCAGTCTAGCTGGAATACTTTTTTTTAATATATAAAACAACTTAAGTATTGGGTGGTTAGTGAAGAACAGGAGAAACATAGCATGTCTGCAAAGAACAGTGCAATGCCTGAGCTATGAAATAATAGGATACAATCAGCCCTCCATATCCACTGATTTTTTTTATCAACAGATTCAACCATCCACAACTTGTAAATACACACATACACACACACCCCAAAAGTAAACCTTGATTTTGTAATTTTGTATAAGGGACATTATTTTACTACACCATTATATTTAATGGGATTTGAACATCCATGGATTTTGGCACCCATGGGTTTGGGTTTTTTCCTGGAACTAAACTCCAGGAGATATCAAGGGCCCACTGTATTTCTCAAGTAATCCTATGTATTTGTCTGTGCCTGCCTACAACAAGCAAAATAACAGCAGCTGCCTGTAGAATCCCTTACACAGCATGAGCAGAGAGCAACAATGAAAGGAAGAAGGAATGTGAATTAGGCTGCCTCTTCAGCTAGCTGCTCCTGGAATATTTTAAATATATATATTTTTATGAATTTGGCTACCAAAATAGAAATCATATGAAAAGCTGGTGAAAGAAAGGGTGCATTTTGGAAAAAGCTTTCAAGTGATCCTTAGAACATTCAAAATATTTTTGTTTACTTATGCAAACCTTACCTGACCTGGTTGTTTCATTTCACATGTACACGCTGTTAGCGTGAATAAAATTTTTTCCATGTTATTCATACCCTAAGTATCAAATTTCTGTTAAAGAAGTAATATCCAGGAACACATCTATTTTGTACTAGTGCTAGCTTACTAAACAAAATACTTCTTCCTGCAATAATTTCCCCTAATATTTGGGATGCAAGGTATGAGAAAGGCCTTCCAATGGAAAAGCAACTTGTGAGAAGTGATATGTGTCTTCTCTGACACACAGCTACACATATTCTTCTACACTTTTTGTATTGTCTTGATCTGGTTTTACAGCCCACTGCAATCATGCAGTGAAATCATGACTAACTTCTCCGATTCATCACAACTGGACTAAAGCGTGAAGAAGTCTAGATGCAATCTATTGTTAATAAAACAGGTTGAACTGATTTGATAATTATCAGTGGCGAAACAACCCCCCTTCCCTTTTTCCAGGGTCCTTGCACTCACCTGGGGAAAAAAGAAAGCATTGCCACCTGCATATTTTGTTTCCAGATATTTGGAAATTATTTTATCTGGAAATTATTTTAACAGTCGGGGAATGATACTTTGACAAGACGACTTTAAGCAATGCAACTTTAAAAAGTGATGGTGTTGCTTATACTGCAAGTTCTCAACCTGGGATGTCCTTTACAATCACAGACTTCATTTGCAAAGGAATCACTTGAGCAATTTATGCCTGAACAATTATGTTATATGTTTCGGATATTTTTTTTAGAAAACATTTTGTTCAGTTGATTACATCTTCAATATAGACAAATCAATATGTCATACGACCTCACCTTTTATTACATTCAATGTTACATTTAATGCTCAACACAGAAACCTATTTCTTCAGAATAGCACTATGCAAACATGCACAAGCCATTTGCAAATAATCACAGTAAATGAAATCCGTCATTTTAACACAATGCGGACAAAATTATTTCTCAAACTGGGAAGCCTACTGATTGTGAATGATTGCATTATTTAATTTTTAATTAACCAACTTAACCCACTTCCTGGTTCTGACAGAGTTCTCAACTGTATCCTCTCTATTGGAATATATTGTATATGAAAACCTTATTCTTCAAGCTTTTTCCAACTTATCACAACCCTGGGAGAACCTATCACAGGGTTTTCTGAGGCTGAGAGAGTGTGAGTTGCCCAAGGTCACCTAGTGGATTTCTATGGTCAAATGGGTAATCAAACTCTGATCTCCACAGTCATAGCTTAAGCCACTATACTACACTGGCTCTTTATGAAAACTACAATCCTTTTATTTTAAACAGCTCTGCATCTTTTGAAAAATCAATGCAAAGAATGTGGAAGAATTTAACATTTAAATATAAAATGAGCAATTTTAGCTCTACGTCACTTCAGTTCTATCTAGTGACTAATGAAATATGGAAGCCCCACATCTTTTCCATCACGTCCAGCTGGGATACCTTTGATCCCAGGGAGATCCAAACGGGCTTGACTGGAGTTGATTGCACTCAATGTCTTTTCTATCCTGCCAACTAGAGCTAGAAATCAGGTCAAATCTCTGGTGATTCTGAGGCAAAACCTCCCAATATAATGGCCACCATGAAAGAAATAAAAATAAATAATTTGCTGTTGCCGCCTTTTGAGTGCTTGCCCTGAAAAAATGCCATGCTATACATCTTTTTAAAAGTCTCTCCCATTTCATTTTACACACTTAAAAAGGGAGAAGCAAAGCTTTATCTAATTACTTTGATTTCTTCCTGCTATTTTTGTCTTAAGCTCCATTTGCTGCTGAAATAATAACTGAAATTGAAAATCCAAGAAGCTAAAATGTTCATTTTAGTGATGGAGAGTGAATTCAAATCTCACATGAATACCATGTCATCTGGACTAATAAAACTGACCACCCATACAGGCCAGTTGTTAGGATTCGGACATAATATGAAGAGCAATAAAAAAGTACATACGTCGAGGTGAAGTTTTGTTCCCACAGTTTAGTCAGTTACTTCCAAATATAATTTCTACTACATTATGTTTGAGTGCTGCATTTGGTGAGATTTCTTCTTTGTCAAAGTTAAGATATAAAATAAAGTACTGTGCTACTATACATTATACTCTATAGTTTGCTTTTATGCTCTTAATGACTGCTTTGCAGTGGTTTGGGGATTGAATATTTTTCCTACTGGGGGAAGGGAATAATTCAAAACTGCCTCCTTATTACACGTGACACCAGTTTGTCTTGTTGGTTTGTTTTAACAGTTCTAATCTTACTTAAAAATCACATACCTTCCAGACTAACATGTGGCTTTTGCTTACCTACATTTAAATCCATTAGGTTATTTTTTTTAATGATATCTATTTTAAAAAATAATCTGAACCAAAGATGCCCAAAGATTGTCCATACATCTGAATTAGTAATATCAGTGTAGAGTTCAATTCCAAAATCCTACCATTGCCCTAATGTACATCCAGCCACAGAGTTCTTCTGGACAAAACCAACCTAAGCACTTATTTTGTAGTTGTATATACTGGAGCTAAGCAAACAGCTAATTGATTTACTCTCCCATCATTATCTTTATTTTTTTTAACATGCTTCTTTTACACTGCATGGGCGTAGAAAAACAGTGCAAATCCTAGCATGTGCATTCAAGCCTTGGGTTCTCTTTATTTTGCATAAAGTTTTGTGGGGGGAAATATATATATATATATATATATATATATATGTGTGTGTGTGTGTG
>CM034701.1:103199214-103211514 GCA_020142125.1 Phrynosoma platyrhinos
AACCCGGCCCCCGGCTCAAAAAGGTTGCCTACCCCTGGCTTACACACTCTCTTTTAGTTACATTTTGGCTAATCCTAGTACAGGGATTCCCAAACTAAGGATTTTGGATTTTCTTCTCATGGATCAACAGAATTACGTATATACACAAACATGTAAATTACAAGCTGAACCTCCCTTATCCAGAATTCTGAAATTCCAAATACTCCAAAAACCAAAACTTTTTTCACGGGTGGCTGAGACAGTTACACCTTTGCTTTCTGATGGTTAAATGTACACAAACTTTGTTTCATACACAAAATTATTAAAAGGATCTTCCAGCACCTTTGAGACTAAGGAGGGATGCAGACCGACACTTTAGGCCAGCCTGGGGGGGGGGGGGAGTTGGGCAGGGCAACCACATGCTGGATGCCGCAATGCTGCACACCTGACCGCACGGTGCAGATGTGCTGTGCCAAAGGGGTGAAAAAGAGCTGCCGCTGCCGCTCTAAGGGCAGCTTTTTGATGCCCCAAAAAGGAGTGGCATTTGCCCACTCTTTTGGGGGCAGCAAAAAGGAGGATCAGTGCCATGGCGTGTGGTTGCCCTGGCTCCAATCTGCCGCTCCCAGGGGCAGCACAGAGCCGGCTCTTACAGCCATCTGCATCAGCCCTAACTGACAGACAGACGTTGGTAACATGAGCTTTCAGATCATTTGGTAGAGTGGAAAGCCCAGTTGTTGTTATGAGCCTTCAAGTCATTTCCGAATTATGGTGATCCTAAGGCAAATCTATCATGGGATTTTCTTGGCAAGATTTGTTCAAAGGAGGTTTGTCACTGCTTTTTTGCTGAGGCTGAGAGCATGTGATGTGCACAAGATCACCATGGCCAAGCAGGGAATTGAACCCTGATCTCCAGAGTCTCAGTCTAACACTCAAACCACCACGCCCACAGACATATATAGCTTTCTATGTCTGAGAATATCCATAAGAATGCCAAACTTTGTGGGTGTGGAGATGAGGAAATAAGTTCAGTTTTAATTATGGACACTGGGGCACAGGAAAAGGATGCTGCCTAAAGCCAAGTTTAGTAAATAGTATGAATGAGCACTGGGATGTAGTGTGTAAACCAAAAAGAAAATGTGATGAACTGGCCAAGACAGTCCCCATGAGGCTGGGGGGAGGGATGTTAACTAGTGTTATAATGTATTATTATAACGTTTGCATGTTTTACCTCTACATCCACCAAAATATTCCTGATGCAAACACATGGAGACTTCTTGAGGAATCCATGGTTCTCTGCCACAAAGAGGCCTGTGACCTCACTGGAATGGAGACCCACTGGGTTGCAAAAGAGGGATCCCTGTTGAGATGCAAATGGATTTTGAATTTCCTGGACTTTGCAAATCTCCCTATTGCCACAGGGCCAGAAGAAGGAGGAGCCTGTCTACAAAAGATATCCTTCCCACCATATA
The DNA here is from genome assembly GCA_020142125.1 of Phrynosoma platyrhinos. Taxonomy (NCBI): domain Eukaryota; kingdom Metazoa; phylum Chordata; class Lepidosauria; order Squamata; family Phrynosomatidae; genus Phrynosoma; species Phrynosoma platyrhinos. The sequence continues at coordinate 103,200,663 of CM034701.1, forward strand.
CCATCTTAACTAAAGGCATCTGATGAATATTTTCAATTGTTTTTTTCCTGTTTGGTTTGTAAAATCTTGCCTGATGAAGAAGCCCATGGAGTTTCGAAAGCTTGCAACAGGTATATTGTGCATTTTGGTTGGTCAATAAAGTTATCACTGATGGATAACTTGTTTGAATTTGCGAAATGGCCAACATAGCTACCCCAGAATGTTCAGTGCAACAATGTGTGTAGTGTGCCAGGAAAACAATGTCATAAGGTGTATATGAAACATAAATGAATTTTGTGTTTAGACTTCGGTTCCATCTGCAAGATATTGCATTATGTACGTATATGTAAATACAGATATGATTTTTTTTTAAAAAAATGCCCACTTCTGGTCCCAAGGATTTTTGTATAAAGAGACTCAACTTATATACAGATACATGCATTTGTGTATCTCTGAAAAAGAAGGCTATCTCAAAGTACAGTAGATCCAACACAGCTGGGCTGGGAAGTTGCAAAGGACATAGGACTCTGTGTAGAACAAATGGATGGAACACATGCTGGGGAAGGCAACATATGGCAACCGGCCAGGGGAAATTTGGGAACCGTTACACCAGTTGGATCTCTGTTGTTGTCCAACTATTAACAGGTGCAGCCATGCATAGGATGGGGTAGAAAACTGGGAGCAGTAAGGAAGGAGTGGTAGAGAAAGAAAATACTTTATAGTGTTTTGTGCCAAATGTTTCAGAAACATTTGTAGAAAGTTCTCAAACAGCCTGGGAGAGTAGACTGTTCCCCAGAGTTCTATGAAAACGCAAGAACTAGCTGCATGAACCTAAAAGCAAAGTGTTTTGCAAACAGGGAAGACCTTGTGTAGTTAGCCAATGATAATACTGCCACACACACATATTGTCACTTTGCCAGAAGTTGGGGAAGGCAAAGCAGTTTGGGATAGGATCTGGAGATTCTGCTGTAATGCAGGAAATGGTAAAGGGTGGTGTAATGTTAGAACAGATTAGAACATGCTGTGACTATAGATTTAAAAACTAAACCTATTTTTCACCTACGATGACTGCAACACGATTTAGCATGATGTCTGCACTGGGTCAACACAACTATGGTCTGGCTATATCTTTACAGGGAAACCCAACTATGCTGGTAGCAGCTGTCTGCAAATCCCACTCTACGTTTTGCACATGGGTGGGAAAAGCTTTCCAGCAGCAGGTGCAAAGAGGTGCAAGAGCCCAGTCTTGCACTTGATAGCTATATAAGCCTTCTGGCAGCCTGCCAACCATGTGGGTCAGTTATCCTTTGAACCTTCCAGCTGTATTCAGTATTTCAAAATCAGGTTGCTACAACAGCCCTTTGGCTAGTTATTTATTTCGACAACAATGAAGAACGAAGCCAGACTTCTAGACACGCTCATTAAAAAATGCAGTTGGACAGAAGAGAATGAGCTCAACCAGCATCCTCCCTAAAAACTTTAACAGAGATGGCAATGAGGATTTTCCTGTATAAGACTTAAAGGTCAAAGGTTCTCTCTTGTAAATCCAGGAAAAAATACTCTTTCACTCCAGAAGTTCAGAAGTTCTAAATGTATTACAGCTCACAGAATTCCTCAGCCAGCATGGTTTGGGGAATTCTGAGACTTAATAGTCCCCAAAAGGAACTTTTCTAAGCTCTGGTCACAGGCAATATCTTGCTCATAACCCTCACTTGCCTATGGATGGGAAAAGAATAATAAATAGCTCTTTCTCCTGGGACTTCTAAAGTAATTCTCCAGTCAGAAGAGCTGCCATTCATTTCTTTTCTCATTTTCATTCCCTGGCCAGAGAGAGCAATGGACTGGTAGCAATAGAAATAAAGTCACCCACTAATGGAAGCAGAATCAAGAATTTTGTGACTGTAGTTGAGACTGTATGCCTAGAACAGGAGTGGGAACTTTATGGCTCTCCAGCTGTTGAACTGCAACTCCTAGCACTCCTCAGCACTGGTTATGCTAGTGAGGGCTGATGGAAGTTCCAGTTCAATCTCTAGAGGGGAGTATACTGTCCAATCTGGCCTAAAATCCAAAAACTTTAACTAGCAATTTTAATTACCTCTATCAGAACTGTGAGCCAGGATGGTGTAGTGGTTTGAGCTTTGGACTACGATTCTGGAGATCAAGGTCACAAAAATAAGGTGACCTTGGAGAGAGTGTGACCTTGAGAATCACACACTCTCAGCCTCAGAAACCCCCATGATAGAGTCAACCTTAGGGTTGCCATAAGTCAAAAACAATGTGAAGGCACAAAACAACAGCAACTGTTCTTCATATTTTAATTTTTACATTCAAAACATGTTAACATGTTTCAAGAGGCAGATTACAAACATTTCCATGTCCCTTTTTACAGTGGCAGCAATACTAGGCCAATCTAGATTCTGGTACTCTTGGGCTGACAATCCCTCCAGGATTCTGCTTCCTCATTTGAAGGAACAGCACATAAATCTGATTAGATGTAATGCTTATGATTTAAATTACTATGGCTACTTCATAAAGGGCTATCAAAATACACAGAAGTGCCAATAAGCATCTGGATTACTGAACATTAACACATCTTTGAATTAACCTCATCTACTCTGAAGCAGGGAACTGCACAAACCTGTTTGTGCACAAACTGTAAATATTTCAAAGCACTGAAGTGACATGGAATACTATTTTCTTGACGTGAAACCAGTGATACAGTTATGCACATTATAAAACAGATATGCACTACCAATGTATGCTTTATATTGGATCCTGTTGTTTGACTTTTAGAAACATGAGCAACATCTCAACAATATTTTAAAATTTTTAAATAACAAACAACATTTCTTTAGATGTCAACAAATGACTCAAAGGAAATTACCCTACAGATCAAAAAGTACTGCAGTTCTTAATTTTTATACTCAGTCCTGATATTGTTACTGTTTTAACTGTACTACAAAATGGAATGTATACACTACTCACAGGGAATACCAGCCACATTGATTCATGTACTTGAGAATCCTTCTGCATTCCAGAGGACTGCGGCATTTATGAAAGCACACTTTTAAACTTCATGCAAAATACTGACCATGCCTCTTGGGCCTCACTAGGGTTCTCATATCATAGGACTACCCCCACTTTCCCCAAACCTGAGAGCAAGAGTGAGACAATTAAGGATGAGAGCACTGCCTTGAAAAGCACATGTATATCTGTTTTCCTTATTTGATAGACCTGATGCTCTCCCCCCCCCCCCCCCCCCCCGCACATACCCTATACAGCTGTGGTTTGTGATTAAGATAACATGCCTAATGACAATATTTGAGTAATGGACTTGTGGAAATCAGGGTTTGCATTTCTACTTATCCATGGAAACACACTGGGTAACCTTGAGCAAGTCACACTCTCTCAGCTTCAGAGGAAGGCAATGCAAACCTCTGAATAAATCTTGCCAAGAAAACCCTATGATAGGGTTGCCATAATTTGAAGTAAATTGAAGTAAACTTGAAAGCATGTTACAACAAATCTTGTTTAACGACATCACTAGGGACTGCCCCTTGTAACATCACCTTGGAATACCACCATGTACCGCTGTCTGTAATCACAAGATCTTTTTCCTAACTCTCAGGTTTTGGTCATGAAATTTCAAAGTGTGGCAGAGTCCTGACCTGGCAACCATTGGCCTCACTGTTGCTTTGAATAAACAGAGTTCAATGAAGAAGCTCCACACTCCCTTAAATCTAGACAGTGTATTCATGAAGGTAAAGAGTAGCAGCAATGAGACTTTCAAGGGGCCCTGCCTGCAAATACTGATATTCCAGCTGAAGAACTGAAGAACTTCCCACAGAAGTTTCAGGAATCTGGAATCCTCTCTCTAGTGCTGACATGTTATAAACATATAAAAAGACTGGGTAGCATTACAGTGCAAATTACCTTCCAAATTTAATTGAGTCTTACTTGGTTTGCTAGACTACAAGAAATGTCACTCAAAGATCAGGAAACAGTATGTTCTTCATTAGCTGAAAAATTAAGACTCCACTAATGATGAATCTTTCAGAAATAGAAGGGTGAATTCATGGTTTCAGCACTAAAAGTATCATCTCTGCAGAATTCACTACTATTAAATGCATGGCTCCTTCTCTCTTTTTACTTATGCTACATTTTCTTCTTCAAGAACCTGACAAGCTGAAGACTAGTTACCAGCTTTATTTAGGACAAGCCCACCATCCATAATGTTTTAAAAATCTATAAACACTGCAATCCTTTAAAATCTCTATCCCCATACAAATCTGATCACAGAAGAAATACATGAATTTAACACAGATTTCTTCCTTATAAAGACATCACAACAATCCCACAACCACACTGCAGTAATTTTTAATTGCTATCCATTTTAAGTACACCCTATTCTTATGACCAACAATGGCATTTACTGAACCCAATATCACAGCTTATATGTTCAGACTACATTTCCCCTGCAGTTATCCTTGTCAGTGAAGTGCCCTCTGTCACCAACACAGATTTATGTGGGCAAACTCATTTCATCTCCCCACTGCTTATGAAGTTTAGTCCTATTTTTTAGGTATCAGTTTACTATAAAAATAACTCTGCTGGCATTCACCAGTATTGTGAAACCTTGGAGACTCAGATAGAGGAGACAACACAAAGCACAGAAAATACAGTTACATAGAGGACTAAGACCAAAACCAAATTTCTTTAAGGGGCCTAGACACAGAGGGTTCATCATTCTCATAATTTCTAGCCACTTGGGCAGCAATGACAAAGAATCTTGAATTACAGCAGAAGTGACACTTCCTGCTTCCATGGAAGTGCTTTCTTCTTAGTGCAATCCCACATGACTGGCATTCTCCAACCATCTGCACAGATCATTCCTCTTCTGCTTCCATGGTTGCAATATTTATGCACAAACAATGACATGGGATAGCACCAGGTGAGTGGTGTCTCTCCTTCATTCTATGTATGAATAAGAGAGAAAAGGCAGCCCAAGAAAATTCACAGTAACTTTTTCATGCCATGAGGGTAATGAAAGCTCACATGCTGCTGTTGTTAACTACCTTCAAGTCAGTTTATACTCATGGTGACCCATGAATGCAACATCTCCAAGATTCTCTGTCCTCATCCGCTCTGTTTACAGGCTCATAGCTGTGGTCTTCATGACTGAGTCTATCCATCTGGTATGCAGTCTTTCTTTCTTTTTATTGTCCTCTAGCTTTCTTAGCATTACTGTCTTTTCTGGTGTCATCTCTTCTCATGATATGGCCAAAATACGACAGCATCAATTTAGTCATCCTGGCTAAAACCCTTCCAAAGACAGCCCAGGCTTGATCTGATCTAGAACCCATTTATGCGTCTTTTTTGTATTCCACCATATCCTCAGCACTCTTCCCCAACACCATATTTCAAATGAGTTGTTTTTCCTTCTATCAGATTTCTTCACTGTCCAGCTCTTGCATTTGCACATGGTATGGGGAATACTATGTGTTAAGTTAAGTGTTAAGTTGTATATCGTTGTACTTAAAGATCTTGTCCAGTCCTTTCATAGCTGCTCTCTCCAGTTCCAGTCTTCTTCTAATTTCTTGACTGCTATCTCTATTCAGTTCACATAGCACATTCCAAATGTTAAGGCACAAGATCCCTCAGCAGAATGGGCTCCTCCATTTAAACGTGCCAGCTTTCAGACTTCCTAGTACTTGATGTTATATAGAAAACCTTGATCTGCCCTTGGATAGGGGAAATGGCCCAGTTTAAGTATAGTTAACAGTGGATAGATTGGAGGAAGATGGAAACAACTACATGGAGCTTCAAAATCTACAGAAAATTGACATTTTTATGTAATGTTCATGAGGTGGACTGGCCATTTGCTGACATTTGCTTAATAATTCATGCTTCATAGTCTCCAAGCTGTACAGCTGTTGAAATTTTAACACATCTATAAATTATATAATTAATTTACAGAATGCATTGCAACAAATAATATTATTGTCATTACACCAGGCATAAGATCCCTTCTGATCTTGGAAGCTAAGCAGTGTAAACCCTAGATAATACTTGGAAGAGAGTCTGCCAATGAATACCAGATACTGTAGGCTATATTCAGAGGAAGAAGCTGGCAAAACTATTTCTGAGTATTTCTTGCCTAAGAAAACTCTATAAAAATTCATGGGGTTATCATAAGTCAACAGACAACATGAGGGCACACACATTACTATCAGGTTAGTAGATGTTAGATGCAACCAAAAATGGAACTCACATATGATACATTCTGATTATGAATCTGTACAGCTTCTGAAAGTTACTTTTCTTGGCCTACAGTTCCCAGAAATCTTCCATAGTCAGCACTGATTCTGGGAATTGTGGTCAAAAAAGTACCATTTTCAAGTTCCATGTATCTGTTACTAGATATGAAGCAGAATAGAGGCTGCTATGCCTCATTGTGCTAATGAAACAAATTTCACTAGTTTAATAAAAATGGGTTGGTTTCTCTTTGGTCTTGTCCAGCATGCTAACTGCTATTTCTAAGTCTATAACTCACATTCTTTTCTAGCAGTGCAGGTACATGTCCATAATCCGATACTACTTAGAACAGAAATGTACCAACTTTTTACATATTTCCATTTACCTCATACATGCTTCACATTCAGTCACTTCATTTTTACCCTAAGAAAAATGTACCAGTGAGTGCTGAAAAAGCACCGTATGGAGTTTCCTCCTAAGACAGATCCTAAATTTTTATTTTATGAATATATTTGTTCACTGTTTGTCATTTCACTTGCATGGACTTTAAAAAGTAAAAAAGCTTTTCAAAAACTAGCAAATAATGAAAAATCAGATCTACGATCAAACTGATACCCCAAATTATTTCCATATTGAAGGCAAATTGCAGTCCCACTTAAACCTGGTCAGCTATGTCCATTTCACATTCTGTTTTTATGATTTGAGATTTTGCAGTTACTTTGCCAATCTAACACACTGTACTGTATTGGAATTCATAATGGAAACATGCATTACATATACAAGGATACCATTGGGAAAAGAGATTTGATTTTACAAAGTGAAGTGGTTATTTTTAAAAAGAAAAAACAAAACAAACAACTTTTTTATACGTTGATGATTTTGTATTCACTATGGACCAGTGAATGCTTAATCTCTGCGTCCGTTTCCAAGAAAGCTGCCTTTTGATTTTCAAGGAGTTTTGGCTTTTACAGTTGACTCAACATGGTTACAACTGGAGTGATTTGTGTCAGGAAGTTTCCCAGCTTCACAGAGGCCTCTGAAGTTAGCTTCTCTTTTCTCTGCTACACAACAGTGTTAAACATTTTCTTACTCTGTATCATGAAACTGCTTCTTTAATATCAATGTAAGCTTGACATTACTTCTTGTAATTTAATAAAACATGTCCTATAAGCTCCAGTACCTATTAAGATGAGTGTCAATCTCATACAAAAAATGTTATTTCTAGCCACTTTGCACTAAGACTTTGTATATCTATCCATGAACCCACTGGGAGCTTCATAGAAGTTGCAATTGATTTTTCATGCCACTACTTTTTCTGCTCATACAGCTGCTTGTTGCATAAAAACATTACAAAATCCAGCTTGTTTCTAATGTATGAATTACCATTCAGAGCCACTGTTTTCTTCCTCCAATTGTAATACGTAGTTTTGTGTCTTCTAGGAAATACACAATTCTTTCTGTGTAATTCTAACAGTTTATTTTGCTACTGTGTTGTGACTATAGTTTGCATATTCTGTGAAATGATCATAATTAAAGTATTACTCAGAGGATTCTGCACTTGGCCATGAAGCCCACTGGGTGACCTTGAGCAAACCACAATTTTTTTTCAGATATGAGCTCAAAACTAAAAGCAGTTAGTTAAAAGCAATTGGGAAAGCTACCAACCTTGTCTACAAGGCAAAAAACAGATAAGAGGTGAGGGGCAGCACACTAAAACTGAGCCTTGTTTATGTAACCACAATTTAGTATTCTGTTCAGATTAGGCCACTGTACCTAAAATCATACACTATAATCAGAACCCAGTAGCTCTAAAACTGCATTAGTTTTAACGCAGCATGCCTATCAGATCCCAAGTTCAACATAGATAGGTATTGTGGGTTTTTCGGGCTGTGAGGCAGTGTTCTAGAAGAATGTATTCCTGACGTTTCGCCTGCATCTGTGGCTGGCATCTTCAGAGAATGCTGGCATGGAGGTGTGTGGGGTATATATATTGTGTGACCCTTGGTTGAGAGGATTAGCATGTAAATCTGTGTATTGTTCTGTTGAGGCAAGACCTCAGGATGGGAGGATATATGCAAAGAGGATTAGTGTCTATTTAATTAATTGTTCAAAAGAAGAAAAGTACATCTTGTCCAAGGGAAGTAATTTTGCAGTTACCACCACGAGAATCCCTGTTGTTCTCTACAGTGCTAAAATTTGATATGTGTTTATAGTTTTATCTATTGTTTTAATTTATATTTTAATGTTGATTTGTATTTAATATATTTTTAAGGGGGGTTAATATGTCTGTTGTATTGTTGGCGTTTTGTAATGGATTTTAGATGTAAGCCACTTTGACAGCTTCAGCTAAAGGCAGGATATAAATAAAGTATTATTATTATTATTATTATTATTATTATTATTATTATTATTATTATTTTATCATCACCCATGTAGAATCTGCCCTCCACCATCTCCTGGAGGAAGAAACAGAGGAGACAAGAGGGGAAACAGCAAGGATCCTGCATAAAGCTAAACCACCACCCAGCAACATAACCAAAAAAGAAAGAAAAACCATCATGGATCTCAATTCAGATCCAGAAATCATCATTCTCCTGCCAGACAAAGGCAATGCCATGGTAATCATGGAAACAGAACAATACAAACAGAAAATCAAGCAAACTCAAGCAAGACCCAACCAATAAAATCACCAGGAAAGCAAATACCTTGATCAAGAAAATACCAACCACACACCAAATAAAGCCTATGCAAATCTGAGGCTCTCCCACCAAGACTGTATGTACTTCCCAAGATCCACTCCAACCCATAGTGAGCGCCATTGGTTATCCTTCATGTGAGTTGGCCAAATTTCTGGCCACACAATTACAAACCCATATAGGGCAAAAAACCCATTACATCAAGGACTCAGCTCTCTTCATAGAAAAAAAATCAACAACCTTGAACTAAAACCTGGAGACAGACTAATAAGCTTTGATGTGGTCTTCCTGTTCACCAAAGTCTCCATAATGGACACTATGGCACTCATCCAACAAATTTTTCCAGAAGACATCAGAGCCCTGTTCAAACATTGCCTCATCACAAGCTAGTTCCAGTGGGACAATGGATTCTATGAGCAGAGAGATGGGGTAGCCTTCTGAGCCCCCTGATAGCAAACTTTTACATGGAACACTTTGAAAGGTAAGCCCTGGAAACAGCACCAATAAAGCCCACAACATGGTTCCGATATGTGGACAACACTTACATCATTTTGAAGCTTGGAGAAGAAGATTTCACCATGTTTTTGAACCATCTGAACAACATCCACCCAAACATCCAATTCACAATGGAAAAAGAAAAGGAAGGAACATTGACATTCTTGGATGTCCTGGTCATCTGCAAATCAAACCAACGATTGGGCCACACAATATACAGAAAACCTACACACATGGACGGATATCTACACAAGAACTCCAATCATCACAAAGGACAAAAAAGAAGCACTATAAAAACACTGGTAGACTGCATAAAAAAGATCTGTGACCCCCACTACCTGGAAGAGGAACTGAAGCATCTAAACTGGGCTCTACAGACTAATGATTACTCCAGCTCAGACATCAGAAAAGTGGCCAGACCCAGGAAAAACCATAGGAGTGAAGAAAAACAACCATCCAAAGGGAAGGTATTTTTACCATACACCAAAGAAGTCACAGGCAGAATAGGGGGGAAAAATGAGGAAACACAACCTCCAAATGATCTACAGACCAATCAGGAAAATCCAGGAAACTCTGCACTCAGCGAAGGATAGGAGAGACCCTCTCATGGCCTCAGGAGTTTACTGCATAGTGTGCAGCTGTGGACAAGTCTACTTAGGGATCATAAAAAACAGTATTCAAATGCAAATCAAGGAACATGAGAGACACTGCAGACTGAGCCAGCCTGAAAAATCAGCAGTAGCAAAACACATTATAAACCAGCCTGGGCACAAAATGTTATTTGAAAACACTGAAATTCTGGACCATGCCAACAACTATCAGGTCAGAATGCACAGGGAAGTCATTGAAATCCAAAAATACCTGGACAATTTCAACAGGAAAGAAGAAACTTTGAAAATAAACAGTTTGGCTACCAGTCATCATAAACACCAAAGTCAAGACCCAGCAAATGTAAACGAACTTCACCCAGGGCTTTCCCAGAAAACAATGGGCTGTTAATTAAATAGACACTAATCCTCCTCACATATCCTCCCACCTTGAGGCCTTGCCTCAACAAAACAATACACAGATCACAGATTTATATGCTTAGATAGATAGATAGATAGATAGATAGATAGATAGATAGATAGATAGATAGATAGATAGATAGATATACACATACACACACACCACAAACTTCCATGCCAGCATTTTCTGAAGATGCTAGCCACAGATGATGCAGGCAAAATACATTCTTCTAGAACACGGTTTCATAGCCCGAAAAACCCACAAAAACCTATGGGATGCCGCCTGTGAAAGCCTTCAACTTCACATTCAAGATAGATAGTTGGTATCTGAAGAGAGATCTGCACATGCAGTTGAGTAGTTTTATTTGCTATTTCCCATTGCTGACAGGCCTGCAGCCACAGAGAAGGGATGAAGCCACT
>CM034701.1:103211614-103243605 GCA_020142125.1 Phrynosoma platyrhinos
AAAAGGTTGCCTACCCCTGGTGTAAGGCATATTGTAGCATGCATGCCTCACCCATTTTTCATTTATCTATTTATTTATTTGTTTCATTTACATTCTGCTTTTCTTCCAAAACTGAGCCTCAGGGCAGCTTACAACAAGATCAACTAAAAAGGGTGAAATGAAAATTAACACACACACACACAAATAATAAAATTAAATTATACTTTAAAAAACCCAATAAATAGAGTGATTTTAAAAGTACAAGACAACCTCATGGTTTTGTTGTTGTTGTGTGCCTTCAAGTAATTTCTGATTTATGGCAACCCTAAGGTGAACCTATCACAGGGTATTCTTGGCAAGATTTGTTCAGGGAAGGTTTGTCATTGTCTTCCTCTGAGGCTGAGAGAGTGTGACTTGTCATCCTTTTTAATGACCAAATGGGGATTCAAACCCTGATCTCCAAAGTTATCGTTCGAAGTACAAACCACTATACCAGTAGTCCATCTCAAAATTCTGGCTATAGGCCTGATTGCAGGAAAAACATAAAGGTACACATATAAACATTCACTCCTTCCCTTTTACACATGCATACACAAAGAGCTTTTTAGAATACACAGTCATCCAATTCCTGGAGGATCCATTCTGGATCACACACACATACCCCGTGAATCAGGAAAATTGCAAATATCTAAGTCCCATTGATTTCAATGGTGGTGTGAGCCCCGGGAGCACGCCATTTTGTCCCCGCATGCCATCCGTGAAGGACCGAAACCACTGACTCCATGTCCACGAATGCGGAGGGACGAGTGTAGTATTAGAAAGAATCAATTTATCTACATTTTTTTTAACAATCAAGCAATGTATTATTTTATTCTGTGCTGATGTTAAAATCTAAAAATGGATTAAATCACGGATGATAAAATTCTGAAAACAAAACCAACCATTCGTCCACTAAAAAAAATAACTGCCTGATGCTATGAAATAAAAGTGCACTAATAGTGCAGTCCAATGCAGACATAAGTCTAGTTGAGTTAATCAGGATTACTCCCAGATAAGTGGCCATAGACTTGTGGCCTAACAGTGTCTCTTTGTCCAAGTAATTCCTCTTCAACCACTTCTTTTTAAAAGTTCAAAGCAGTCTGTAGCTTCTAAAATAGTGGTGTATTTAAAGTGTACGAGGAAAATTAGGGACTTGCAACAATTCAACCAAATCAACACCCCATCTCAAAAGAAGGGCATTCCAAACAGTCAAAATATATAGCCAAAGTACCCAAACTGTGCTTTATGAGGCCCCTATCATTTCAAAGCAATTGATGAATGTGACTTGTATTAGAAGTAATAGAAAATGGGTAAGCATTAGCCTCAATCGTTCTTCTGCCCCACATACCAGGGGTAAGAATGAGCCTCTGGTGACAAATGGGCAGAATTAACAGGATATAATTATAGTCACTATGAGGAAGGAAGCAATGGTGACAGTTATGTATGTGTTGTAAGGTATATTTTAGTGAAAGGAAGTGACCAAACCACCTCTCAGTGTTCCTTGCTTAAGAAAACCCTATGAAATTCATAGAGTTGCCATGAACTGACAGCTGACACAATGCCTTTAAGTCACCTGTCAACTTATGGCAACTCTATGAATTTCATAGGGTTTTCTTAAGCAATGAACACTCAAGAGGTGGTATGACCAGTTCCTTTTGCTAAAATATAATTTAAAGCAAATGGATAACTACCATACAAAATGGTGCCAAGCTCTTACAGAGTGTTAGAACATAAGTTTTATATTAATAAGTCTTCAAGAGCAGCATCAGAACCCTCTACTAGTTTTAGAGGGTTTCACTTATCTGAGCTGGGAAAAGTCTAAGATTCTGGAAAGCTGTTCTCAGTTTCAATGAAAACACAACAGGTAGACTGATCCCACTGTAACTCTTGCTAAAAAAAATATTGTTGCAGCTATAGTGTGGCCATATAAGAGAAAATTCCAATTATCCACAAGAAAACCATTCTAATTTTGTTTCAGGCTCAGTTATTGGGAAGGGACAGCATTGGTAGAACTAGGAACCCATTAGCTGGGCTGGACCTTTCAGCATCTTTGAATACCATGAGCCATAGTGGGCTTTCTGGCAACCTGGTTGGGATGGGATTGTTTTGCCATGGATCCACTCCCTCCTGAAAGGGTAGTTTCAGAAGGTGCTGGGAGCCTATTGCTCAACACCACTGCTATTAGACTAAGGTGTCCCGCTGGGTGCTATTCTGTCACTCATGTTACTTAATGGTTATTCAGTATGAAACCACTGGAAAAGATTGTTCATCTGCAGTGTAAATTAGCTTTACATTAGAATCATTCCAAACTGGTGAGAATGCCTGAAATCATCCTTTTTAATTCTTAGAGTCTCCACTTTCAAACACTGCTGATAGAACAGGCATGCTAACATTCACAGACTTAACTGATCCAAAGTCCATTAGCTGACTTTTCGTGTGTGTAGAGATTTGGCTGAAGTAACTTTGGCACAGGATTTGAGAATATTTTTAGAAGCTTTGAAAAACATCCCAGGCCTCTGTTTTTTATTATTTAACAGTTTCTCTATTGCTATGTATCAAGCAAAACAAACACTATCCACTCAAGTCCATCTAGCTTTCACATCACAACAGGACAAAAAATAAGTCAGGATGGAACAGTGAGAAACCTTTCCTGAATCTTGGTGCAGTTAAGGTAATCGGTGCTTTCCTTTTTTAAATCCCCAACACTGTTATGGAAAGATGAAGCTTTTAAAGCCAGTTCAAGCTGCAGATTAAATTTTGTTTCTAAATATTTCCTATAAGGGTTAAGGTGATTTAATAGGATCCTCTAAATAATTAGAAGCCTTCACACTGTAAATCAAAATTAACTGCCTAGTCTTCCCTAAGGAGCTCTTAAGAAATACTGTTTAGCATATACCTATAAATATAATGTATGATGTGGTCCTGAAAATCTTTACTATTAGACAGTATTCATGACCCAATCCAATCCATTTTGAGTGATCCTGTGGATGGCTACTTGGGAATAAATCCTTGCTTGATTCTGTGGGACACAGCCCCAGGCCTTTATTTGCAATACACTAAGCCATTATGGAATGAACATACACAAAAGCAGAAAGTGAAACTTTGATCATTAGAGCACAGCATAAACAAGTCTCGACCCTTAGATTCAGATTTCTTTTGACACCAACAGAGCTCATCTACTCAGCAAGCACCTGCAACTCCCTCTGTGATTATGATGGTATGGCTGGATAAGCAAATTAATTAGTCTGTAGATTTTATGAAATGAGTTTGTATTTTCAATACAGTTGTTGCAATTATCTGGCTATTTCTTGTTCCTTTCGTGCATTATTTCCAAACTATTTGTACTGGGGAAAGGGGTTTGTCCTTGGACTGGTGCTGGCCCCTGAGCCACTGGCTACTAGTCCCTGGCAAGTTTCCAAGAAAGAAACAACTGTAGGCTGTGATCACAAATCTATTACTGGTCCTTGGCACCCTGGGGAGGGGGAATCATTGCCAGCCCCACATGTCAGATGTGATAGTTTGAAAGACTAATGACACAACCCTCCTGACACTACTGCATTTATGGTCTAGAATAGTATTTTTCAGGCTATCTGATGTGGAGGAGTGGCACCAATTTTTTCCCAGTGTGTAGGAATCAGCAATCTGTGCCCACTGGGTACAATTATTTATTTCCTGGAAATATGCCTGAAACCAGCAGACAGTGGCTTAGGACCTGGGACTGGTCCATGCACCATCACTTAGACTAGCACTCTTTTAAACCAATACATTTAGTTATACTAGCCCTACAAATGGCCTTTTCAACTTGAACAAAAAATGTTATGAGTCTAATCTGGTTCCTAATCTAGTTCAGAGCCATTTAAGGCCAAGAGGAAATGAGCTGAGATAACCTTGCAGAGCCATTTCTCCCAGAGCTAGAAAAGGTTTTATAAGGATGCTTAAGGTGTCCTTTCCAGCCAATATTCAAGCCAACAGAGGGCAAATAACCAATAGAGACTGAAACACCTCTAAGAAATTTCTGTTAACAGAAATAATATTAAAGAAATATCCTAGTTCCCAGGCAGCTAGATCAGGATAGAGTCAACAAACATTTTATATGTTTGGACTTCTCCAAATTTGTATGCTACTATTTTATCAGTTCAAGCACCTGGTAATGCTGTAGGCTATATTTTAGAGGAAGGAACTGGCAAAAATGTCTCTGAGTATTCCTTGCTTAAGAAAACTCTATTAAATTTATGGAGTCACCATAAGCCAACAGGCGACATGAAGGCATATAGACACACATTCTTCTGCAAAGGTATACTGTATCACTGTAAAGGATCCCAACAGCCCAAACAGGTGACCTTTTTTTAACCCAGCTTTACCCAATGTTCACCCAAAACACCTTTTGTCAGTGCCAAAGTTCAACTGTGAATAATCTCCAGATTGTTTCTAGGTTATACCTTATTGCAATCTAGCTTTCTGAAGAGCAAGACAACTACATCATCATCATCATCATCATCCCTACTACTATTTCTATCCCATCTTTCTCACAAAATTGGGACTCAAGGCAGCTTACCATTTTTTTTAAATAAATATAGAACATACAAAAGGTGAACATTAAAATGGAATTAAACAATTGACAATACAGTGACCTTACAATATCAGCAGGCTAGCCACCAACAGATTGGCACTCCAGTGGATCACCCTGCCCCATATTAGCCAATGCCCCCTACAGTCAGACACGACTTGACAACCTTGTCAAAGAGGAAATGTTTACTTTTGGGGAGGGCAGAACCAAATCCCCATCAATGGGAAGGGCCTACTGTATTAAAATGAATTAAAACTATGCTTAAAAAGACAAAATACAATTAAAAAAATAAAAAGCAATTAAAACAGATCAGATTTAAAACAGCTCAACACCCTAGGTCAATTCTTTAAAATCTTTCCATTTTAAAAGGCTGACTATCCAGATAGGCTGGGCATGTTTTCCATGGCTCTCATTAAGTTGTGGGGTGTTGGTGGAATACATTCAGACAGACCACTGCTGTTCAGAAAGACTAAATATAGTGGCCCTTTGGTATCCAATGGGGCTTGGTTCCAAGAACTGTGCCCCCATGGATACCAAAATCTATTGATGCTCGTCCTATTATCACCTACACAATGGTGTAGTGAAATTGTGTCCTTTATATAAAAAGGCAAAATCAAGGTATGCTTTTCAGATTTTTTAAAAAATATGTTTTTCAAGCTATGATGTTGAATCTGTGCATATGTAAGTCCAACTGTATAACATTATATTTGAGAACATAATTTTAATAAAACCTGTCGCTTTTTCCATTCCTCTCTCTGGTGTGACAGTCTTCAACTCTCCAACTCTTACAGAAGACACATTGTATCTATTGTATTATCCACAGTATAAATATCACTGTTCTAATTCTGGGCCTCCTAAAAGAGGTATTTGCTAGTGTAAAACCACCATTATCACCAACTACTAACCCACATTTGGGATCCACGTAAGACATGGATGGGCTGGAACTCATTTCTCTTTCATTTTAGAAAAAAAAAGCCTCAGTCTCAATGAAAGGAAGGAATGCAACATTGTTGGATTTGATTATTTAAAAAGGAATTGTATACTTTAAAAAACTAATGCCATTTTTGTAGATGCAAATAAAATTTCCGATCTGAAGCAACACTAAAGTATTTTCACTTTTTCCACTGCCAAAAAAATGAAACATAAAAACAAGAAAATGTATAGGGTCTTACTTATAGATTTCCCAACCCCCCAGGAAACTTTGTACTGAATTCAGTTTAGTCCCAATGAAAATAAACCCACTGAATCAAGTGTTGGCTTTCCAAGTTTCCACTGCATCAATCTACTCTAGTAGGGATTGACAAGTGAATTTAGGTCCTCCTTGGCAGATCAATATGATGGTATTGAAAAGCAAGGATCTTCATATTCTTATCACACTCATTATTCTTATTGTTTGTGCACAAGGCTTCCTAAGAAGGGAGGGGAAACATTATCAACTTTTCCATTACAATTCTCAATGTGAGGTTAAAATGAAAGTAAACGTTTTATGTTTATACAATCAATCTGACTGTACCATCAGAGGGTTATAAAGTCATGTCCTTATAAAGTCAACTTCAACTTGTCTAAGAGAAACATAATGAGATTGTTTTAAAAGCATCCAAGAAGTATTGCCAGGAAAATAACTACACATTTTACCAGAGAAGATTAAATTTTGGAGTGAACAAAATAAAACTACATCGTGAAAGCATGGGTGCTGAAATCTACATATTGCAGTCTGTGGACCAGTCTAATGTTATTTTGCATGAACTTTCCCACAAACAGTTAAAATCAACCAAAACTAGAGGAATCTCATGGACAGGCAGCCACACCATTTGGATTCCTGATAGAAACATCGCCATGGGATAACATGTGAAGCAGGTTGTCATTAGCCTTGAACTGCTGCCAACAGAGACAGATACCCAGGAACAGTTTGATTCCAACAGTGCCTCCCTCCTTTCTCAGGGAGAAAAATGCTCATCTCTCTATAAGTTGTTTGCTGCATCCTGGCAATCAAGCTGTACAGGAGAGGGGAAAAGGAAACCAAGAAAATCTGCATGGTTTAGGGCATTTATACTTCAGGAAAAGAGGTACCGGTACTTAAGCAATCCGCTCCCATCATTCCCTACTATTTTCTAACGTATTTGTTGTTTCCTTACTATGAACCTTACAGGTGCTAAATATCTTGGGTCACCTGAATACTTTGTACTTTATTTAGCCTCCTGGCCAGCTTGTTCTAACCAAATAAGTAGAATGTTCATTCTAGCAACTACAGCAATGATCTGCAAAGTTAATACCCCCCTCCCCCCCCCGGGTGGTGGAAAAATCCAGGGGGCTGGTAAGGGAAAGCTTTCAGTCAAAGTACTGGTGTATAAGAAAGACAAAGGGAAGCAGTGACTTTTAGGATCATGGTGGTGATGAGGAGTTAGAGCACATGGTGGCGGCGAAGAAGCGGTAGCAAGAAGAAGCTGTCACATCTGAGACCCTGCTTAAGCTTTGTGAACTTTGCCAAGACTTAGCTTGCAGGTTGAAGCTGTGCTGCTGCACCTGCTTTCTTTCTGTTGGACAGGCTTGGAGAAGAGGTAGCAGAAGAAACAAAGTTTGTGGGCGGAATGACTCTGGGGAAGAAGATGGTGGAGTATCCAGGATAATTCTTCAAAAGAGTCCTTCGCCTTTCTCAGACTGAGAGTCCTTCTTCACAGGGAAGAGCCAGCTGTACCCTCCTCACCCCAGCAAAGAATGACAGAGAGCCCTTCCTCATTAGGGAGAAGCTTCTCTCTATATATCCAATCACCTTAGAAGCAGCAACGAAGCAACTGGACAAGCATCCACATTGACCTTTGCCACAAGGCTGGCATGGGCAAGAGGATTCTTGGTCACTGTTCAGGCAGTTGTTCAATTGCTGCTCCCAGGATAACCAGGTGCAAAGGGAGCAGTAACCAAACAGCTAGTCAAGCAAGACTGAGAGGCCTCTTGTCCACCCTGGCCTTTGCTCTGACACTGTTACTTTGCACACAGTCATCCTGAGAGCAATCAAACAACTGGCCAGTTGGCCTTTCTTTTGCTGTGAACAAGAGGAAGGAACAGGCCTGGATTGCTGCCACTGCTCCATTCACACATGAGAGGCTGAAGAGCAGGAGGAGGTGGTGGTGGTGTGCTGAGTTCAGCTGAGGAAGATGCAGCAGGCTGGCTGGCTGGCTGCTGCACAAACAGGGAAGTTGGGGGATGCTAGGGTTGTTGCCAAATAGGAAAGGGGGTGGTAGCCAAAATAAGTCGGAAAACCATTGCACTACAATAATCACTAACTCTAGTGGCATCATTGCTGAAGTGGCCAAATTGAATCAGCCTTATTCTAGATGCAAAAATGTGTGACACCAAATATAAACTGGACAGAGGAACATCCACTCACAATTTCATGATTTAGATATTGTTTACTTCTTTGGTATCTAAGACTCTACCAATGGCAAATATTTCCCCTAGTAGATTATTCACATCTGTAACTTAACTAATGTGTATGTTTTATTTATTTATGCATGCACATCTCTGTGTTTCTCCATATTTGATTAAGATGGGGGCTGACTCTGTCAAAATGCACTACTTCTGAAGCCATGTGAGGAAACAGGAAAATATTTAATGGTTATACATTAGTGATAGCTTGTTCATAAAAGCAAGTCATTCCTTCTTAGTAATTACACAATGAACATTCACATGTGAATCAGACTTTGTTCTAAAACAATCTTTTTTCAAAGGCTGGAATACAAACTTATAGAAGAGTTTCATTCTAGAAGCAGTAAGTTGACAAGGAAGCCTAAGTGCACAGGTCTGCAAAACAACCCTGTGCCACAAAATATGAAGCTCCACAAATTTCTAAACTGTCTTTCCCTTTCCCTGTCCAGTTTTGGCAGGAGACAGCTGGGCAGGAGTAAGGAAGGGAAGATACCTATCTTTTCCTTCTCCATACACATGGCAAGGAGGAGATACATCTTTTGCTTTCAACTTGGGGGTGTTATAGAAAGAGCCAGCCAGGGATAGAGTAAGACATACTGATGTTCTAAACCTAAACCAAGGGTAGAAATTGTGCGGCCCTAGGCATCCAACCCTTGCAAAACAAACAAACTGCCTGGACACACATTATGTCTTATAATGCTGTTCTGAAGAAGCAACTGAAACCAGTTAGAATAAAAGTCCCCAGTTCCCTCTGAAAACAAGTGAACATGAATGACAAAACACCATTCCTGGCTGCTCAAAATGGCACCCTTCAAGAGTCCCACTCCCAACCTAGCCATCCCACCATAAACTGTGTCAACTTTATGAAGCCCCAGAAAATTATCAAAAAGATGCATTATTCTAACATGGGGGGGGGCTCTTTTGTATTTAGTGTCCCCTGATAATTTGATGCCTCGAGGTGCAGCTTTCTTGCTTGTGTATAAACTTGGTACTATTTTCAAGAATGAAATGGGGAAAGGGGGGGATGTCCAGCCCCTGTGTATCACTTATCCTACATGGATCAAAAAACTAGGAGTTTCTTCCACTTTCTCTCACTTGGGCAAGGATAAAGTCATTAAGGATACAAACCATGGGGTCTGCCAAGGAAGTTAAACAACAATGTACAGTCAGCCCTTGGTATCCATGGGGGATCCGTTCCAGACACACACACACATACACACACATTCTGCGGATACCAAAATCCACTGATACCACACAGCCATTGGGGACAACAGAATTTTACCTGAATGGCCAGCTGAGGATGGTGGGGGCAGGCATCAGGTGGGCAGGGGCCAGGGAAGCTTTCTCCTCCTCCTCCTCCTCCTCCACTGCTTCATCTGCTGCTGCTGCCTCCTCCTCTGACTCAGCGTGGACTTGCCGTCCAGGGATACTTGAATCCACGGATGACAAGTCCACGGATACTGAGGGCCTACTGTATTCACCACTGCATTTCAGACTACTGCTGTATCTACACAGAAAAGAGTCTCCTTATCATATATTTTTTTTAATTTTTAGTTCACGGAAACTTGCAAAAGTTTTTGAATTAACATGATACACATGTAGAAAAACCAGGAGATTAACAGAGAATTAAATTCAGTTGTTAATCCCAACTACAGTAAATCCATTGAATTAAAAAGAGCTTGTACATTCAATATGCATGAAAATGAGTCTCACTGATTCAATGGGTCTACTCTAATTGGGGACTTAATTCAGAGTTTTAAATACTTATATTTGGTTTTTTAAAATGCACTGGTAGATTTAGAAGATTTTTTTAACTGATGTGTAAAAAAGCAAACTGGGCACAAGATGATCATAGGGAAGGTATTCTGTCACTGTGGCACCACAGGTGAGAAAGCCTCATTCCCTTGTTGAAACAGACATCCTCTCTGATAAAACCAGTATTTGGGAAAAGGCACTGGTTAATCATTTTATCATGCAGGTTGGTATAAGGCAAATATTTCATGTTTATTTCTTTACACAGCAAAGCCTTTCCTGTAGGGTCTGTTATGTAAAGAGGTACAACTGCTTGTCTAGTATCATTTATGACTGGCTGATATCTCCAGGTGCTTGTGATTAAGACAAAAATTTATTTCAAAAAATTAACAAAGTTTACCCTGTTTAAATAATTCTAATTGTTTTAAAATGTTTAAATTTGTTTTATTTGTATGCTCCCCCAACATCCCATGATAAAGAGCAGGATATAAATATTCTATTGCATAAATAAAACAGAAATCCACCTGAAACTATTTATATGGCTAATTAAGACAGAGAAAAATCCTGTGTAGAATTTTACATTGTTCTTCAAAGGATAATGTGTTTCATAACTACAAGAAGAAGTGTTATGACATGAACATTTGAATGTCTTATACTGACACCACCTCAGTATTTCAGCCATGATGAAAAAGTGGGTGTCAAATAACCTCGTTACAGTCATGTTTACCAAGCCCTTTTAATTTTTCACTATTTTATATACAATGCATGGATTATTTTAAAAGCACCTTGCAATTTCACACAATCCAATGAGTAAGACTAAGCAGTAATATTACTTGTACTTTCTGTCATCTGCTGGAAGTGTCTAAGTAATTACAGTGAAATATATTCACAGACAGCAGAGTATTTGATGCTGAACCATACTTTTAAATATGATTTGCAGGTGTCACTGTTCACATTTTTTTGGCAAAACACACCCTACTGCTTTAAAAAAAAGAAAGGTTGTTTTGGTGCATATTTATTGGAGATTGAATGCAAGGGGTGAATTCCAGACATTCTTTCTTGTCTCATAAAACATGGATGGAATGCTGCTCTTTAGCAAACTACCCTTAGAACAAATTCATTTCTCCAAAGAAAATGTAAATTATCATGAGAGCCTAGTAAATAGTCCTACTTTCTTCCACTACTTATATGAACTAGAATGGGAGGTTGTTCCTTGCTTCATCAAGTCGCATCATGTCTAATTATTCCAAGTGTGATTTTTCACTTTGCAAAGACTTCTCATTTGTATCAAATCAAACTATTTATAATTAAATATGAAGCACAGTTCTGTTGATTTGTTGCTTCTACATTAATTTGTGGAATTACAGGGATTAGATTATTTTAAGCAAGATACTTGCATCATTTTTCAATAATCAAACTGTTAAAATGTTAACACTGCTATACGATTTTATCAATGCCATTTCTACAAATGAGATTTCAGAAAGCAAAAATATATTGTTCCAAATATGAAATAGCTTTACAAGCTGCTCTTTGATATCACTGTTGTATTTTACTCCGTAATAGCAAGACCATTGTTCTTTTGACATAATCCTTAACATTATCTTCCCACTCATAAGTCTTATATACCTAAGATACAAGAGATAGACACTATTGTACAAGTTCCCAAACTTTTGTGCAACTACACTGCTATCATTGGCAGTGCTTTCTTGAACACTGGTTGGATACAGACTTTGTCATTCTGACAGTTCATCCACTGAAATCTATGGGACTTAAAAAGTTGTCAAGACTGAGCTTGCCCTTCTGATTTCATTGGTATAATGAAGTCTGCATGCAACACATTAACCACAAGTTAAAGATCTATGCAGAATGCTCCACTTTTTGGTACTTTTTTGTGAGAGTATTTGACCATTAGCAGGATAGAATATGAAGGTGGAGACTGATATATATCCAGTAACTTCGTTTCAACACTAATGTGCCCTTTATTGTTGTGTCTATTTCAACTCATCCCTACTTCCACCACTATCACCCCTCTCCCCCTTCCCTCCCTCCCACACAAAGTTATAGAATGTTATAACGCTGGTGCCAAAACTGGGAAATTGATACACAAATGAAGCTCAGAGGAATGACTGAGGGCACTGGGATACAGACAGCTACTCAAGCAGTTACCTGCACTCACAGTGTCCATATGCAGAGATCTCCATAGAGCACAATAAAACCCCATTTTTATCCCTCTTCCTTGTCACTGGTACACTCACTGGATTCTTTGAGACTTCATGAGGCCATAGTGTGGAGGAGGGGGGGAAGCCTGTGCAAAGTTTGTGCATATTTCCTACAACCACCTGTCACTCCCATCCTGTTTCCACTCAGCCAGGGAATACAGTCAGCCCTCCATATCCACGGATTCTGCATCCATAGAGCCTGAAAATATTTTTAAAAATAAAAAATCCATAAAGCAAACCTTGACTTTGCCATTTGATAGAATGGACAGAATTTTACTATACCCTGATATATAATGGAATATGGGCTGCATCTGCACTGCAGAAACAATGCAGGTTGACACTGCTTTAATTGCCATGGCTCAGTGCTATGGAATCCAGGGATTTGTAGTTCACTGTCAGAGATCTGGTGTCACAACAAACTACAGATCCCAGGATTCCATAGGATGGAGCCATGGCAAAGTGGTGTCAAACTGCAATAATTATGCAATGCAGATAAAACCTTGAGCAACCATGGAACCAAATGCCAGAAGATACCAAGGGCCCACTGTACACACATCCATTTGGATGGAAAGTGAGAACTCCCCACTCCTCTTGATAGCATTGCATAGTACCTAATCACATGTTGTGATCTCTGAGAAAGGGGAAATACTGGATGGCATCCCACTGCACAGGGACACTTCTGTAATAAACAGACCCATAATGGAACAAACCCATAAAAAATATAAGAGGATAAATCCACCTAGTTTCATCAAAATAGACTTACTAGGTGACTTTATGCCTCCCAACTACCAAAAATTGTAAAATTAAATCTTTGCTAAGTGAGAAATCAAGGTTAGCACACAGAGACAAGATTCAACTTTTAATGATTCTTACAAAAGGAAAAGTTAATGGATAGTCCAATTAAAATAGGTTTTGTTTAACATAAACAAGCTGCTGCCTTGGCCATGTGTTCTTGTAAATGTAATCCCCCTGTTCTGTACCTGGACTGGAGACTTTGAAATTCTTCTTAAGGATAATAACAGCAGACAGCACTTGAATGCTCCCTTTGAAGCACACACTGCACAAGCAATACCACTGACCTTCTATTTTCAACAAGATTAATCCCAGATCCACAGTTGAGGTAGTCTAAATGTGATTATCAATCACAGTTGGGTTTTTTTCCATTGCTGTTGACCATTTTGAAACACACTATAAAATGGCAACCAGCAGGATATAAATTACCAGTTCAACACTGCATTAATATTTTACGCATAATATTGTTTTCTTCTTATAACATTCCAAATATCTCCCCTCCTTTCATGTTTTATGTGCTGTGGAGTAGACAACAACACTATTTCCTTACTTTGGATATTAGATAGTGGTTATAGTACACCTACAAGGTTTAGGGACATGTGACCCTCAACATAAACAATTGGTTTTACTAATAATATAAGTCTTTTACAGATAAAGGTGCTACCTTTGAAATGGAAGGGAACAGCCTGGCAGAAGCAATGTCTGGATTTTCATGAATAAATAAATGAATGAATGGTGTCAATACTATAGGGGGAAACTCAAATGAGAAAATAGAACCTGGAAAAAATACTGTTTTGGGAGATGTTACCACAATGCATCAGCCAACATGGTCCATAGCCACATCAGTTACAATATGCTGGGAGTTGCTGAAACTCCTAAACACATATCACCACCAGTAAATACTTGCTCACTATTTAATTTATTTAAAATTATTTTTAGACTGGCTTTAAGTACCACACTCTCTCACTAAGGTGTCTATATTTTAAAAAGCCCACAACACAACTGATCATATAATGTACACCACTGAGCTGGGGGAGCAGGTGGACAGATATTTCAATGGTAGAGTACATCTGTTGAATGCAAGATGTCTAGGACTCAGTGTCTGATATCTCCAGTTAAAGAAGTCTCAGGCAACAAGGTTTAGCTCTTAGTGATGGTTAGACAACAGACAATGATAAGTAAGTGGATCTATATTCTGACAATATCAATCAGCTTCTTATGTCCCACATGACTATGATAGCAACAGGGGGAAGATGCACTTGTTATGTGGCTTCAAGTGAATTTGGTTTTATAGCAATCCCATCATAGGTTTTTTTCCATAGCAGGATTTATTCAAAGGAGATTTACCTTTGCATTCTTAAAAGAATGTGACTTGCCCAAGGTCACCAAGTGGGTTTCCATGGCTGAATTGGGATTTGAACCCTGGTATCCTGAAGTTCTAGTCCAACACTCTAACCACTATAATACAGTAATTCAGTAGATATATGCATGCAACTGAATAGTATATCCTTTTCCAATGCAGCTGTCTATTAGCACGATTATCATAGGACAACTTCAATAGTGATTTGAGATTATCATTTTGGAAGCTGCTGAGTCTTGTCGTATATGAATAATCTCTTGTCCATGAAGAAATGTGTATTTACATTTTAGCCAAAAGGTTTCTTCTAAACTGAGAATAGTTCCAGAGATACCCATGGTAACCTGATTCAACAAATACAGCCAACACTCTTGTGGCACCTTAAGGACTAACAAGTTTAATATGGTACTGAATCAGAAAAACTAGAGTCCTCTTATCAGATGCATAATAAATGCCATAATAAATTTTCCAAGCAAATATAAAAACAAAGTAGCCATGTTGATCCTCTGGGCAAAACAAAATCCAAACCCCACAAGCACATGATATCTTTAATAAGATCAACAATAGTGCACAATTTCTAGCTGGTTAAAGAAAAAAATAGGTAGTGAGTGAATTTCAAAACAAAATCACCAAGGAATTCCAAAAGAAAATCAGCATGTGCTTCACAGACTATATAGCAAAGCTTTTGACTGCATAGAATATCATGAAAGGCTATGGAACAAGCTTAAAGACATAGGAGTGCCAATACATTTGATAGTCCTGATGAGGAATCTGTACTCAAGACAAGAGGCTACTGTCAGAACAGAACATGGAGAAACAGAATGGCTCCCAATTGGCAAAGGGGTCAAACAAGGCTGCATCCTTTCACCCTATCTGTTCAACTTGCATGCAGAACATATTATATGAAAAGCAGGATTGAACACAGAAGGAGGAGGAGTGAAAATAGGAGGAAAGAATATCAACAATCTAAGAATGCAGATGACACCATACTACTAGCAGAAAACATCACAACCCTAGAGCAACTATTAAGGAAGATCAAGGAAAAAAGTGCAAAGGCAGGCCTATACAATTGTTCCTCCCCATTCGCAGACTTTGAGTCTACGGTCTTGCCCTTTTCAAGGAGAGACAAACAGCTATATGTAAACTGGCTGCATGTGGCCCCGTGTGTGCACCGCAGGCACGCGCGCCCTTATAGCTTCAATGGGGCTCAAATATTAGCAAGCCACCATTTTCATGGGAGGGGTCCAGAATGGATCCCCCACAAATTGGAAGGGGCAACTGTATTTGAATATATAAAAAAAATCAAAGCTAACAACCACAGAGAATTTACACAATTCAACCTAGACAATAAGGAAATAGAAATAGTAAAAGAATTCTCATACTTAGGATCAAACACTGTTTGGAGTGGGGACTGCAGGTAAGAAATCATAAGAAGACTAAGAATGTGGAGGGCAGCTATGAAAGAACTAGAAAAGATCCTAAAAGTTAAAGATATACAACTGACCATGAAAGTTAGAATCATATAAGCCATTGTATTCCATTGTATAATATATTATGTATGGATGCAAGAGCTGGACAGTTAAGAAAGTGGATAGGAAGAAAATAAATTCAATGTGGTGCTGGAGAAGAGGGTTAAGGATACCATGGACAACCAAGAAGTCATACAAATGGGTCATTGAACAGATCAAACCAGAAATCTCTCTGGAAGCCAAGATGACTAGACTAAGGCTGTCATACCACATCAAGATAAGGCATAAAAAAACAATAATGCTAGGAAAGGTGGAGGGAAGCAGAAAGAGAGGAAGGCCACATGCTAGATCAGGGGTAGGCAACCTAAGGCCCGGGGGCCGGATGCGGCCCCACAAGGCCTTTGGACCGGCCCCAGACCAGTCCTGCCGCCGCCGCTGCCCCCTGCCATGATGATATTGATTATTGTTGCTATTACTTGTTCTTGGGGTTTTCTCCACTGGGATTTTGCCATGGCTTTTCTGGGGCTGAGAGAGTGTGCATGCATATATATTTTTATTTTTAATTTTTTTAAAAAAATATTTTTTTATATTTATTTATTTATTTATTTTTGGTGCTTCGGCCCCCCAATTGTCTGAGGGACAGCAACCCGGCCCCCAGCTCAAAAAGGTTGCCTACCCCTGTGCTAGATGGATGAACTCTATAAAGAGGTCACAGGTATGAATTTGCAGGAACGGAGCAGAGCAGAGGAAGACAAGGAGTCTTGGAGATGTCTCATCTACAGGATTGCCAAGGGTCGAGATCAACTCGAGAGTGCATAACAACAACAAAATGAGTGAATATGTGTGGAAGTGAAACATTTTTGATACAAGTTTTAAACACTAAGGGTCAAGCAGGTCTGATGAGTTGCTGGTGAGGTAAGGAATCATATGCCATCTACCAATCCTGCAGACAAAATGATAGGCCTCCAGCTCTGAACACACAGGTCTCAGAAAGCAGCCTATTGCCTTGTTTTTGTTAAGGAAAACACAGTTTTGGACTTCCATGCTTCTTCTCTCTCCCCTTTCCCTTTATTAACACCTAACACAACAAAGATTTCTGGAGAATGCACTATTTCTAGAGAAATGTACACTATTGTGGAATTGTAGCTGACTGCAATAAAAGTGCTGGCCATCTGTGGGTTTGTTTCTTTATACATCTGCAGAGGGTTGGGATATAAATAAATAAATTATTATTATTATTATTATTATTATTATTATTATTATTTAAGATGCCACAAATCTCTTTGCTGATTCATGCACTGAAAGTAATTCACACTACACACTTGTGAAATGAAGACAACAGATTCCTCAGGCCTAGAGTTTTCTTTGGTTCAACAGCTCTCATTTATGGCTACCTTTCTTTGGATCAGAAGGATCTATCTATTGAGAACTACTGGCAAACAATCTCATCATGCTGGAAAAAAAAGAAGCCAGGAAAGAAACCTCCTGACAAAAAAGTTACACAATATAAAGTTAGGGTCTTAAAAAGTGGTCTCTCCGAATCACATCCAGAGGGATTATTAAGGCACAATTCTAAACTCCTAAGACTTTTTAATACAATTTAGCACTGAGCTAGAAAGAGAGCTAGAAAAAAAATGCCCCTGATATTCCTTTCAGCCTGGGGGCTCAAGCGAGAAACTTTGTGTTGAGGGAAATGGAAAGCAGTCTCCATTTTCAAGCCTAGCCTCAGTGGTTCTTTACATTTTCAAAGGCGTATTGTGTGAAAGAATAAAAAATTAATTGCTTGGCCATCAAAATGGGCCCAAGAGGATGCTTTCCTTCCATTCTGCAGTACTATTGCAACACACTTTAATGTGCACTGGGTATGTGTGATCAGATGTGTGTAGACTCTTTTGAAAGATGTTCAGTACAAATAGCCCACATCTGTTCAGATGTACTTTTGGATGTGCAGATCTGTATCAGACACATCCACTCATCCCTTAAGTTATGAAGGGATGTAATCTTTGCAACATTTCAAGTAGGGGTGGACAACTTCAAAAGGTATGCCCTCACCCCAAAAAGCAGAATGGAGAATTGTGCCTCCAGTTATTGGTGGGCTTGCCTCTCCATTTTGTAGACATTTATCATTGGGGAGGAGGTTCTGTGAGTTGCAAAGGGGGGGGGCTTGCAGGCTGTACAACTACATATCCTGTGACTACAATGGTCCCTCTGGATTCACAGGATATACATTCAACCCCCCCCCAATCCAAAATTTCACAAATATTCAAGTCCTATTGTCCCCAGTGGCATCACTGGGGACAATGAGACTTGATTATTTGTGAAATTCCCTCCCTCCCTCCATTACCAGCATCTTCCCCCTGGTGCGGGGGACTTTAACTGGAGCCGAGGCTGCTGGAGCTTGTAATCCGCCCCAGCAGCCATCAGGACTCGCTTTCCCAGCAGCACTCAGGGTCCCAAACACTGCTGGGAAAATGAGTCCTGATGGCTGCCAGGGCCAATTACAAGCCTGGCGGCCCGGATTCCAATTAAAGTCTCCAGTGCTGGGGGGAAGATGCTGGTAAGGGAGAGAGGGAGGAGGGAACCATAGCCTTGGCCTCGTGAATGATCAAAACTGTGAGTGACAAGGCCACGAATCCAGAGGGACCACTGTATTCAACTTGAGGTGGGGCAATCACACTTAATTATCTGTCCTCCAGCCTTTTCAGCTGCTTATAAAACATCCCAGCATGGGTAGTGGAGGTTCAGCTACACTGGGTGGAACTACCACCATTGCAAATTCCTCCACCTGATGAGGCACCACTACTCAGCATGGTCAATTAGCTCTCAGTTTGGCTGTGTGGAAAAAGCAGCAAGGAAGGTAACTCAACACCACCACCACCATCATCTTTACTGCCTTTACCCAGCAAGGCACTGCCTCCATCACTTGGCATGGTCAGTGAAGGCTCAGCAAGGCACTGCCTCCATCACTTGGCATGGTCAGTGAAGGCTCAGCAAGGCAGGGTAGAGGGCCAAGTTGTCTCCTTCTTCATTATCTTTGTCACCACCAGTGCCACATCCTCCACCTGGCCTACATAAGCCTTCAATGACTATGCCAAATACACTCTCTGATGCCATTGATGCACTCTCTACTGCCAAACATTTGTTTTCAGGATGTGGTCAACATGTATACAGGCCATGAGGCCTTCCCAATCAAGGTGACTAGGCTGGCTTTGGCTTATACTTCAGGACCAAGCAAAGTTTTGTGACTACTTTGGGAGTTCCCAAGCCTTGTGCCTTTTAACATATGTTATCTTAAAGTAAAGGACACTTATTTTACAAATAGGGTAGTGGTTGGAGTACAGCCCTATGTGGATTCTCTGTATGGCATCAAGCCCTTAAAAGCTAAAAATACCAATTTCTACCTGGCCTTATCATTTAGGCAAACCTAAACTTAGTCCAGCACATGACAAAGCTTCGTTTAAGCCACTGACTTCTTCTTAGTATTTATCTTGGATAATATCAAACTACAGTACAGTGACATTATATGTATATGAGGGCTAAGGAACAGACTGTTCATTCTTTAACAAATGCAGAAGAGTCAGGATATACTTGTTGGGCGGGATTTTTCTCTTCTCTGCAAAGAACTGTGCTATTTTGCTTATCTGTTATGATTTTAAGATACAGCACAGACCATGTAATTTAACTTTCTATATAGCCATAGGCATAATGGGAAGGGGTGTCTCCTCTTTCTATTTCCACAATTCAAAGTGCTAGTTATGACCTATAAAGCCCTATATGGCTCAGATCCAGGCTATTTGGCAAACCGTATCTCCCTGTATGAACCTGCCTGGGCTTTGAGAGGCTTTCTCTCAGTTCCACCACCATCACAAGCATGGTTGGTGGGGATGCGAGAAAGGGCCTTTTTGGTGGCTGCCTCTAGACTCTTGAACTCGCTTCCCTGGGAGACCAGAATGGCTCCCTCTTTGCTATCCCTCCACCAGCAGACTAACATCTTCCTGTTCGGATGGGTGTTTAAACAGAAAGTTTTTAAAGAATATCCTGGGAGTGTTGTATTATTTTAAAATTATGGTTTTTAAGTACTTTTATCTTTTTTAAATTGTATTCTATTTTTTAAACAAATTGTCTGTTTAATATAGTAGTAGTATAATACCTTTTTAACTGTCATTTTTTGTAAGTTTTTAATTGTACTGTGTTTTTAGACTGTAAGCCACTTTGAATCCCAGTTTTGGGGGGAAAGCAGGGTACTTATTATTATTATTATTATTATTATTATTATTATTATTATTATTGTTATTGTTGTTGTTGTTGTTGTTGTTGTTGTTGTTGTTATTATTATTATTCAGCAACCCCCTCAAAAAATTACTATATAATTTAACATTACATGTATACAGGAACAGGCCTGTATGACTGGTTAATAACTGGTTCTCTCAAATCAAAATTTTACTTTCATTTAAATATTTATATCTTACCCTAAATCAAAAGATTTTAGAGAAGGCAGAGACAGCAAGTCAACATTAAACAGTCTGAAACACTGGAAAATACCACTGTGCTTTCTGTATAAACCACCTGGTCTAAAGAGCAGGGAAAGAATGGGGGGACGACGACGATTGAGCTAAATGTTCGTTTTTTAAAAAAAAACTTTTCTTGCTAGTCAAGACAAAGAAATTGTTATCGCTCTATTGTATTTTTTTACCACATTTTTTTCTCCCTGGTGAATAAAAAAGCCCAGTTGTGGACAAACTCTTGCCAACCACAGGACTGGCATTGGATTATCAAATAAGCTTATTGCTCTGGAGACTTCTAGATTTAAACTGAGGTTGCTCATTCAGGAACGGCTCAGGATGGCTGACCCTGACAAGTACAAACAATTCCCAATTAGGGCATACCCTTGATTTGATTCTTGGGGGAGCTGGTGAAGGTGGAGTGGTTATGGGGGTTTGTTTCAGACTAATTGCTGCCAAAAGTCTCTTCAGGAGTGGGAGACAATCTAAGATGATCTGCTTCAACGATCCAAATGGTTTCTTTAATGTTCCTGCAGGACTCATTTGTCAGTGACAACACCAAAGATCTGCCTGATCTGTGGCATACAAAAATGGCCTGAAGGATTGACTTTTTCAATCCTAAATTTCCATTCAGTCCTTTCGCAGGGGCCATGCTCAGTCCTAAATGGACTAAGTGGAATTAGTCCTAAGTGGACTGACTGGGGGAGGATTTCATTGTCCTGGACTTTTTAGCAGTTTTGAGTATCTACTATCGTGTCCTTCTGGACCAGGTGAATAGACTGAGAACTAGGAACACTGCATGATACATTTTGAGCTATCAGATTATACACAGAAGATTACATCTACCCAGTGGGTCACTTATGTTGCTGTAAATAGCGTGGGGCCTGGGCAAGGGACCATTTGCCTCATCATGAAGCTGTGCAGATTCCCAGATACTCAGGAAGGGTCCTGAAAAGGATGCAGTTACCTACAGAAGCATGCTTTATGGCTATTCAGTGGAGCATTTTCTCTTCTGATGCTATTAGATTGTGGAATGCATTGCTTTTAGGAATGGTGTTAAGACATATCTTCAAAATGACCTTTTAAATTGTTCTGATATCTACTGATTTGAAGGTTTCTACTGTCTAAAATTGCTTTTACTGATGTTTGTAAAGCACCTTGAGCACCATTTCTAGTGCAAAGGTGAGATAAAAAATGAAGTGAATACGAATATCCATGGAAAACAATCATATAAGGTAGAATCCACACACATGCTTACTACAGATTTATAGTAAATTAAGGCCGATGCAGACAGCCCCTAAGGGGCAGCTCTGTGCCACCCCTGGGAGCACCGGCTCGGGGCTGTGGCAACCACACACCACGGCCCCAATCCTCCTTTTTGCCACTCCAAGAAGAGCTGGCAAATGCTGCGCCTTTTTGGGTTGGCAAAAAGCCGCCCTTAGAGCCATTATGGCTGCTGTTTTGCATCCCTTTGGGATGCTGAGCCAACAGGGCACCCGGATGCCGCGTGCCGTGCGGTCAGGTGCGTGGCATGACAGCGGCATTGGAGCAGAGTCAGGGCAGCCAGCATGCAGTCACTTCACCCCAACTCCACCCCCAGGCCAGTCCTTTAGGTCTCCATCAGCCCTAAGTCCCAAATTAAACTGCAGGAAGTGGGGTGTAAATTGCAAGCTGGTATAAACATTCCTGCATGCTGTCATATTTAAATGTGACATATATGCAGTCACTTGGAATCCTAATGAGATAATGTGAATGGGCCAGCACACTGGCATATGAATTTGAACATGAAAGTACTGGAGAAAGGTGTGGGAATTGTTTTTGTTTTAGGTTTATAGTTATCTTGTCATCTATGATTCTATCTAAATGCATACAAACTAAATAGTTTAATATAATGCCATAAATAATTAGTTACACTTGTAGTTGTTGTGTGCCTTCATGTTGTGTCCAACATATGTTGACCCTATCACAGGCTATACCTGTCAAAATTTGATCAGAGGGGTTTGCCTTCCTCAGCCTTCCTCAAACACTAAGAGAGTAGCAGTTGCTCGCGATCACCTAGCAGGTTTCCATGGCCACATGGGGATTTGAACCTTCTTCTCCTATAATCCAGTATTCAAACCACTACACCATACTGGCTTCTAGTCCATCCCATAAGAGGATTTATTTCCCTTGGGGGTTGAAAATAACTGCTGCATTCAAGACTGAAGTACCCTGAAGAGTATCACAGTAATTGAATAATAACTCATGGTAGATTCATAACATTCATTTTTTTAGCCTACTATAGAATGTGACATTTCATAGCTATTGACAACCCAGCAAGCAAAGTACCGGTATAGTTCAGCATGACAATGGACTGAAATAAGCCTGAAGCCCATATATTCCTCACCTCTTCTCTTCTCCAATGCATCCACAAACATTAGGAAGCTTTTCCTTCTCTTTTTGCTTAACCCCAGTTTGTCATATAACCTGAATTAACCATCTGGTGCATCAATGCGCTGGCAGGTGGGAAGGATGAAGGAAATGATTGATAGCTGCTAATGGCATGCCTGTGTGCTTGTGTTTGGGGTGGAAGAGAAAAAAATGGTGCAGTGCAGCTTGTACCCACAAGTGCACCATTTTGGCAGGTCTGTCCCTTCAAATGAAAGGGAGCAGTGCAGACTGCCCGTAGGTGTTTGGCCGATGGTGGGAGCTGGTGTTGCAGTCAACGGATTCTCCCTGAGACTTGGGAAACCCCAGAGGTAAACTGGTTTCTTCTCCACCCCGTCTGCTCAGACACTAAGTCATATCTGAAGAGAAAGTTTCTGAATTCTATCTTACAGTCATTTGAGGGGATTCAAGGGAGGGTGTTTGTTGCAGCTGCTTCTTATGGTATACTTTGATTTAGCATCAGATTTGAATTTGATTACTAAAATGCAAACAAACAAACCCAGAAATATATCTTTTAAAATCTGGATTTCCTAATACTGTGAAAATGTTTTACTGTGTCAATGTAAAAATATATCATAATTTAATTTATTTACTATAATTGTTAATATTAATTTTATTCATCAATGATTGTGGTACAAATGAAGACACAAGTAAGAGTGGGAAAAGTAATAATTACATAATTTCCTGGAATCCTAAACAAAATCTGGGAACATGTCTAAAAATGTCTAGCTGGACTTCCACGATATCAAAGGAATAACAAATATCCCTGGATTGAAGTTTGCTTACATAAGCTATTTGGATGTAATTAAGCTATTTAAAACATATTAGTACCAAAGACATTTCATCCATTAACAGTTAATTTCTTTCAATTTTTGTGTTAGACCTTTTTTTGGTGTTAAGAGCTAAAGATGTTTCAGCATTGTGAGCCAAACAAAAATCATGCAGCTGAGCAAGTTTCTCATGCTCTCGTGCACTGTTCAGTTGTTACTCCAGAATATTTTTGTCCTAAACTAGACTCTTATTTGCTCTCACTCTCTGACTTACAAGAAACTACTGTGCAGCCCTGAAAAAATGGCACATCAGTAAATCCTTGCCTACTTGGTGAAAATCTGCCCTTCTTCATTAGGAACATAAAGATAAAAGCTCTTACACTACATTAGCAGGAATACGCCTACCAGACAGTACAGATAAATTAATTGCACCTGGCCTCAACAGCCAAAGAAGTGTAGTAAAGACTTCATCTTGTTTCATTAACAAATTAAACTGTAATAGAAGATCTGCACTCCTGCTATGTACATAAACACAATTTGGTGAATATATAGTCCTAACTTATTACGTTAAATTAACTAGAACCATTTCCCCCAAATGCTCAAAAAGAATATGGATCTTCATAAAAAATGTAATTTTACAAATGTTTCTAAATTTAACTGAAACTAACATGATAAACATCACTTGTCATAACAAACTAGATTTGAGACCTATATTGATGTTCCTAGAACCAGGGTCTTGTTTTACTATTGGAGCATGTCAACAAACTGTGATCAGTTATGGTTCTTGTGGAATGCTCATAATCTTTAGCACAAGAAAACTATGCAGGACCAACTTGAAAAACAAGTTTAACTCTACTTGCCCACAAGTACGGTAATATTACACCCTTCAACACACCTTTCTAAGGTTTCTTTTGTATAGATAGGTTGTGCAATCCACTTCCAAGTAATTATTTACAATTTAACATGATGTACCTTCTCCATATACCCATTTTACAAATTTACCTTAAAAAGGAAATTAGATTGATTTTGCAAATAAGTCCACAAAAATTTCTAACATACAATTTTCTTAGCCTATCCTAATATTTGCATTAATGTAGCACTTTCGTCTTCAAATGCCCACTGATCCATTTGAATACAGACTGATTTGAACATCAGCATCCAGTGTTAGCATCCTGCATACATTTTGTTGTGGAAGGTTTTTTATTTTACATTGTGCATCTTAATTTCCAGCTGCTGTGTGTTTGTGGGGGGGGGGAAATCGGTTCAGAACAAGTTCAAAATTTCTTTTGTTTTCATCTTTATCATGTGTGGGTCTTTTTTTTTTTATTTGTCTGGGGGGTTTTGCAACAAGGCACTAAATACCACCATGAAAAACAAGATAAACCCTACCCATCTAGGGAAATGTTAACATCTATCAAAACCAACGAAGAGCCTCCCGTCTCCATCTGAAGATGTGGGTTACAGTCCATAAGGCTTATGCCAATAAAACTTGTCAGTCTAAGGACGTTATCACATGGGGAGTTGCGGGGAGAAAGTGGAAATAAATAGGCACGAGCGGAAGTCTTTAATTTACGGGATTTGTCCCATTCCGCCTCGTCTGATAACTAAATTCGAATTTAAAAGGGGGTTAATTCGAACGCAAACCTGATCTTTTCATTTTTGGATTTTTGAGGATTTGAAAAGATCAGGTTTTTGTTTGAATTAACCCCCTTTTAAATTTGAATTTAGTTATCAGACGAGGCAGAACAGGACAAATCCTGTAAATTAAAGTCTTCCACTCGTCCGGTTTATTTCCACTTTCTCCCCGCAACTCCCCATGTGATAACGTCCTAAGACGCCACAAATCTATTTCTTGTTTTTGCTATGACAGACTACAGTTACTCCCCTAAAAACATATGTTATTTTTCTATATGTATTCTTCAGTCATTCAAGACTGCTACATTTTTATCTAAGTATAGCAGGGAGCCAAGATGGCATAGTGATTTGAGTGTTGGACTACAATGCTGGAGACTAGAGTTTGATTCCATCCTCACCCATGAAACCCACTGGGTTACCTTGGGCAAGTCACAGGCTCTCAGCTTCAGGGGAAGGCAATGGCAAACCTCCTCTGAACAAATCTTGCCAAGAAAACACCATGATATGTTCTCCTTAGGGTCACCATAAATCAGAAACAACTTGAAGGCACACTACAACAGCAATGCAGCAAAGTATTAAGAGGTTTAAGTAGTAAATTAGCAGGCAAGGCTACTTCCCAAGAATCAGGGAGAGATCATAGAAATATTCAATTTTCCTTTTTAATTGGGGAATTAAAATACAGACAAGCATATTGAATTGTTATTTTTATAACACTGTATCAGCATTTTACTAATGACACTTATTTTTTCATTTCAAATTGAGGTAGCTGTTGAATCATAATATATAAAAAACACTATAACTAAGTATGTGGAATATGTTTAAAATGGCATGGTTTATCTTTCCTAGAAGAGCCAAATAAACAGCAGCAGCACCTAGAAATAGAACTCCATCTTCAACGTGACCCAGCCACAACCCATTAAGATGAGACAGGTAATGTCTGATATGTAAGCACAGATCTCCTTTCTTTCATGGGGTTAACACTTGCCCCAAGGGGTGACTGTGCAAGACTTTGATGGCATGCTTACTATTAAAAGCAACAAGATTCAGCAGCTAACCACACATGCCTCTGATAATTTACCCTTTTGCATTATTTAAATTATACATTATACATTTAAATAATGCAAAGGGATAAATTGTCAGAGGCATTCCATAACATGACTGCATTAGTTAAGAGAAGAAAAGCAAAGCAAAAGCAGAGCAGCTTCATTTATATACCACTTCTTACCATGCTATGGGATGTCTAAGCGGTTTACAACTGTAAGCTCATTGCCCCCCAACAGTTGGGTACTCATTTTAGTGACCTCGAAAGGATGCAGGCCTGAGTCTAACCTGAGCCCTGGCTAGTATTGAACTCGCAACCATGTGGTCTATGAGTGAGTAGCTACAGTACAGGCATTTAACCACTGCGCCACCACAATGCATAACTTCATTTTTACCATATTTTAATGAACAGTGCCTGTCCTCTTTTCCCTCCATTAATAGCTCTAGAAATTCATCTGTATAATAATAATAATAATAATAATAATAATAATAATAATAATAATAATTTATTTTTACCCTGCCCCTCTGAAAGCAATCGGGGCGGCTAACAACATGTTAAAATAACAATACAATCAACCCCTATATTCTCCCCCCCCTTAAAACAGTATTAAACCAATACAGATTAAAACAATACAAATTAAAACCAAACAAGTATAAACCATTAATACAACAAAATGGGAAGCTGGCGATGTCATTTTTATGGCTCGGGAGAAGACTTCTAGAGGACTCTCCTAAGATGGATTCCTGAGGCCGGGATATCTATCCTGGAAAGGCCTGCCAGAAGAGATCCGTCTTAACAGCCTTTTTAAAGCTGTCTAAAGATGTCAATTGACGGATCTCGTCCAGCAGGCTGTTCCACAATCTGAGGGCGACCACAGAAAATGCCCTCTGGGAGGTAGCCGAGAGCCTAGATTTTTGTGGCTGAAGTAAACTCCTCTCAGAGGACTGGAGTGCACGGGGAAGATTGTACGGGAGAAGGCGGTCCCGAAAATAGTTTGGACCCAAGCCATTTAGGGCTTTAAAGTTGATAACCAACACCTTGTACTGGGCCCGGAAACTAATAGACAGCCAGTGGAGGGACCTTAATACCGGAATAATATGGTCCCTCCTAGATGTTCCAGACACTACTCTGGCTGCCATATTCTGTACCAATTGCAGTTTCCGGACCAAGCACAAGGGTAGCCCCATGTAAAGTGTGTTACAGAAGTCTAGACGTGAGGTTACCAGCGTGTGCACAATAGTCTCGAGATCCCTTACTTCCAGAAAAGGGTGCAGCTGGCGTATCAGCCAAAGCTGATAACAGGCGCTCCTGACTGTCGCATTTACTTGATTCGCCATCAGGAGCGATAAGTCAAGGAGCACCCCCAAACTGCAAACACAGTCACTGGAGGAGAGTGTGACCCCATCCAGGACTGGAGGTTGCAACCCAATTGTTGGTTTTGGGGCCGCTACCATGAGCACCTCCGTTTTGTCTGGATTCACCCTCAATCTGTTTTTCCTCATCCAGCCCATTACTGCCCAAAAACATTCATTGAGAGAGGATACGCCATCAGAATTCGAGGCCAACGAACAAGACATGAAGAAATAGATTTGGGTGTCAACAGCGTACTCCAAATGATCTCACTCACCAGCTTCATATAGATGTTGAACAATATCGGAGACAGAATAGCACCTTGTGGAACACCACAGGTGAGCTCCCTTATAGGAAAAAAGCTTTATCAAAGGAGATTTCAGTGACCCTAAACTGCCCAAAGAGATGGTCGCTACAGCACTGACATTTTGAACAGTATAAGTTGACAGCACCTGCGTTTCATCTACATTGTAGAAATATACCCATAAATCCCAGAAACAACATGGAACACTACTGATGATAACACTTGCCCATGTCTTTGACTTGATGGAACCAAATTTATTTATACTTAAATGTGAGTATTTATGTCCTCATGTCTATATAGTGTATAACCTTTACAGTTCTTTCCAGCTGCCAAACAATTGTAATATTGTACAGATAAACTAAATGGAATCACATTGCTCCTACAATGGGACAACCTTCCCTAAAATATTTTTTTAAAAAAACAACAACAGAAAAGCCTCAAAGCTACACATTTTTTGCACATGATGAAACCTGAGCTTGTTTGTTAATATGTCTGTATCTCAGGCTGCACATTCAAAGGTGTCACTGGTCATAACTCCACTTAATTTACTCACAAAACAATTTCTTCTTCCTCTATGAGCTAGAAATGTAAGCCTATTTCCTGGGTCAAGGGAAGAAACTCACTATAGAAAGAGCATTTCTTTCTACCCAGTGAACCCCAAGAGCCTCATTGTCATAAATGTACATGGCCTTTGTCAGCCAGGTTACCTAGGAGTGAAAGTTATGTCACCTAATCCTTAATTCTCTTCCATACTGTACACCATCTGGAGACAAAGTCAAAAGCTAATCTGATTTTTCTGTGGGTGTTTTCCCCCCTACAGAAAAATACCTACTCGGATTGGATATTATATGCCATCTGGCATAGAAAACTGTTTGTTCACATTCACTGCTTGCCTTCTTGGGAATTATTCACAAAACCAATAGTACAACCTTTCATTTTCTCAACTTAGGAAAGTTTTAGGAATTTAGGAAGTGTGTTTTATACAAATCTACTTATAGGGTTATGCAGCCAAACGGCATCATGCACCTTCCTAAATCTCTTTCCTGGAACTGTGTTTTTGCATGAGCAGGGAAATGAGTATTATGACAGAAATAAGTACTATAGAAACAATGCAACTACCGGTATATGCCCCAGATAAAATAACTCATACACAAATTACTTTATAAGGAAAAAAATCTAGTTTAAAAATTATTATGAAGCATATAGGAGTAGACATTTCTAAACCATTTTATAGAGGCCAAGCCAAAGTGTGCCAGAGGTTAATGGAAAGGTTAACCATTTATTTTATTCCATATTCATTCATATTTGCAAACCACATCATCTCCCAAACACTGAAGTATTCAAAGCAGCAGGAGCTAAAAGCATTATAAAACCAGTAATGTTTCCAAAACATATTATGTACTAGTGCAGGGGTGGGTAAAGTGCAGGCCACATGTCGTTTTTTTTTTTTTTTTTTTTTTTTTTTTTTTTGGCCCTCAGGGCCCCCCAAAGATTTTTAAAAGGTGAAAATATTATTCTGCCTCCAAATGCCCTCTAGGGGGTGTGGGGGCATTTTGGTCATAACCCCCCCCCCCAGCTGACTATTTTAGGCCCAGGAAACAGCTTTTTTTTAACTGGAAATGACTTCTGATTGCTTCCCATTTTGAAGAAAAGCCTCTCCTGGGCCTAAGGCTGCTGCCACACTGCAGAAATAAAGCAGTTTAACACCACTTTAACTGTAATTGCTCTATGCTATGGAATTCTGGGATTTGTAATTCTGTGAGATATCTACCTTTCCTTGTCAGAGAGCTCTGGTGCCTCACCAAATTAAAAATACTATAATTAGCATACCCAGAGTATGTTAGCACACCATGCACACATTACTGCAGACAGTCCTATAGTTTATCCAGACTTTTCCAAAACTAATTTCCCCAACATTTAAAACAATATGGACATACTTGGTGGGGAACCCCCAGCAGTCTCCCACCTTTCTTTGGGAAACAAGTGTGGCAGCAGTCTAAAATGGCCCAGGGAATCTAAAAACATGGCAACAATACCACCCACATTCCCTAGAAGATGCTGAGGGGATATTTGTAGCAAAAAAACAACAACCCTGCAGTTGGGGATGTGGTGGGCGCATCCCCTCCAAGATCTGCCGGGGGCTAATGGAACCCCCTAGCCTCCCACAGGCATATTAGCAATTATTTTTTAACATTTTACAAAATGGTATAATCACAATATTTTCCTAAAACAAAACAGAAGTCATGATTGG
Organism: Phrynosoma platyrhinos; assembly: GCA_020142125.1. Taxonomy (NCBI): domain Eukaryota; kingdom Metazoa; phylum Chordata; class Lepidosauria; order Squamata; family Phrynosomatidae; genus Phrynosoma; species Phrynosoma platyrhinos. The sequence goes on from CM034701.1 coordinate 103,241,493, forward strand.
GAGTAGGACATACTTTCATATCTTGCAGAAAATTCTACTAAAATCAGGGGTGGGAATCATTTGCCCCTTCAGTTCTTGCTGGCCAGCAACATCCAGCATGTAGTTCAGCAACATTTGGAGGGTTACATGCTTGCAACACCTGACTGAAACAATCACCAATCAGTATTGAAGTTGTCACAAGTGTATGTTATGACTGCAACTCTTTGATTCACTTTTTCAAAGTGTGAACCTGCTTTGAGACTACAGTGTTATCTTATGTACGTCTTACTCATATGGAAGTTAACTGAAGTTAACTGCTCTTAGTTCACAGGAATTTACAAAGAGTAAACTAATCTTGTTGTAATTCATGCAAGATTATGGCCAACGAATGGTCCAGAAATCACTAAACGTGCTTTCAAAATGCCACCCCTGTGTTTAAAATAGGACTAATCTTTAAATATACTCAACCTTCTGGAATTCACTATAAAGTAACTGTCTCTTAACCCCTTCTCTTGCCATCCATCATAGAAGACACAGGAATATTACTGAACACCTTTGCATGATGTTGCTCATTTGTAAAGATAATATAGGTATATATAGGTCATGGCTCAGTTTAGACAATATACACAAGCCTTTAACCGGTGCATGGAGGAGCCTCTTAATTCTTCTCTTTATGTAAGTCACAATTAGACTAGCAACTCTCTTAATCAGAGTTTCCCATTTTATTCAAACCAAGATTTAATAACATGTCTTGTTCCAATGTGTGGGAAATCTTGATTTAATAAACAAAGAGCCCAAACAGACAGGCCAAATGAAGTGGGTTCAGCCTACTTTGGAGGTGTGCTGTTTAAATGATGCATGTGTCCTAAGAGACCAGAAACCATGCCAAAGCCCCACTCTGGGCTTCTGATCTCTTAGGGCATGTGCATCATTTAAACAGCACACCTCCAAAGTGGTCCACAGCTATTTCATTTGGCCTGTCTGTTCAGGCCCAAAGTCATCCAAAATGCAGTCCGTATGCATTTTAACAGAATCTAAGCATGACCCTAGGAAGGTTTATAGGAGAGCCATCGCAACACTAATGGAAATCAGCCTATCTGATGAAAGAATGAAAAAGACCATTATTTAGTAAATTGTGCAGGAACACTTTAGGATCCGTAGTGCTTTTTAAACAATGCTACCCCATAGCATCTCTGTAGATTAAGGTATATAGTAGCAACCTTCAACATGTTCAATACTAATCTTATATGATACAAAAACATTAGGCATGTACTGGGCAGCAGAAATATCTCCTTATTGGGTTCCCTACACCATCCAAAAAGGTTTGACATTTTCCCACCTGCTCCATGCAGGGGTTTAACAAAGTTCATGAATTCTGGAGTAAACCAATAATCAAGCACTATGTCATACAGACAAAGGAGTGTGACAAGTGAGCAGAAAGTGACTGTATGTTTTATCATGATTTTGTCATTGACATTTGATTCTCAATTTCAGAAAATAAAAACAAAAGAAGTGAAAAGAAAACAGGGGTGTCATAATCAGAGTCTATTAATAAGTGACAAAGGAAACAAACCAGTTACTTTTGCTGGGCAAATAAAAGCTTTCATTCTAAATGAATCCCATGAAACTATACAGGTCAGGCTGCTATTTTCTCATTCATTTACTCAGAATTGAAACATATGGCTGTTTCACAGATTATTTAAAGCAAACATGGGGTTCTTACAGAGTGTATTACCAACAAGAAATTTACACCCAGTCCCATCATTACATTACAGTCCCTGTAATCTTGTACAGGGAGGTGAATTTCAGCTAATTCTGGATCTGTACCGTTTGCTTTAAAAGCTTGCAGTTCTTGCACAGCTACATACAAATTGTGTTCCCAGCACAACCTGCCATAGCCTGCAGCTTTCATGCTGCTGCTGCTGCTGCTGCTGCTGCTGCTCCTCCTCCTCTTCCTCCAAAGTTAAGGGGATTTTGAGAATTATATTCCAGAAAATTATCTTTTCCAAGTATGGGTTTATATTGTTATCTGAAACTGTGGTTCACATGGACTACAGTTTCAGAGAGTCTGATACAATGCTAGCAGAACAGACTTTGCTGAGGAAAGGATTCTCCTCTCTGTTGCAGCCCATTG
>CM034701.1:103253634-103284595 GCA_020142125.1 Phrynosoma platyrhinos
TTCAAGTCACCTACAATTTCTAGCAACTCTTAAGGCAAACCAATTATGGGATTTTCTTGAAAAGATTTGTTCAGAGGGGGATTACCTTTGCCTTCCTCTGAGACTGAAAGAGTGGGACTTGCCCAAGGTCACCCAGAGGGTTTCCATGGCTGAGCAGGTATTCAAACCCTGGTCTCCAGAATCCTAGTCCACTGCTCAAACCAATACATCACACTGGCACTGTCTGCAAATACTCACCTTCTTGAACAACACCAGCCAAAGTGTGCCTAAATCTCTCTCTCTCGGTCAAATGAGGTGCTTGGCAACATGGTTCTGCTTTCTGTATGATTATGAGACTGAGAGATGGAATCTGAACCAGATTTAATGGAGGAAATGCCCATACCCCTAATGGCCAGCAGCAAGAATGCTAAATCTGCCACCCAGTGTAGACAGCTGACAAGCACAGACCTGTCCAGAAGTATTGTTCCTTTACCCTATATGGGTACAGGTAGATTGATTTTTCATTAGAAATGTTACTGCCTTTTGCAATTGCTCAAAGCGAACTTTAATATTTCATGTGCTTGAGGACACAGGGGGGTTGCAGACTTCCAGAAATAGTGCAAATTGAGTCCACTTTTAGGGTTAGGGTTAGTGCTAGGGACTCATGGGAATTGTTGTTTTTTTTTTCCTGAGACATTGAGCCTTCTCTGTCAGAGAGCTCTGCTGCCACAATAAAATACAGTTCCCATGATTCCCTAACCCTAACCCTAATCCTAACCCTAAAAGTGGACTCAATTTGCACTATTTCTGGCAGTCTGCAATCCCCCACAGTCTTTGTATTGAAAACTATTTTCAGCTGTATCTATTTTCAGCTGTATCATAGATTAACCCTGAGAAAACAATCTTGATTCTTGGCTAACTGGGAGTGAAATTTCCAATATTTGAGTAACACAGAGTTTTGTTTTGGGTTTTGTTGTTGTTATTTTATTTGTTTAGTATAGATCTCAATAAATACAATTTCTGAGTAAGTAAGTTTTTCAAATTACATCATGGATTTGTATGAATCTTTATAAAAACAGATGTATGGCAATTATTTCTATTGTACAGAATGCAGGAAATGGGAGACTGTGTTACATTTATGTAAAAGGACAAACAGTAAGAAAAGAAGAATCTAAATTTAAAAGCCAGCTTCCAGGTCTCCCACACACACACACACACACACACCTCACAAGACCATGTTAAAAAGCAAGCAATCCCTGTCTCAGATTTCTCTATAACTCCTCCAACTGCACCTGCTCGATTCTAGCAGCTGCAGTTCTTCACCAACACCAGCTTCCCCACGTCTAAATATGACTCATTAGGTATGCTTACTGTTTCAGTGGCTTGTATTATGTGTATGGAACTATTATGAATTCTCTTCCGTACCTATAATGTTTTTCCCCCAACCCACATTAACAAAATCAATTAAAATTAAGTGACACCTAAGAAACCCATTAGTCATAGGGATGAGGAAGTGTATAGTTCTGCCTCTTTTGCCACTTGAGACAAATCTTATTTTGGGTAGGGAAAGGGAGTCTCCAAAGTTGATTTGGACTTACTCCTGTGTAAGTATCTATTTATTTTATTAAAATACTTTTCTTTTGCTCTTTGTCATAGTATTTCAGGGTAGCTTACGATAGAAACAATGTAAAAGTATGAATAATCTTAACAAGGTAACATATTAAACACATCATCAGTTAAAGCCACTTTAAAAGCAACAATTAAAATGACTTTAAAAACCACATACATGTATACTTTGAAGTAAATTAGTTCCCAAAGATATTGATAAAAATCCATGTTTTGGCTTAGTGCCAGCACTGCCACCAGTTAGACCTCCAAAGGAAAGATGTTCCACTGTTGTGGGGTGTCACAGTCAAGAAGGGCCATATCCCATATCCACTGGTATGACACAGAGGAGGGCCCCTCCTGAAGACCTCAGTTTGTTTTTTATTTATTTATTTTCAGTTCTCAGGTAGGCATATATAAGAAGATGTACTCCTTCAAGTATCAATGTCCCAAGCTGTGTAGGATTTACAATTTTATCAACAGCACCTTGAATTCAGATCAGAATGCAAGAGTTTACAGTTGCAAACTCTTGCACTGAAGATAGACAAGACAATATTTTGTATTTTATTCCAGACTTAAATGTCTATACAAATGTCCTTCTGAACAAACCAGCACATGCTTCAGGTTGTGAGCGTTCATTACTGTAAATATGGTTTTCAGTTGTTTTTAAATATTAAAATCAATTTACTCATATAGTCTTCTTCTCAAGTCAGTCAATATAGGCTACTGCAGAGTAAACAGAGATAACCTGGATATCAAAGGAGAGTTCTTTCTGCATTGCTAGTGAAGGTTAATTTTTATTTCCTGGACTTTATGACTCTATCTCCAAGAGCTTGGATGGCCAAAAAAGAGGATGGCATATGCCCACATGGATATCTGTCCGTATCGTCTAAGCTGAGAACAATTATAACATATTTACAAAATTTAGGTAGGCCTGTGATGTCATTTTTTCCCCTTCCTATTTAATTTTTAACACCCTTCCCTAACAAAGAAGCCACTGGGGCTTGGAAAGCTTGCATCATGTATTTTGTGAATTTCTGTAGGCCCAAAATGGTATCGCTATTTGTGGATAAACTGAAATAGTAAGCAGAAAAAGCATCACTCAATGTGTGACTGGATGAAAGGTCTGGGGGCTCTTTTGTGGATTTGGGATTTTGTTATATCATTGGATTTTGTTGTTTTGGTATTGTTTTGGAGATTTTGTTGTATTGTGCTAACAGAGTGATCTCTTTTGTGAGAACAGGAAACAGGTATTTCACAAGTGCCCAAGAATATTCCTCCAACAGATTTGAATCAAATAATCATTTCTTACTCTATAGTAAACTGCCATTATTTTAGGCACATTAACTTCCTTTTATTGTACTTCATAAAAACTTACTGGGGAAATCAGTTTTGTTCTTGGACTGTCACAAGATACCACACTGAACGCTAACACTAGATGATTTCAGTCAATGTATCACAGAAAACAGGGAAGACAGATTCATGAAAATGATATGCAGACTGACAGATGACAAATAACACTTCTGAAGCTGCCTGGAATCACAGAATCCCACATGAATAGCTCAAAAATTGGGAAATGGGATCTTCCGGGTTTTTTTACCCTGGTGTGTGTGTGTGTGTGTGTGTGTGTGTGTGTGTGTACTATTTGAGTTGTTCAGAAGTGGACCTCTACATATCACATTACACTGGGATAATAGTGGAGGGGGCATGCAGGCTTGCTCTTCCAGTATAATTCCCAGCCAAAGTAAGAATTTCCAAACTGGCTTTAATGAACAAGCTTCTATTTTACTGAATTAGTTCATTCAGTTTTCTAATCTGTTCCATCCGGAGGTAAACAACAATAAAGTCCAGATCAGATGTTTACATTGGCTGCTGATCTTGTCCCTATGCAATCTCCTGAAGCAGCTGGTTTCTGCACACCCTCATAATGTGTAGAAGTCCAAAAACTTAAACTTTTCTCTATTCAGTGAAAGATGGAAGATACAGCAATTTAGTAATTCAGGTACACAGGTTTCTTTGCGAAAGTCTGCTCCAAATGTTTCATCCTCAATATGGTGGAATAAGAAACATCCATCCATTGCTCCACCACGGACAGGGACTATTAGCTGGGGAAATGGGAAGAACCCAAAATAGGGGTGGCACATCCCTGCAATGAAAGTCCAGCATTTGGGACTGTCCACCCCGTACCTCCTCCAAGACTTTATCTCCTCCTCTTTTCCTAGTTTGGCACACATGCATATCACAGATGCCACCCCTCACAAAAATATAAATGAAAATAGTCTTATATTTTAAAAGTCCTTTTTCGGGGAGGGGGGCTTCCTGATTGGGACAGATCAAACTTCTAGCTTCAGATTACTGACACATGAAAGCTGTAGCTAATGTGATCTGTCCCAATGATGGCATTCATCTGCCAGTGATTAATTAAATCTGAAGATAGAATAAAATTGCAAGAAAGAGGCCAAGGATTAATGAAATAGTCAATAGCTAATCATAGGGAATCAAATTAAAATTTCTACCCCTTGTCCTACTCCCCTGATCACTGGTAAGCAAGGGACACCTAAGGCACACCCAAGGCACCTCCAAAGCAATCCCACTGACCATCCCACACCACCCAAAATCAGCACTAAAGTGGAATTGAAATCTCACACTAGTAGAATAATAGTGGGAAAGGAGGTAATTATTAATAATTTTGTGTTAATGAAAAGAAATGCTTTCCAGTGTTCCATCAGAAGAACAACAGAAGAGGGATGATGTCATGTGATAAGCCCCAATCAAGGCTATTATCCTGGTGTTACTGTGATTTATTTGCTTTGTGTAATCATAGAAAGCTAAGTCATTGCTAAGAAGCCCAATAAGAACTATTTGCTATACCTTTCTATTCCTGATAAAATCCTTTCTGCTTATAAAATTATGGGGATGATATGTTATCATCAGTCTATTCCTATTTATTTCAACCTATTTATTTCAATTTGCTATTTAACTTTCCTCTTCTTTATACCTGCTGTTTTTTTGGGCATTCCAACATAACAGCCATAAATCTAACATAAACTTAGGTGCTGAAGGAGAATAGATGTGCTTAAGCACACCTAGTTGTGTGATGTGTTGTGGAGCCTATCAATGTTGTTGTTTTTTCCCCTGGAAGATTTTAAAAAACAAGATTCCCTCCTCCCGGGACAACTTTAAAAACCCAATCAATGTATATATTCAAAAGAAATTTAAATTCTTCTTTGTAATGCTTTAATAAATAATGTTTATACAGCTAGAGAGGAGTGAATGGGTCAGTAGTAGCTGATGGAGTGATCTGGATGCACTGACACAATTTGAGCACAATCTTTCCACCACAGAAAACAACAGCAACACTCCCACTGACATCAATAACTGGACACTTTGGAAGCATAATCAAAGTAACGACAGGGTAAGGCAATAACAGAAGAAAGTACAGGACTGACAGAAGATACCTCCTAGTGATTTGCAATGTGTAAAATAATTGAATTTTTTTATATATAAAAGATCCTTTTTACCTAAAGTTAGAGCTCTAACTGGGCCCGCTCCTTCTTGTTTCAAGTCCAAAGAGTTCACTTTCCTCTTTCTGCTGATCTACACATTTCGAATAGTTCAGGAATTGTAGGACTATAGCATGCCAGAATGTAGTGGATTGTTGTGGGAAGGGGTACCTATTAGGAATGCTTTGTATATAGAAAAAGAATTCTAAATATAGAAAACTAGCATGTTTGCAATTCACTGGCTAACTCCAGTTCAGAAAACACAAGCTTCAGAAGGTTCAGAAAGCTTTATTCAAAAAACTAAAGTTGTTCACAGCATAACAACGTTGTCAGAACTGAAGCAATTTCAGTTACAAAGATTGTTAAAGCCTCTTAGCAGTTCAAACATTTCACACACTCAATTGTCTTTACACCAAAGCATTCCTGTTCTCAGGATTGTTCCTCTTATCCTCTCTATACCAGGCATTCCCACAGAACTGACCTTGACACTCACCACTTGTTTTTCTTCCCCATCGCATCTGCTTATTAACCATCTCCAAGAATGAGAAACAATGTTTCCACCCTGCATCATCAATGGTGCAGCATATTCCATCATCCAGTGTACAAACCATACACAGAATATACATTAGCAAATATTGCAGGAACTATGAGCCTGACAATGTTAGCAGAAAAGAAAATATAGAATTAATGTGTGCCAGTTTTCTATGAACAGGGAGACATGGGGCTCATTCAAAACTGAAAACCCATTTCTCAAAGGTACAATCAACTACAACTGTAGTGAATCTACAGGTTGCCCCACCCGTGAGACAAACAGCTTCCAAAAACCATAGCAAGTACAACAGCAAATACATGTCTACACCGCTTATCAGTGCACTTAAGCACTCCCTAAGCAGTTAACAATGTGCAAGCTAATTGCCCCCATCAAGCTGGGTACTCATTTTAGTGACCTCGGAAGGATGCTAGGCTGAGTCAACCCTGGAATCCTGGTTGTGATCAAACTCACAACCTTGTAGCTGTGAATGGTTGCAGTAATGGCATTTAACCACTATGCAACCAAGGCTCCCTATCCATCCATAACTATCATAATTCAAGCACCACCTTTATAGATGGCACCACAGCCAGGATCCAGTTAGGTATCTGCTGCAATCCAATGTGAATTCTAGAAGAGACAACTTTCTCCAAATATAATATGTAGGTCCTACATGTCTTCAATATTTGTTCTAGAGAGGTCTGTGGAGGTACTGAGGGCTGGATGGTGAGCAGGGGGCTGGGAGCAGGGAAGGAAAAGGTCTCTTTTGCAGGCACTGCAATGGACAAAAAATAATTTCTGCCTTGATCTGTCATGCTGTTTCCATCAGAGTTAAGTACCCACAGATGTAAAAATGTTTGGAAAGTCTGAAGCCACATTTTTTAAAAATCGTTTTTCTTGGAAAATGCAAATTTTTACAGAAAATTTGGGGGAAATCCTTTACAAATTAAAAGTCATTCTGTTACTTTAGGAAAATAAAATGCATTATGTTTAAATTGTATAATATATTAAAAGTACAATTTTGTTTGGCATAACATTATTATGTTTCATACTAACAGTACAGTTTACACCAGGGATCAGCAACTTTTTTTGCCGGGGGCCAGTGCGGGCGTGCTTACCCCCCGAGCGTGCATGTGCATGAAGCCCACCATTGTGCGCACGCGCGCACGTGTGGGGGTTGCCATTTTGGAACACCCAACAGCGCCAGCGCTGTGCCCATGCACACGGCGCTGGCGCCGTTGGGCATTCTAAAATGGCACTTTGCGTCGCATGCACATGCACCATTTCAGAAGGCAGATTGCCAGTTTGGAAGGCCCAATGGCGCTGGCGCTGTGCGAATTTGCACAGCGCCTGTGCCGTTGGGCCTTCCAAAATGGCGCCCGCTGCTATTCACATGCATGTGCAAGCACGGACACCATTCTAGCATCCAAAATGGCAGCTGCGCTCATGTGTGCCACGGCGGCTGCAGCGGCACACACGCAGCGGCGGCAGCAGGACCGGCCACAGGCCAGTCCCAAGGCCTCTGCAGGCCACAACCAGCCCGCGGGCCATAGGTTGCTGACCCCTGGTTTACATAAAAAATAAAAACAAAACAGACCATCAACTTTAGTAAAAGAGAGGAAATTATTCTTTCTCCTCTAGTTCTCCACAGAGTGAAGTAGACATAAAGCACTCTTTCCCATAAAAAGAAATGAGGAAAAGAAGCCAGGAGCTGGAATTAATCTGATATTGTACATAATCATACATAAAAATCATCCTGTTATATACCAGTTTTAGAAATAATTTTCCAGGAGTAAATATATGAACACCTTGTCATGATCATTTTAATCCTCATTCTAGAAGAAATAGTCCATAATCCCCATTTTTCTATCTTGAATTTTTTAGAAATAAAGTCTTCCAAATGGGAGGGAGGAATATGAAAGGGTTTTCCAAATGTTTTCTAGGTTTTTTGCCTTCACAACTCTGTAAGTACCGAGTACCAATATATATTGGTATGTATTTTTAGTTTAAAAATACTTTGGTTAAAACCAATATATCTAAAATTTTGAGAGAATAATTCCTGACACACATCTACCTACAAGCAGAGACACACAGATTAAGAAGTGGGTGGGTGGGTAGAAAGTCAGTATAAATCCAATGTATGTGCAACAAGAAGCATCTGTTTATGCAAATGTGAGAAAATATCTCTTATGGCTTGGTTATGTTTTGTTTAAGGTATCATTTTTAAAGATAATGCTACTTTGATGTTGCTATTAAGATAAGCTGTTCTGGGAGGCCTACAAATCCATTTAAAATGATTTTAATTAATGAATCAATCACTAGCCACTCACAACTGAGTTTGTGCACAATGAGCAACATGATGCCTCAGGCATCTAATTCCCCACCTGGAATCCACATTATAGTGATAAGTTGTTTCTTGGTTCAACACTCAACTGTGCTACTTCTACATGAAGCTAAAGAATATTTCATTCACATAACCAGGAAACAGACACCTCAGAAAAACCAAAATTAAAAACTGTTGAGAGGACAAATTATGTGAAGCAAAGAACTGTGCAGACTTTTGTAGGAATACTAATATAATGAATTCCATAAACTTGTCAGAGACCTTACATTTAAAGTTTTTCAGGTAAAATTGTCCTTTATGCTGTCTGAAATGGAGGGTTCTGTGTATATACTCTTACTATAAATTTCACTGTCCAGTACAATTCTGTTAAGATCTATGTCAAAGCCATGGTTGCCGTTTTGGTTACAAATCAACTTACAACTTTTCATCCTGTTTTAAGTCACTTGTGAATTTACAGTTTTTTCAGAAGTTTGAAAATGTCTCACTTTGCATACCCAAAAAGGGGAATGGATATAAAAGTAAGATTTACCCACACACATAAGACCAACACGAGACTATGAGTGTGACAGCACAAGACTACGGGTGCATCTATGCTGTAGAAATAATGCACCACTTTAAGTGTCATAGCTCCATTCTATGGAATTCTGGGTTTTGTAGCTTTACAAGGTTTTTAGCTTTCTCTGTTAAAGAGTGCTGGTATCTCACAAAATAATAAATCCTATGATTTGGTAGGATAGGGCCATGGCAGTTAAAATGGAATTAAACTACATTATTTCTACAGTGTAGATACATGCTATGACAGCCTCCAGCCTTTGGAGGCATTTGGTGTGTCTGATGGATCATTCCGGCCAGAGTCCCTTTCATATTATGGAATTATAGTGCTGCTATTTCACTACATAGTGCACTGTACTATATAGTGCAGTGGCTCAAGTGGTTAAGACACAGACTCTGTTGATTGCAAGATCGGCAGGTTGGCAGTTAGAGACGCAGGTGCTGCATAATGGGGTGAGCTCCTGTCACTAGTCCCAGCTTCTGCCAACCTAGCAGTTCAAAAGCATGCAAATGCAATTAAATAAATAGGTACCACATCTCAGTACCTATTAAATAAATAGGTACCACAAACAGCGTTCTGTACAATCATGCTGGCCACATGATGAAAGAGTAGTCTTTGACAACTCTGGCTCTTCAGCTTAGTAATGGAGATGAGCACCGCCCCTATGGTTGGACACAACTTGACAACCTTGTCAATGGAGAATACCTTTACCTTTACCTTTTATTCCACTCTAATTGACATGTCTCCATCCTATAGAATCCTGGGTCTGGCAATTTAAGGGGCATTTAGAGTTTTCTGCCAGAGCACCCCAGTGCTTCACCAAACTACATATCCCAAGATTCCACAAGTCGCCTTAGAGTCACCATAAGTCAGAAATGTCTTGAAGGTACAACAAAGTGGCTACAGCCTTGGACCAGAAAACATATTCTGTAACAGGCTTCAGTTGGTATATGCATGACCAAATTCTTCTAAAACTCTCAATGAATGATACTCAAGCCAAGACATAAAACAATACCAAACATGTTTTGAGTACCAGGATGTTCAGAACACCAAGCATGTAAGCAAACTCTCTACTCACTCCAATATAATAAACTGTTTCTATTTTAAACTTTCCTTGAATTCTCCCTTCAGACCCTTCACTACCAAGTCCTCCTTTTTCAGCTCTCAACTCAGTCATCTTCCCTATCTGACTCACCTCTATCTGTCCCTTCCTCATCCAAGAGTTAACAGTCCAGCCTTTCTTTTTATATTATCCCTTAAACCACCTTTCACAGCAATCTGGGGACTGTGATTGGGTGACTACACATATGGAAGGGAAGCTTCCCTTCACACTATAACATAAAAGATCTTTAAAAGGGAATGTTATAAGAGGTTTCCTGGTTCAGTTCCTGGTACCTCTAATTTAAAAAAATATATCAGGTAGCAGGACTCCCTTAATACTTAGTTGGAATGCAGTGTATAAAATTAGTTTTACCCATGACCATGGCATCAAGTACACCTAATAGAGCAACTTTGAAACTACCATAAGCCAAATAAAACAAACGTCTAGAATTTTCACTTTCAATATAACAGACTCCTTTTAAAGACGTTTTCAGACTCAATGCATTTCCAGGTTTGGTTTTTTCAAGAAAAATTACAGTGACTGACATCCTGTCTTTCAAAAATATGGTCATGATCAAAATACTGCCTGCCAAATCCCCAGATGTACTCTAATCCTGATATCTCCAGGATTAGGGTAGGTTTTTCAGTCATGACAAACTTATCACACTGAACTAGTGATGAAAGGAAAACACTGTAGCTACCAAAATTGAACACATCTGGATGTCTCAATGAAATAAAGGTATTTTGAAGTGATTCTGAAAGTAATCTATTCTACCAGTTACCTCTTGAGGCACTCATATGATAGATATACCAAACTGTGTATCACTCACTGCCAAAGCTAGGCAGGTACCTATTTTATCGGCAGTCTGAGAGCCCCAATGAAAAGCAAGATATACATGGAGGATTAGAGCCAGACCTTGAAACATTATTTCAAGTTAGCATTGCTCATTACAGAGTTTTCCTCATTATTCATTTTTAATATAAGCATCTAAAAAAGTAACAAAATGGCTTCCCTTGAGAAATTCAATGTTCGCTACCTAACAAAGGGGGCTGTGACCTCACAAAGGGGATGGAGAGATCTGAGGCCTTAGAAGAAGTATTGCTAAAGGAATTCAAATTTTACCTGGACTTTGGAAGGCTTTGTTCCCAATGCCACATCGCCAGAAGGAAGAGGGGCCTGCTTGCATAAATATCCCTCCACAGAACAACACAAAAACACCTTGAGAAAATGCAGGCCTGTAACTAACATCATAATTTTATTTTTTTTATTTTTCCTGTAAACACCTTGCCTGATGAAGAAACCATTGGAGCTGCAAAAGCTTGCATCGTTTTATGCATTTTGGTTAGCCAAATAAAGATATCAATGTTTTGTGGATTTTGGGTGTTATTGTAATTTGCTATATGGCCACTATGGCTAATACTGAATGTGTTTCCAAAATGGCATAAAATTTGTCCAAATTATTTCCAAAGCATTTATTGCCCTTGTAATAAAGGCGCTACCAGCCCACAAGAAAGCAACAAAAAACAGCAAGGAATTAATATTTCTTTCTAACAAAAACAAGTAACCTTACCAGTTAATATGTATTTTTCAAAGGGAACATTGTTATGTCTTCAAAAATAAAATATTAACAGGCAGTGCTGTTACCTGTAGTGCATTGTTTCTAAGTTGTGGTTATAATCAATGGTAGCTTGGGACTACTGCCCATACAGAGAAATGGCACCCAGTTTTCACCAAGCTATGATACCCACCAGAACCCCACGCCCTCCCTGAAAAGCTGCTCCTCACGGTTGAGGGAATCCTCTAAAACAATCCTCTGAAAACTTGTAAAAATTCCTGCCAGCCACATCCTACTTTATGCAAGAAGATACACTTTCCGGTAATGCAAAATCACCAATGGATATAAGTCATAATAGATGTTGCTTTTAAAAAAAACAAAACAAAAAACATTCAAACTAATAGCAATTAATAGGGGTTGCAGACTGCCAGAAATAGTGCAAATTGAGTCCACTTTTAGGATTAGGGTTAGGGTTAGGAATCATGGGAACTGTAGTTTATTGTGGCACCAGAGCTCTCTGACAGAGAAGGCTCAATGTCTCAGGAAAAAAACAATTCCCATGATTCCATAGCACGAACCCTAACCCTAAAAGTGGACTCAATTTGCACTATTTCTGGCAGTCTGCAGCCCCCCTAAGTAACTTTTTAACTTTAGTTTACAGCAGGATGGCAAAAGGTGCCTACTAATAAGTGTGCACATACCACTAAAATAGAAGTAAAACCTTTATTGAACATACTGGGAGAAGAGAAATTGCCTGCCCTCCTGTTAATTTGAGCAAAAGAAGTACCACTAATATCTTTCTAAAGCTGGAGATCCTACTACTCCATGTTTCAAAACAAATGGGAACAAACTGCATGGGTTGAAAGCAAGGGGTAATAATGAGGGTAAGAAATCCAGGGGTGAGCTACTATCTGATATTTGGCAATTATCTTCCCACCCAAAAGCATGTATAATTCCACTTTGATAGCTTCCCCTGCAGAATTTGGAATATGAGTTTAAATTACATAGTAAACACAATTCATCTTTTTTTTTTAAAAAAAATCCTACTAAATATGGTAACTCCCCCCCCCCCACAAAAAAAATCACTGTATTTTTAACTATGTCTTTATGGTAGTCATGCAGCTATCAGACCAATATACAACAGTGGCAAAGCATAGTCCAAACATCACTCTCAAAATTATAAAATGCCATACTTGTTTCAGCTCAGACATTTTCAGGTTGTTGGTAGCACTGAAAAGAAAGGGTTCCCTTACTATACTATGATTTTTTATTTAGCAAGTGCCACCTCTGTACAGGGATACTTTAGTAAACAAAGCCTCTGAGAAAGAAGCCTCTTTTTATAAAGTCTTTTTTATGCCTGTACAGCTCCCCTTTTCTTCCCTTGTGCTCTGTCTAGCTAGAAGATTTTTTTTAGCACCATCGGTACTGGGAAGATAGTGAAGGGGGAATAGAGTAACATAAGCCTTTGGTTTTGGTTTGCAGAAGCATGCCTGTAGTAACCAAGGCAAAAACATCTGAGCAGGGAAAGAGTAGGATTCCATCTGCATCCAAGTGTGCTTCCTTGTAACAGGCAAGGTAAACACCTGAGCATAAGTGAACAGCAGAAACAGAGAGACAAGGGGGGAGCAGATTAGCCTCACTCCGTAATGCCCTTGCTTTGTAATGCCCCTCAGCAAGTTTTTAAAAAGTATAGATCTATAACTTTGGTCACCAAAATGAAAATTATGAGAAATATGGAAGCTGGTGAAAGGGAACATCATCCCTGGAAGCATTTTGGGGGAGAAAATTAAGATGGTCTCTAGAAGATTCCAAATGTTTTTGTTTACTCATGCAATGTTTACCTGAGATGGTTGTTTCATTTCACATGTTTCATTTCATTTCTTCTTCAGTTCTAAATAAAAAAAAATCTACTGAAACAAGGTCAGACTGCTCTTTTTCTTTTTTTCGTGGCATAGGCACCTAGCCCTATTCTTTCTATGTTATTTTTGCCTCTGATATCAAAGTTTCTGTTGAAGAAGAAATGCCTGGGTACTCATCTACTTCATTAGATGAGATATATATGTAATAGTTTAGTAGACTATGTGAGGGAGACATACCGAATTAAGGCTAATTTTGCCCTGATGTAACAGACATAGTTGCCCTGACATCTGAATGGCTTCTGTTTAGTGCAAAGTAAAAATGACATTCAATGAACAAGTCATAGAATAGGCTGTGATTCACATTCAGAGAAGGATTATGTAGCCAATGAGCTACATTTAGATAATGTGAATCAGGATGGCCTTGAATATGTAGTGCCAACCAGTATTCACAGAAAAAGGAAAAGCAGGAAGGAGGTGAGTTGGCAGGAAGGTGGTTGCTTTTGTTTTACTTTACTTCTTTAAGGTATTCTCTTCTGCTGTCATTACTCTTACCTGCCATATCCTTTAGAATTGTGTTTCCAGATTATTATTATTATTATTTTCAAAAAAATTGACATCACCATAAGGGGAGAAATTAGCAGAAGTCATTTACACATCCTGAACATTCTCTTGAAAAATCCAGATTCTGATTCACTCTTGTATATGCCATTCAAAATCACGACCACAGATTATAAACAGTTTCAGCAAATTTAGTCAAGTTCCTTTGTTCCTCAGACATACATCTTCCTATTGCTTACAAAAGCAGCATATAATAACCACTAAAGCTGCTATAGCCAGCACTAGGAAAGGAAGTTATTCAAGTCTGGATTTCCTGCTTTTGGTTGTAGCCATGAACTGAGAGGCTTGTAGTGGTTTCCAGAACTGAGTCATGTCATGATTCATGGATAAGATAATGGTTTTAATATGCTCCTCATCACTATACTCAAAAACTTGACAACTTGCCTAGATGAGGCTTGATTTCTAGTTTAACAGAAACCAAAACTATGTTCTATGGTGTGACAGGGAGGTTGGGATATACAAAATATTGTAATTATGCTTTCAGCTTCTTTTTATTTAATCCAATCTTTTACTATCTTTTCATTTAAAAGTAAATACAAATACATAAAAGGCTTCCAAGAAACAGTACATAATAATGCAAAGGGCAGTATCAAAACTCAACACCCCTTTGCTGCAATCTTGGTGTATCCAGCCTTCCAAGAAACAAACAACAGGTGGGATATCAGATGTTTTTCTATATCTGAATCCCCAGAAATAAAAATATCCAGAGGGGTATCTGTAATCAACAAAATCTACTGTTGCTATTGTCGATCCACAAGATTTATGTAACCAAGCCTAATCAAGGACCAGCTGGCAACAACCAGATGTGAAAAAAAAACCATTTCCATGGCTCTATGATAAGAAGTCTGAGAGCAGAAATGAGCACACGTGTGCCTGAATGATGGAACTTACAGCTCTTCCACACTGCAGAAATAAAGCAATCTGACACCACTTTAACTGCCATGACTCTATCCTACAGAAACCTAGAATTTGTAGTTTGGTGATGTATTCAGCCTGTCTGTCAAAGAGTTTGGAGCCTCGCAAAACTACAAACCCCAGGATTCTCTAGGATAGATCCATGCAGTTAAATTGGTGTCAAACTGCTTTATTTCTGCAAGCTCTGGAAAGCAGAGGTATAGTCATGTGCAAAGACAAAATTCCTAACTTGCCACCACTTTGTAGTAATGTTTTAGCTGTAAAGGTAGGAAACACATTGCAACCTGAATTGCAGTCGATCTATCTAAGACAATAAATGAGAAGGAAAAGTGAATTCTCACCTATGGAAAAGTACTAGCTCTCCCCTCCCCTCCCAATTCTGAAATGAAGGCTTCAGCCACAAACATGCAATAGTATAGTGATGCTGAAAAGATGGAAGGGGAAAATGTTGTGGGAGGGTCTTTCACTCCTCTGAATTTCAGGATGCACATTACAAGCATGTTTTAGAAGAAACAAAAAAGGGAGTAGTATTCGGCTTTTTTTTTTCCAGTAACAGTTGACAAGAAAAGGCCAAAGTGCACTCTGTGGCTGGCAGTCATTTTATGGCTTTAGTCCTACAGCAGATTTACTTAGATGACGTCAGTGGCTCCAACCCAGCTTTTTCTTTGGTAGCATTTACCACTTGCCTCTTGAAGCCTCCACTGTGCTACAGAGCAGCAGACCATAATCAAAATTCCCTTTGTGAAATAGAGTTTACCTCAGGGCACACAGGCCTAGCTAGCTGAATTGAAGGCTCTTCACCCTGCACTTCATGCCTAGAAATAAATAGCCTACAATACTGTACTTTCCACAGTACAGAGGAACCATTAAAAGCAGACTGCTACCTTTTTAAAGGGCATTTTTTCCTCAAAAAGCTCACATGCCAGAGTGTTACTTAATATTCCAAGCCTATCATGCATCATTATAATACATTGGTTAGTGCCTCATTCAGAGCTGCAAATACCCAGGCCATCCTGGAAAGTTTGCATATGCATAGTTCTAAAATATGTGTGCCAAAGCACTCTATCAGTGCTCCTGGAAGATATGAAGCACATCAACAGTAGGTGGGTAACATGAACTACACCTCTTCACAGCTAGAAATTTTTCAAAACCAAACACAAATCGACCCCAAACAATACACCGTACTGATTTCTGAAGAATTGGAAACCGTCTTCAAAATAGGTGTTCACTACTCTTTCTCTGGTACATATTAGTCAACACCCCCCCCCCCCCCGGACCAGGCTTTTATTATGAACCATAATGACAGTTTAACGGGTCTTTTTTGGGAGAATGGAAAAATATGAATTAGACAGACAAACATTGCATCTGTGTTAATGCAAGTTGTTGTTGTTGTTGTTGTTGTTTTAATTACTTATATCTCACCTTTCTCCCAATTTAGCAGCAAAGCAGCAAAGAGTAAATTTAAAACAATTTATAAACAGTACAAACACATTAAATGTATAAATATAAAATTTTAAAAACAAGTAAGCAATTTTAAAAGTTAAAAGCAGCTATGCATTAAAATGTAAAATGTATTTAAAACTCTATACAAACCTTAACATCTGAATTACACAACATTTAAAAGAAATCCAATCCTTGTCAGTTTGAAAAAGCCTGATGGCACAATAACATTTTATCTGCTCCTCAAAGGAGAGCATGGATGGGCCATCCTGTCCTCTCTAGGGAGGGAGTTCCAGAGCCTAGGAGCAGCCACCAAGAAAGTCCTCTCTCTTGTTCTCACCCAATGAGCCTAAGAAGGTGATGGGACAGAAAGAAGGGCCTCTCCTAATGATTTCAGTGCTCTAGCACGTAAAGGGAGATAAGGTCCTTCAAATAACCTGGGCCCAAGCAGTATAGGGCTTTATAGGTCAAAACCAGCACTTTGAATTGTGCCCTGATAACTTAGTAATTGAATTGGACTGGTAACCAATGGAACTGTTGCTAAAAGGGAGTTGTGTGCTCCCTGTAGACAGCTCCACTTAAAAACCTGGCTGCAATTCTTTGAGCTAGCTAAAGCTTCTGAGTACTTTTCAAAGACAGCCCTACATAGAACACATTACACTAATCCAAATGGGATTTAACCAATCTATGGTTAGATGTAACCACAGTATGGTTAATGATAACATTCCCCCTAACCAAGGTTTCACAATCACTTTGTAACCGAGCTTCAAATCCAGAATGGTGGAAACGGTATTACAAATAAAGATTCTTATTATTATTATTAGAATAAAATAGAATTCCTGTTAACAGTAAAATAGTTCATACTGGTGCAGAATAAGGGTAAAATCTTGTATTAATCTTACATCATATGGAGTTTGGAATTAGCATATAGGAAATACATTTTAAAAACATTATTTATGGGGTGTTAATAATGTTATAACAATGTTTATTTTTCAATGGATGACATCATTATTATATTTAAAAGTTGAGTGGGATCTTCGTATTGCTGGAATTTGTTTCCAGGACACACACACAACGGGGATACCAAGATCTGTGGATTCTCACATCCCATTAAATACAATGGTATTGAGTATATGAATATAAAGAAGTCTGGAAGAAAGAATATTTACATTCATGATTGGCTAGCTGAGATTACTTTTAATTTAAATGCATTAAACTTCAAGCAAATAAATATAAGTGTGTGTGTGTGTTTCAGATTTCCTAAAAACACATTCCTATAGAACAGGGGTACCATTTTCCTAATCTCTTATCCACATACCTGTTGATATTCTCAGATAACTCTACGATTAAGAGAACACTCCCTGTACAATTTAGGTGAATCCATCTTCAGCCAATGACTGCTATTCTAGATGTCGGCAAATAATCTCTAATATGATGCTTTCCCCATATTTAGCCAGAACAGACATCACTGGACCATCCTGGATGTTTTTAAAATGGTGTTATATTGGTAAATTTCAGTGCTCTAACATGAAGGGTCCAAGAAACAGGAGAACCTCAAAAGATGGAGGGAAAGAGAAAGGGTTTGCTATGTTATTAAACAAGGGAAGAAGAAATACTATGAAGCAAAACAGACACTACTCAGGAAGACACAACAGAAATAAAGGAAAGCAAGAGAATGCTACAAATGCTGTTGCTCTTACATCAGATGGAAAGGAACTGAGGCAAAGTAACTTAGACATGTGGGAGCATACATAATGACAAGAGATAAAGAGTTCTCTCTGACTCACATACATGGGTGTTCTGCTTGTGCTGACCCATGTCTAGAACATTCTATAAAATGGATGGAACATTTCTCCTCTTTGTCAGAACTAGATGAAATCAACAGACTTATGAAGCCTTCCCCTTAGGAAGAGATTTTTCCATGACAAATTGCATGACAAATGGATGCAAAAGTTTGTCTGCTGTGAACCTGCAAGGTAGTTTTTTTAAATTGAACTACCAAGAGCTTTTTAAATTTTTGACAGAACTGGAAAAATTGTACAAAAAGTCTCTTGTATTAAGGGTGCCTTGTTTCAGATGAAGAAATGTAGAGGTTTTTGTGCAAAATCAGCCCTGTGCTCTCTTTTCTATAATTCAACTGTGGGGGGGGGGCACCTTTATGAAAGGCCATAGAGGGGTCTCCAGCTCATGGACCTGCAAAGCTTCAGAAGAACAGGCATTAGATGTAGTTTTCATGGTTGAAATCAGATTAAAGATTTTAAAATAGTGAATTTTTGAAAGAAGAAAGCAATAGTAAATGTCAAACCTTGTTTCCCATCAATCAGAGCTTGGTGAGACCCTTGTAAAACATACTCTAAGGTTCAAAGACAGAGCTGTCAGTCACACAGCTCCTTTCCTTTCTATCCCTCTCCATTCCTATCTACCTTTGGTATTTTCCAGATAAGCACTGCTATTTCCCTTTCCAAAGCTGAAGCCTGAATAAAAGTTTAAGATGAAGCAAAGGCTGCACTTGTAAGAAACCCAGCTCTGTCAGCTTTGTAGGGAATTCAATTCACTTGAGAAACGATGAAATCAGTCCATATGAGCCTGTTTAGCTTGAAGTGGATGAATCTAATACACATCCTAATAATTTCTTGTTCCTGTCCTTCTGTGGCTTGGATTCTTTTTTGTTCTGCTCCCCTTGGTAAGATTTCATTTTTCTCTTGCATCTATGTTTTCTGGATTCTGTTCATTAAGCATAATAGCATCTGATTGGTTTCTGTTTTGTTCCGCTCACCTTGGTAAGGCTTCTTTTTGTCTTGTCTCTACATTGTATGGATTTTGTTCCTTAAGCATAATAGCATTTTCCTAGACTTCATGGTACTTTTTTTTTTTTGCAGGATATATTTAATTTAGCTTCCAACTTTGAATATCCACCAAGTATTCTGGAAAGCTGTAACACTCTTCAAACTCCTTACAACTCCCTTTTTATCAGTTCCATGATATTTGAAGTTTCCTTCTTTAAAGTAAAATGTATTTGAGCTGTATGTCACCAGTAAATGTTCATATATGTATAAACTGAATCAGATAGGATGGTAATCAATGTTTTCAATGATTAAAACACCACTGTATTCTTATACCAGCTCTAGGGCACCAAGTGGGAGTCTTAAGTCCTCCACTCCTCTAGATGGTTGTATAACCAACTATTCTAAGCTACAGCCATTTGGGTATCTAGAAAGTCTCCCTTTTGTTGTGACCAGGAATGTGCATTTATGCAGTCTACAGATAATTAAAATAAACTTTCCCAACTGTCTCCTTTAAACTCCTTCCTGGTCAAATTTTCTATCTCAAGGACACCATGGTTAACACACATTTGGCCACAGTAATCAGCAGATCTCATTTTTTATTCCCTAAAAATGAACTGAAATGTAATGATTTAAGAATATCTTAGATAATTTTTCCTCAGCTATTAAACTACTGGAAACCTCATGCAAGTCTCCAAAGCAGTATCTCAGAAGATATGAAATTAGAACCGTAAGACACCCTAAGCCAGGGATAGGCAACCTTTTTGAGCAGGGGGCCGGGTTGCTGTCCCTCAGACAATTGTGGGGCCGAAGCAAAAATAAATAAATTTTTAAAAATATTTTTTTTAAAAAAAAATATGCATGCACATTCTCTCAGCCCTAGAAAAGCCATGATAGCAAAACCCCTGTAGAGATTTTGCCAAGAAAACCCCAAGAACAAGTAATAACAACAATAATCAATATCACCATGGCAGGTGGCTGTGGCAGCAGGGGTTGTCAGCGGCGGCGGCGGCAGGACCAGCCTGGGGCCGGTCCAAAGGCCTCGGTGGGCCGCATCCGGCCCCCAGGCCGCAGGTTGCCTACCCCTGCCCTAAGCAATACAGAAATAGTGGGCATGTAGAAATTCTTTAGATCCTTGGCCTCATTTCCTAAAACAAAAAGTAAAGGATGCAAGCCTAAAACATTTAATACAAAAACAAAGAATGGAAATGAGTGTGTACTGACAGGATTTTCTGGATGTTCTTCCCCTTTCTCCCACCTCACAGCCCTCCATGCATTTCTAACAACTTTTTCTTCCAGAGTTTCCAGGTCTGTGGTGAGAAGCAGTAATGTCAACTTCTACTGAATTCTGCCATTTTGCCAGTGGCTGTCTTAACGATCTTGCCAATAACTTACCCCCAAATCCCTCTGGACAACTACAGGAAAGGAGAGCTCTACCCTACACATAGCTTTTCCAGGACTCCTGGGAAGTCCTTCTTGCCTACAGCTACAAATGCAAGATATTGTCTTATAATAAAATGAACACATGGTGGTGGTGGGGTGATAAACTTCCTCTCAGATGTCTTGATTGTACGTGATCAAAATATTTTCATGGTGTTAATATAATATTGTTTTATACTAACATGACAGAGATGTCTCACATCTAAACAACAATTGCGCCCAAATGGTCTAATTAATCATATCCAACCAGACTGCCCAGATTTTACAGACTGCCAGAAATAATGCAGATTGAGGTCACTTTAACTGTATAGGCTCAGTGTTAGGGAATCATGGGAATTGTATTTTTTCTGGGACATTGAGCCTTTTCTGTCAGAGAGCTGTATGTCACCAGTAAATGTTCATATATGTATAAACTGAATCAGATAGGATGGTAATCAATGCTTTCAATGATTAAAACACCACTGTATTCTTATACCAGCTCTAGGGCACATATAGGTGCCACTATAAACTACAGTTCCCATGATTCCCTAGCACTGAGCCAGGACAGTTAAAGTGGCCTCAATCTGCATTATGTCTGGCAGTCTGTAAAGGCCCTAAATTGTTGCCTCAAAAATCCCCAAAGGGCTGAGCAAGCTCAGCAGAATATCTGCTTAAGCCACCCACGCATATCTGTCCCTACCTCATCATGCCATTATTGACTTGCCTGTTTTGAAAGTCTACTCAGCTTCAGATAGCTAGCGTTAACTGATGTAACATGGAAAAGTGCTGTTTAAGAAACCTGTGCACAAGGTTCCTTTGAGCACAAAGAGCTACTCTGTGTAATTATTTGGACCTAGCCTTATAAACAGGCATTTTACAAAGACAAAATGATACAACTTAAGTTATATAGTTCAGGCAAATAAAAAACAGCATCCCAAAATTCTGGCCTTTGTGAAGATAAAATCATGTTCTCTGCCAATGGAGTTGACTTTTTTTTTTTAAGAGATACCTCTTTTTAATTTTTTTTTAAAAATATTTAGGAGGATTTTTTAAAAGGAAAACATAATAGTACAGAAAAGTTATTATCTTAACTTTCTGGATATGACCACTTCATAAAAGAAGAACATGTTGAACAAGAGATATGTATCTTGTCAATCTAAAATGGTCCCTGAATCTAGCCAACACTAGCATTGCCCTCTCCTTAGACTACTATCTATCCTATCTTTATCCCAATATGATGTTCAATGTGCTTCACAATTTTATAATCCTGAATTTAGTTTCAAAAGACTTGTTTCTTTTTCTGCTAAAAGGTCATTAACCCTTCCATAGCCAGGTATTCACTTGCTCACTCATACACACGCCAAGCCTACAGCTGGCCCAGTTTTCTCCAATTCAGTAAGCATTCACATATTCAAAACTATTTAGAAAATGTGGCTGTGGGACCCCAAAAGCCAGATGGAGCTGAATTAACAAAAAGATTTACAGTTTATTCTAAAAGAAAAAAAAGACTGCCACTTTTTCTGGACACTTAGAACACCAGTTCTTATGATGAAGTAGTATTTGGATCAGAAAGCAGCAACGGCTCCAAGAAAACAATATAAACAGTACAATAAAGGAAAAGCTGCAGAATTGGCAGGGGAGCGGAAAGAAAAGGGGGGTGATCAGTGCATGACCAGCATGGTGGAAGTGAAAAATAACCTGAGAAAAAAAGGCAGACTAGTGATTTTTAGAAAAAGAACACAGCTGAGGAAAAGAGAGAGAGAGAGAGCTCAAAGAGGATGTAGTATAAGACAAAATATGCAAAGAAGATACAAGAGAGTATAGTATATAACTTAACAAGAATGGTGATAGGACTGATGGGGCCAAAGAAGAGCCCCCCTCCCAGAAATAAATGTTTGGCAAGGTCAAAGGACAACACAGAAAGATCCTGTTCCAAGGCCACTCAGTGAATGTGCAAGGAAGACTATGATAAATTATATTTTCTGCTACAAAACAAAGAACTGGCAATGAAGGGATTTCCACTGTGTTCTACATCTACTTTCTCTTTATTTTTTAGAATTTCCACATTGTTGTCAATTTCATGACAATAATTAAGGGAACATTAGAGATACAAACAAGAAAAATCAAATATATTTGTTACATTGCGGTGTTTTATTAAACAGTTTTAACTTTAAACACTGAATCGAAAATTAGATTACACTCTGAACTTATTGCTCAAAGGAATTTTTAGAATTCTTTAAATATCTTATTTATTGTTTTAGCATGATAGACAGAAAGTTTTAGTTTGGATAAATGGATGGGCAACTTCCTTTGTTAGTCTTAAATAAATATGTCTTCTATTCAAACCACTCTTACAATCCTCTTAACTTTCAGATGAGAATACTTTTTAAACTTGTTTTACTGAACTGAAAAATGAGCTACTAATCCAAAGGAAAAGCTGTCAGGTTGTGGTGCAATTTTCACTTATTAGAAATGCTTCTAAAGAACAAGATCAGCTGATAACTTTCTAAGGAAGAAAGTTTGAAACACATTACATATGTCACATGAAAGTCAAAAGAATTCCAGAATGTTCCACCACAATCGATAGCATCTCAACATTGTAACTAATCACAGTTTTGACTTTTGTTTTTAACAGCCAAATATTTGTAGACTGAAGAGACTACCTACCATCAGAGGAAGAATTTGCAATGATAGGCAACTCTGTAAAGAGTTAAGAAAAATAATTCCCAAACACTATGTTGTTATTCACAGGCACTGATGAAAATAACTAGAGATTTCACTATAAGGATAACTGTGGTTCCTGTAGCATTAAAATAATATTGTCAATCGATGATTCACACACAAAGCAGATCAAAATGTTATTCATAAGCTAAATTCACAGATACCTTATCTGAAACATATACTAGCCATATGGTGCCACAACTTCTGTTGCCTGTTGCTAGCATAACAATAGGCTACTGCAGACTTCTACTGGAAGCACAACTTGACAAAACTGTCAACAGAATCCTACCCGCCCCCACCCCAAGAGCTCTGGGGCAATGGCGTGCATATCTATTTGCATTTTTTAAAAAACAGGTGAACAAAGAATAAACCAGATGTCAACTTCAGAAAGCGAGCTGTCTGGTTTGGGAGAGTTAACAGAGTCAGACAAACTGCTAGAGCTCAAAGCTAGACAATGAGCTTCTCTCAAAACACTCTGGCCTTGGGGAGTGGCTATTTAAAACACTTGGCTTCTTTTATTTCATTACTGTGGAAGTGAATTCTGCTCTTAAGTGCCAGCTCAAATGAAGTCATTTTGTTTCACTGGGGTTTTCTTTGATTTTTGTTTTTTGTTTTTTTTTTTTTTTGCAATGTAGTTGTGTAGTGTAGCAAAGAATAGGGCACACAATTTTTAAAAAAATCTTTTCATTTTCAAGCACAAAATCCAATACAGCAGCCAACTTAATGCTTTGATTCTCTACAAATCCTGCGAACAGTTTAAACCAAATGGAAGTTATTATCTTCTTGTGCAGGAACTTTTTGAACATTAGAATGGATTGGAATTTACAACCTAACTTAATGCCACAAAGTCAAGGTGTGAATACTAACAGATAAGAATGGCTGATTTATAGTTGGGCTTTTGTATAAGGGGAAGATTCTCATCTGGTTTACACTACAGAATCAAAAGGATCTTTTTTAATGATATAATTATTTGTGTTGCCTCTGTGCTGTTCCTAAAAATATCTTTTTAGTAGCAGTTATGCATATGCAACAGCTGAAAAACTTTGTCAAAGCATATACTAATATCCAGAATGTCAATGTTTTTGATATTTTTCATTGATAAATGTAAATGCATTTGACTTTACCTAGATTTTATTTAATCTGATAGTGAAATCTAATTATCTAAATAAATTATGCTGGTGTGGGTGCTGTGACAGATACCACAGAACACACAAAGAAAGAAATCAAGTGATCTCTGCTATAATGTAACCCGTAAAGAACAAATTTTTTAAAATATACATTTCTTAGAATGAAGTGAATTAATATTTTGGGGTTATCTTTTGGGATCCCACAAGTGAGATTGTGCCTTGAACTCTTTCCAAAAACCAGTACTGTACTGGATTACAGTAATCAGAAAACTGTGTCCTTAAAAGGCAGTGCAACTGATGTATTTTAAAAAAAACTGCTTCAAAGAATATAAGTTCAATATGTTATTACATAATTAATATTTTCCATAATTAGTAGTTTATGAACTAATAAAACAATAATATTAATCAATGCTTCAGATTCCACAGCAATATATTTTGGTCACAAAATATTTTAGGTTTCCACATATTTCCTCTCATGACATATGATTTCAGTTCACAAAAACACTGGACTATTTTATGTGCATGACTGATGCAAAACAAATTAACATACAAGAAAAGGTAAAATGGTAAGAAGTCCACTTGGCTCTGTAAAACAGGGCTGTAGAAACAGCATTCACACTGTCAGAAGGGAAGCAAGAAAAAAGTCACAGGTGTTTGCACTTGCCTGGCTACTAGAAAATAGGAATCCTTTAAACAACTTTATCATAACAAGGGTAGAGTTAAGAATATGCAGGTTTCTATTTTCATCACTCTCTCATTCTTCAAATTCTTCCTCCAACTCCACCTTTATTGTGGAGTATATTTTTAAAATTACAGTCCCACTCTCACTCAGGAATATGTCCTATAGTACTCAGCGATGTTTACTTCTGAGCAGACATGTATAGGATTGCAGTGTTACCTTCTTACTCTGCTTCTTCAAATAAAATAGTGCTTAACTACCTTACATATAAAAACCTGAACTTATGGTGGTCTATGGCCATAATAAATTGTTCAATTTTTTTTTATCCCTTTGCTACTTTTGCGCCTGGTCCCCCTTTCACATATGGTAATTACGGCAATTATTTGGTACTTAGTATTTGGTAATTACTTTTGGTCAAAAGGGAACACCCCTGGTCTTCCCTCAGCACTCCTCTAGTGCTGAAATTTAGACTGGAAGTTCCTTGGAGCAGAGACATATTTCCTTCTTATGTTGATACATATATTATATGAACAGCCAATTACTTTGGATTCAATTATTTTAAGCAATTCATTAAGCAAGCTCTCAGTTTTCAATGAATAGATTTTTTAATACAAGCTACCTTGGGAAATGCAACCACCTACTATGAAAGAGATATAATAAGTAGCATATAGTATCCCTATGATCTTAGATACAATTATTTGTGAACAGGCGCTCTCCCAAGTATGCCTGATTAGCACTGAGAATTATCTGTAATCCTAAATCCCACTCCATAAAATTAATTGAGAATTCAGTAACATCACATTGTGAAAGATGCGTCTTTAAAAAAAAAAAGAGCAAAACAAAAACATATTAAGCATCTCCATTCTGAACGACATTATGAGATGAGTTTTTGGTAACTATTTCTTCCAATCTTCCAGCACCAGGAAATTACGGTCAGGAAAGGGCCTAACATCAAAATCCAACACCACAAGCCTTGATGTTACACTAGCAGAGTAGAGCCAGTACATGACTACAGTGGCTTAACTGCCTTAGAGAGCGACCAGAATATACATTACATTCGTTAGCTCCTGTTTTTCTCATAATCAAAATTATTAGTTTCACAATTTAAAAAACCCACAAAAATGAGACCATTTGTACATTTGGCATGAGATGTTTAATACCATTCTTCTCAAATGACCATGTATGAAAAAAATAATAAACTACAGCATTTGTTTATTTTTAAATGTACACAGTTATCCAGCAAAGGAAATCTTCAAGTGGAATCCAATTTCCACATGCACTGCTAGTGCAGACAAACATCTAGATGTATTATCTCCATCTGGACCCCCAACAAACAGGCCATGAAGTTCTTCTGGTGGAGATATGGACCAACTGGATGTTGCTGGTACTGACAAGAGCTGGTACTTAAAGAATGGGACTTAATGAGGACTAGTATTATCAGATTTTTGAGGTAAGTATGTAACTGTCACATTTCTAAACAATAGTTTACAGAATTATATTTGAATTGGAACAAAAAAGCATCACACTCCTAAAGTCTTTCCCTAGCTAACAACAACTACAATGTCTCCCACACGTAAAAGGTCCATTTTGAAAGAGAGCAATAAATTTAACTAAAAGAATATCAATTAACAATCACAATCATCACTAAGATAATTATTAGACAAGCCGAAGACTAAAAATTTGCTCACAAAGAATTATAACTGTGATATAAGATATATCTCCAAATTAAAACTATGGGGTATTTTCCTATGCACTCATGACAAATTGTTGTGTGTATAGAGGAAAACAATGGCAAACCTGCTCTGAAGAAACATACCAAGAAAACTCCCATGACAGTTTGCCTTAGGGTCACCATAAGTCAGAAATGACTTGAAGGTACAGAATAACAATAAATAGATTTTTTAAGAAATATTTTCCCCTTTGCTGCTCCCAGTTATAGTAACTTAAATCCCTGTAGATGTCCATGGAGGTCCACAATCTAGAAACTAATTTCCTTTCAGAACTGTGCCTTTATATATAATGGTACTTGAGGGACAGAATTAAATGATCCAGGTTACATAACCAGGTAATAATATAAACATTGTTCACAACTCAGAACCACATTATGTTTAATGGCATTCTTCTTTTTTAATGAGCTACAATATTGTTTAATTTCATGTAGTTAAACATCTTAAGGATCAAACCAGCAATGTCCTGATCACATGAGCATTTAACATGAGTGTCCTGATGCAAGAAATCTTTAAATCCTAAATTAATGAAATAGCTGTAGCCACCAAGTACTACCATTAGAGAAAAGCTGCTGGAATATAAAGTTTTGGAAAAACAACATACTGTATCTTAAATATAAAAGAGCACATATCTTTAGATATATATTCCTTATTGTTATTCACTATCCAAACTGTTTGAAAACTTCTCCATTATGGAAATAACTGCAATCAGTTTAAATTCAATCATTTATTTTCACAGAAAATACAACTACCCAGGTATTCGGGTATCAATGTTCAGGATTATGCTCTGGAATTTCACTTTGCACAAAACAATACTATTTTTTAAAACAACTTTGTGCTCCTTAAAAGATCTTTGCATTGTAGCCTTAGTACAATCCTATTCAATAATTTCCCAGTCTTGAATATCTAGAATATTAATTGGTCTGCCCCTGCTGCTCTAAAGCCATTTTTAAAGCCAACTTTTTTAAAAAAACAGATTTTTTTAAAGGCTAAAACTGAGTTGCTGAAACTTTAACTACAGAGCTACATCTTTTGCAATGTCCTTCTGCCTCCAAGTAGCTGGGATTAACTTTCTTTATAAAAGGAAACTATCACAAAAAAAATTGTGTCACTTCCCAGATCCAGTTCATATCATTAAAATACTATTCCGGTCACATGTAGACACAAATGTTCCTCAAATACCAAACACTCTCCAATTTGTATTCACTAAGAACCCAGTTCTCATTTGTATTACCTAAAGCAGATACTGTTACTCAGAAAACCATATACAACTCTTAACATTTAACTCCAATCTAGTCACTGTAGTACATTCAACAGAGAATTCTCAGGTTTTTAGCACTAAATAAGACATATTATCATGTGATACAGTTGTTTATCTATTTTCATCATAACCAGACATCTAAAATTATTTTTAATACTGGCCAAACCTAACAATGAGGTAAACACAGTAACATTCCAAAGAGAAAAGGGGAGGACAGTTGAAAATCATTACAGTGGTCAAGGATATCCTATTAAATAAGATACTGGGTTTTGAGAGCCCTGTGCACATCTAAAACTTTTAAAGCAGTAAGAATCCTCAATATATAAGTATTATTCATCAATAAACCAGCACAGTGCAAGCATGCACTCAAAAATAATCTAAAATTAATTGTGAAAAGTTCTGTAAATGTCACCAAATTTCCTAAAAAATGTAACACAGTTGAAAATCAGTTACAAAAGTCAAATGGGCCTCAACATCTTCCTCTTTGCCTTCTGAAGTGAGTTATGAATTCTCTGCATTCCATTTGAAAAATAGGTGTGCAGCGCTCGAATTGCAGGGGCAATAAATGAGGCAATGTAACATTGCTCTCTGAATTATGTGAAATCTCTCTAGCGTGTACCATCAATGCAGTCTAATGTCCTTGCACTGGTGTTCCCCAACTATTTATAGAGATGGCAATACACTATGTACCCAAGAGCAACCATTCCAAATTTAGGAATACATTTCTTTTTTTAAAAGCTTGCATGACACAAGAGTGTGCCGCCAGTTGTACTATTTGTGTTGCTACAGCACTGTACATAATTCTCTTTCCTGTCCATGCATTCCAGCCACTAAGATACGTGCATATCAAGACAAAAGGCATACTATACTAAACTCAGCAAAATCTGAGAGTTTAAAAACAACAGCTACCATCCACTTTGATACTTATCCACATGCATTGTGAAAACCTACAGCTAAGGCTGTATGTAATGTTTCCTGACCCATGTCAGCATATGGAATAAAAGATTAGAGGCTTCTGATAAAGAGTTTTAACTGAACTACAGTACTTTCTTTTCCTAAAGGACAAATGACCTCAGATTTGCGCTCTCTCTCTCTCTCTCTCTCTCTATATATATATATATATATCATACCTTAATCTCAGTGTTAATCTGTTCTGATCTATTTCATTTTTAAATCTAAATAATGCTAGGCAAGGAACAGATTTCAAAACTCTCTTTTCTCTCTCCCTCTCTCTCGCACACACACATACAAAACACCATTTCCAATCAGAAAATATAAAACACGCCTGCTTGCTAACTTCTGAGACGTTTATAGAGATCACTTTTCCTTTCCCCCAAATCAAAAGCAGATACTTGCTTCTAATGCCTTAACAACTCTCCTGAGAAACACAGGTGGCTGGCATTTCTTTTCTTCTGGAAATATTTTTGACCAGTGACATCGGTCCCTATTAAAACCAGCCCAAGAAAGCAAGGCCAGGATTATGTGTTTCCAAAAGATCAGAGTTTGGAGGATGGGAGAGGAGTATTGCTTCTTGAACTTTCCTTTGGATTTTGGTCAACTAAACTCCCGCCCTCCTGTCCTTCCCCTTTCTTTCTTTCTTTCTTTCTTTCTTTCTTTCTTTCTTTCACACACTTCGTAAACTGACTTCCTTCCTTGGAAAAGTGTGAATTTGGTGAACAAAGAGGGCTGCTCCCCTTTGGGAAGGAGCTCCAGGAGAAACAGGGAGAGAAAGGGTGGTTCACCAGATGCCTTGGGAAATAAATAATCCTGGGGTTCCTACCGAAAGGAAGTGTTTCCAGGGACAATCTCCTCCTTTGGTTGGAACTGCGACTTTGTCCTCTTTTGGGGGGGCTACAATGTTTCTGCTGACTCCAGGAAATTTTCCACTTGAATGTGCAATTCACCAGCAGCAGCAGCAGCAGCAGCAGCAGCAGCAGCACTTCTGGAGAAAGCAAAGAAGCAGCGAAAGAAAACATTCCTACTTGCATCTTTTTTTAAAAAAAAAATAAAAATGTAATTTTAATTTTTTTAGGGAGGGTTGGAAAAAGTGGAAAGGGGGCGGGAGGAAAGGCAAGCAAAACTTTTATGAAATAAAATTAGTCAAACTCCCTTCTATGCTCAGAAGAACAAAAAAACAAAAAAAAACAAACTCCCTCCAGAGCCTTTTTTCCTGCCTCCCCCCCTCCCCCCAAAAATAAGGCACTAGGAAGAGGAAACTCAAAAGGAGGGAATCATTTTGGACTTTGCCACAAGGCCTGCTCGGCTCCCAACTTAAGTTATAGTCCTCCTGGGCGGAATATATATACATATGTGCATATATACATGTGCATATATACATATGTGTGTGTGTGAGAGAGAAAGAGGGGGGCGCGCGCAAGGAGGCGCGCGGAGGGCGAGGGCGCGCGCGCGCGGCGGGAGCGCGCTCCAAGCTGCA
This sequence comes from Phrynosoma platyrhinos, assembly GCA_020142125.1. Lineage (NCBI taxonomy): Eukaryota > Metazoa > Chordata > Lepidosauria > Squamata > Phrynosomatidae > Phrynosoma > Phrynosoma platyrhinos. The sequence goes on from CM034701.1 coordinate 103,283,788, forward strand.
AGGGTAAAAAAAAAAAAAAAAAGCCAAGCCAAAGCAAAGCAAAGCAGTGACTCAGGCGAGGAAATGGAAGCAGCCAAGGCAGAAGGAAGGCAAGGGCCGCCTGTTGCAGCTCCCACCAAACCCCTCCCCTCCCCTCCCTTCCCCTCCCCAACAAAGAAAGCAGAAAAGCAGCCCAAAGTGCCCCGGTTCTTGGAGCCCCAACTTCCCTTCCCTCTCCTTCCTCGCCGGTGTCCTAATTCCCAAGGCGGGTTTCTTGGGGGTGATAGTGGTAGTGGTGGCTGTTGTTGTTAATAAATATTATTAATTACGATTCTTTCTTTTGTTGTTGTTGTTGCTTTCCACCCTCTCCAAACTGGCCTCACCTGCGGAGACTGAGAAAGAGGAAAGGAGAAAGGGAGGGAAAGGAAAGCAAGGGGAAAAGGAATCCCTCGCCCAAGTAAAGAAAGGACGGAGGACAAACAAACAAACACCCAGCGCCTCCTTTTTTTTTCCCCGCCACACAAAAGCAAGAGCAGCAGCAGCAGCAGCCCAAGGGAAATGGGGAGGGAAGAAGCGCCCTTCCGACACACACACACACACACACAAAAAACTCACACAACACACTTTCTCTCTCTCTCTCTCACACACACACACACACAAAACTTACCTCCACTCCACTCTCCCCACCTTGGCCAACACCACCAGCCTTGTGTGGTTGTTTTTTTTCTTTTTAAAAATATTATTATTGTTCTATTATTATTATTATTATTATTACTTATATCAATTTAATTTCCAAACTTCTTCCAGCTTTTCTTTCTTTCTTTCTTTC
>CM034701.1:103337504-103373648 GCA_020142125.1 Phrynosoma platyrhinos
TGGGGCCCTTAGCAGGCCCAGGTGGTAGTCCTGCTCCCTCCGCCCTGCACTGCCTTGACAGATATTCAAAGACATAGCTGTTTTGGACTGCTTCAATATCAAAAACTATACAGAAATCCTTTGTGACTGAGAAAAAGACATTTCTCATGTAAGTTTCATGGACTCTGCTCCATTTTATCAGATGCATCATTTCTTTTTTCCCAATTACTCTCAAAGAGCCTACAGGATTCCTCTGTATATTTCTAAAGGATGCTGTTCCATCCTCTAGGCAGGAATGTTTTTCATTCAGAAACATGTTTCAAGTGTATAGCAGAGAGTAGGGGATATTTTTTTTTGCTATTGTCAGGAGTGATCCATCAGGAATAATCTGTTGACAACCATATGCCAGTGCTAGGCAGGGTTGAAGCCTGTGGTGAGGAAGGGCAAATCCAAACACATGAAGAGCTGCTTCTATTCCCCCCCCCCCGTGTGTCTCTTCCTCTCCATCCAGTGGAGTCAGGACGGGATCTAGTCATTGTTATCAGATGTAGTGGATATTGACTATGGGGCAGTTGCAGTCGGTATTGACTATGGGACTGTTGTGGCTTCCAAAGGTTTTGGATTATAGGTCCCATTAATATGGTCAGGGATTATTGGCATTGAAGTCCAAAGCTCTAGAAGGCACAATTTGAAGAAAGGCTGAATATGCCCACACTCCTATTCCCAAAGTATTTTGGATTTCTGTGGGTTTATTTATTCTCTGAAAGTAACATCACTTTGTTAAATTTCCCATGTGTAAACATTCATCCTGTACTTGTATGTGGGGGTGGATGATCACATACTGACTGCAAAAATCCCTGTGTAATAAGGAAAGAATGTGCTCATCTGAGCCCACCTCCACTGATGTGAATCCCTACCAATATTTATTTCTTTGCTAAATATGGTCCATAATAAATGTTAATCATATGTAATTAATAATACTTCTGTTTTCCATTTTGACTCATTTTCTCCATTCTGACAAACCCCTTCAGTTTTCCTTTTCTCTTTTCTATTTCATTTTTAATTGTTGGTCCAGACTTTGGGGAACAGATGTTAGCCTTCAGCTACTTTAAAAAGAAGATCAATCCATTAATCTAGCCTTGCAATGTCTGATCTAGTTGCAGATAGTCAGCAAAGCCACCTTTTACCTAGCATATTTGAAGTACTTGTAAGTCCTGTTGATTTCAGTGGGTGAGCTAATGTTTCAAAGAGCTGAACTTTGCCTGGAACTATCTATGCTGCCTTCTGCATGTTAAAAAATAATGTGGAAATTTTGAAGGGAATGAGTACATCTCAAGCTTTAAGCCACTTCCAGACAAGATCTTTGCTGTACAATATTACTGCCCCATTCACAGAATTTTATGGGTGTGTGCCTATGTGTATGTCTCCAAATATAATATTCCATTTGTTCCCTTCCACTTTGCCCCACAGCTTTCTCCATCTTTTTTTCCTTATATCTTTAAGCTAGAAAACAATCTTTTAAAAGGGAAGAAAGATGGAATAGCTGCACAATGCCATTTGAGTGTTAGCAGTGGGTCTCTCTGTTCTAAGCATGCTAGGATGCTATTTAAGAAAATTAAAATGTACTCTAGGAATAGTTTATCATCCAGACAGAAAAAGAATTATGCTTTCTACCAAAGACTATGGAGAAGACCATTTTTGGTCATTCTGGTGATGTCCAAATTCAGTATGATGTATGAATTTAGGACAACACATTCCTCCTTACAATTTGCTATGCTGAAACCATTCTAAATAGAAGCATCTACATGTACTGTTGCCATCTAGTGGGAAGGTAAGTTAAGAATGCAAGTATTGCATTTTGATATATTAAGATTCCTGGCTGCCAAGGGTTACAACATAAATTTTGAGCAGCATCTGATACATGTAAATCCTGAGACTTCCTTATGTCCATCTCCTACTTCGTTCATGGAAAATGGCTGCTGTTTCTCAAATGCAGATAGGCAATCACACAGATCAATCCTGCTTTGCTAAACACTTGCAGCTTCTAGGACTATATGAAAGGTAGCTGCAATGAGGTGAAGATGTTTCTCAGAGGCACACCAGAATTTGAAGCAGCAAGTGTCATAAAGTGTGAAATGAACCTAATTTATAAATGACATGGACATGCATTAGCGAACCAGGTGGGTCTGCAGGACCTAATTCTTACTTCATGTGTTTCTCCTTGGCCAGTGCTTCCAAACTGTGGAACTCCCTTCCAAGAGGGGCTAAACTGACCCTCTCCTTGTTGTCCTTCTGCTCATATGGAAAGTTCTTCTTATTCATTTGGACTTTCACTGGAAAAGGAAGCTTCTTGGCTGCAAAGAACAGGGCTTATAGCAGGTGAGGGCTGTATTTCTTAATTTTTAAAATATTGGCTGGGATTGTCTTCAGCAGTTATGAGATTGTAATTAGGATTTGGGAGCTCGTAACTTTTTGGATCCATGTATATGGTTGTTAGCAACTGAACATGACCTGACAAACTTACCTTTTTCAGTGGCAGTGTGCCAATGAAAGGATTTCTGAGAGCAGTAGCACTTTCTGACACTGCAGCACTCTCCTGGTTACAGGGTGCATTGAGACAAGTGGTTGCGTCAGAATCTCAAGGGGTCTCTCCAGCTGTCTGTTTTCAGCATAACGCACAAAAAGGAGAGCACTGTGGATGTCATTTCCCAGTGTCTCAATTTGCAGTGCCTCAGAAACCCTTCAGTTGGGGTGCTTCCAAGCTAAAAAGATGGCTGTTTGGAGGGTGGCATTTGTCAGATATACCAACAGCATCATTGCAACAGACAATGAGCTCCAGCATCATTACAATGGACAATGTAGGATCTTAGCTATTATTTTAATGGATGCGCTTTTAAACTGTTATAGTTAAATTGTGTTCAATATTAGCACTTGTTTAATTTTGTGCCTTGTTATGGTTCAGGCCCCAAAGCCAGTTAGCCCAACTAGCTAGGTCAGTTGAATTAAATGAAGTGTTTACCTTAGGTACCAATGATTCAGTGGTTCTACTATGGCTTGGACTGATGATAGAAGTGTATCGACACTGTAGGAATAAAGCAGTTTGATACCACTTTAAGTGTGTAGCTCCATCCTATGGAATACTGGTATTTGTAGTTTTACAAGATCTTTTGCCTGCTCTGCCAAAGTATGCTGGTGCCTCAAAAAACAACAAATCCCATGATTCTATAGGATGAAGCAATACACTCTAGTCATTATTTGCATTTATTTGTAATCATTTTGTGATCTGCTTTGGGTCCTAATTATGAAAGAAAGATGGTAAATATCAATATTTTTGAACACATATTATTCCTGATTCACAGTGTGTAGAATTTGTTTTCCCAAATTCTGGCATATTGTAGAAGGTCCCTGCTGACTTCCAGGAAATAGAACAGTACTTATACCAAACGGCATACATTTAAACTAAAAATAATAACTAGATTATTGAATCCATTTTATAAAAAGAATCACAGAGAAAATCCAATGAGGTAGTTCAGGGAATTCAGAAGAAAGTGTGCATGCTTATTCCCAGGGTTGGTCCTACCAATTAGACAGAATGAGATGGCTGCCTTAGATAGCTGATTTAGGGTCTCATAAATTGTTAGCTATTTTAATTTATTATTGTTGTACAAAGGCATGTGTTGTACTTTCGGCCTCAGGTGCCAAACTCACTTGCCTGCTGTGATGGGAATTCTGTCAATAATTTTGCAACTCAATAGTCTCTATGTCAAAAATTATAAGCTTAACAGGTACTATCTGTGTATAAAGACAGGGAATGTTAAAAGAGCCAGCTGAAGTCCTACCAGCTGGTTAAAAGTGAAAGAAAACAATAATAAACAGGAAATTCTGCCAGCAGCTGAAAAGCAAAACCATTATAAAGTTCTCAGGCTTAGCTCTTATGTAATAGCTGCCATATTAGGAAGAACCAGCATGGTGTAGCAGTCCAAGCATTGGCCTAGGACTCTGGGAACCAGGGTTCAAATCCCCACTTGGTCATAGAAAGTGAAGCCTTTAAAGAAAGCAATGGCAAACCTCCTCGGAATAAATCTTGCCAAGAAAGCCCTATGAAAAGCAAATGAGGGCCAATACAGAAGTCAGGCCCTGGTAGCGGTGGATTGGGGTGGCGGCAACCACACGTTGCAGCCCCAATCCTCTTTTCTGCCACCCCAAAAAGAGTAGCAAAATGCAGCCCATTTTGGGGCAGCAAAAGACTGCCCTTTCAGCCATGGTTTTAGCTTTTTTGTGCCCTTTTGGTGCAGGGTGTGCACATGCTGCACCAAGAGGGCATAATGACACCACGCACTGTGAGGACAGGCATGCGGCGTCAGGACAGTATCAGGGTGGAGTCGGGGTGGCCAATGTGTGGCTGCCCTGCCCCAACTCCACCCTCAGGCCAGCCCTTTGTGCCAGTCTGCATCAGCCCTAAATTAAAGAATACCACAGGTCAACATAGGGATCACTAAACACAATGTTCAAACATGAATCAAAGAACATGAGGGACATTGCAGACTGAGCCAGCCAGAAAAATCGGCAGTAGGAGAATACGTCATAAATCAACCTGGGCATAGAATGCTATTTAAAAACACTGAAATTCTGGACCATGCCAGCAACTACCAGATCAGAATGTACAGAATCACAATCACCCAGACAACGTCAACTGGAAAGAAGAAACACTGAAAGTAAACAAAGTTTGGCTACCAAAAACACCAAAATCAAGACACAATATATGCAAATGAACACCAGCCAGGGTCAGAGGATTTCCCCACAGATAATAGCTTTCTAATTAAATAGACACACATATCCTTCCACATATCCTCCCATGCTGAGGCCTTGCCATTCAATAACAGACCAACTCACAGATTAACATATAAATCATTTTTCCATGCCGCCACCCTCTGAAGATGCCAGCCACAGAATGTGGCTACATAGCCTGGAAAAATCTACAGAAAACTATGGGGGGTTGCAGACTGCCAGAAATAGTGCAAATTGAGTCCACTTTTAGGGTTAGGGTTAGTGCTAGGGAATCATGGGAACTGTATTTTATTGTGGCACCAGAGCTCTCTGACAGAGAAGGCTCAATGACTCAGAAAAAAACCAATTCCCATGATTCCCTAGCACTAACCCTAACCCTAAAAGTGGACTCAATTTGCACTATTTCTGGCAGTCTGCAACCCCCCTATGTATGGTGGCTGTGAAACTCTATGACAGGGGTCGGCAACGTTTACAGACCTGGGGCCGGTCGCTGGTCCCAGGTCTTCCGCCGGGCTGGGTGTGTGGGGGGGAAATAGTGGTGCGCGCGCTCATGCATGCGCGCACACCCAGCGTCGCTGCCGCTGCTGCACCACCGCGCGTGCTGCAGCTGCCATTTTGTTTGCCAAAATGACAGCCGCGACTCGTTTATGCATGCACAGTACTCTATGACAGGGTTCGGCGGCGGGGTCAGTGGGGGCTGGTCGGTGGGGGTCGGCGGGCCGGGTGCGGCCCATGGGCTGTAGGTTGCCAACCCCTGCTCTATGAGATACATTGATCCTCCGTTAGGACTGCATATCTGCATAAGCTAGTTTTTCAGATATTTTGCCTTTTTCAATTTTGCAAGAGCAGTTTAAACTACCTCGGTCAGTTAAATAGCAATATCTAAGTGAAACATTTGTTACAATCCAGATTTGGCTCTGTGGCTTTAAGTGCATCTGAGGTTCCCTCAAAAATCAGAGACATTCATTGAGGCCAACTGAGTATCCAAGCCAACTCTCTATCTCTCCCTACCTCCTTTATATTTTTTGTTTTCTATAAATACATATTACAGATGAGGTTTATAGCAAGAATGGAATAGAGAATTGGAATATCCAGTGCTGACTAATCAATGGTCATTGGTTTAAACATTTATATCTAGTATGACTGAAGATCTCCCACAACACCTTATACAGCAGCAATTGCTCTTTGGGGTACATTGGTTGCTACAACATGTATTCAAGAAAGGACTTTCTAAAACAGCAGATTATTGGAGATGTTAATGCTTCCTTAATGCATACATTTTGGAGTTGTCCAATAATAGCTAAATTTGGAAGGAAGTAATCACAGAAATAAATTTGATATTGGAATATTGTTTGTTATTCAAGGATGTGCCCGTTCTTTTGAATTATTTACCTGTTTCTTGGAAATTAATGGCCAACTATTTGCACCCCTTTGACTGCTAAAAGATTGATAATTCATTACTAGAAAGATACATTTTCCTCCACCTGTGATTCAATGAACAGAAGGTCTAACAATACTTGTAACATTTGTACATTTGGTCAGCTTTTATAGACATGTACAACTAATGTTATTATTTCTCTGGTTTTGCTTTTGTTTTCCTACTTTTGTTATACTGGAACATTATTGTATGTAACTGAGAACCCTTTTAAATGTAATTTTTTTTAAAAAAAATTAAAATTTATGTTTTTATTTGTTGCCCATGTTACAATGGTAGAATTCAAAGACAAAGCTGTCAGTCTGAAAAATCTGTATGCAAAGGATTTTGTAGCACCTTTGAGTCTAATTGAAAGAAAGACTCTGGTAACATGAGCTTTCGTAGACTTGAGCCTACTTCCTCAGATGCATGTTTGGAATGGAGAATCTGGAGACAGACCTATGTAAGCCAACCAGTATGAAAATGCCAATTCAAAATTCAAAACCTTGTGGATATGGAGATGAAGTGACAAGTTCAATTTTAATTATGGTTGTTGAGGGACAAAGGCAGGAGGAAGGCATAAAGCTAAGGAGAGTAAATAACCATATGAATGAGTGTTGGAATGTAGTATGGGAACCAGAGAGGATATGTGATGAACTGGTGAAGGGCTCCCTCATGAGGAGGGGAGGTTAGATAGTGTTGAAATCTGAGCAGTGTTCCAGGACTCATTCCCACTATGATTTAAAGTGATATGCTGGTTGCTTTATATGTGCCTCGTTCACACTGGATTCGGTTTCTGATGCGACTGCAATAGTTGGAACTCACTTTGAGACAAATGCAAAAAAAAAAAAAAAAAAAAAGGCTCTTTTTAAATAGTAGTTTTTTTGGTGGTTCTTTTGAAAAGAATCTATTAGCAAGCATGTTCAGCAAGTGGAAACGATGGACCTGAATTGCATCGCACTGGAGGGGAAGGACTAATGGCAGAGGGCTGGCAGAGGGTGTAACCCATCTCACCCCTGGTTTTTAGGAAATCCACCATTCCCCCCCCCCCTCTCCTTTCCCAGGACCCATCCTACATTCCTTCTGCCCAGGAGGAATTGCAAAACGTCCTCCATTCTGAGCATGACTAGGAAAGATGAATTTATATGCTGAGTTTTTAGCTTTTGTGTGTGTGTGCACGTGTGTGTGTATGATGTCCCTCATTTTTGCTGGCAGGTCCTCCATTTGAGTTGAAGGTTTGGCTGGGAAAAGAAACCCACTTTTTTCACTCTCTTTCTGTTGTCTCTCCTCTCTCTTTCTCTCCCTCCCTCCCTCCCCTCCCTCGGTGGCTCCTCAGTGGCCCAAATCCCTTGCCATTTAAGGCTGACTTCATGCGATGCCAGCCTTAAATGCCAGCGCAAGGGCTCCGGCACTAAAAGCACTCCTATATAAATGTCAATTCATGCTTCTTAGTCCTGCTCCAAATGGAAGACCCTTTATAATTCCTCCTGTACAGAAGGTGCAAATGGAGGACATCCTCTGGGAATGGAGGATGACCTCTGGTCACCCTGACCTGGAGTCATTTCCCCAATCTTTCCATTTCATTGATGGTTGTGAGAGTGGGGGGAAACCACTGACAGGTGTGTGGAGGGGATGGAGCCCCACAGTTTTTAACCAGGGTGACCCAACCTCCTCACCTCCAAGGAGGACACGTCTCCCCCTTTTCTGGATATGTCTCACTCTTCCACATGTTGAGAGTGGCTGGGTGGTGAAGACGGAGGTGAAAGAGGAGGACCCCTGTCACTGCTGGACCTGCTCCCGCTGCCCACCAAGAAGGAGGAGACGAGCAGCATTGCCTCCTCGGAGGCACCCGTGAGCACCTCAGAGACCTTCTCCTCCCCACTGATGATGCAATTTGATTGACAGCGGTGCAAATAAAGTGGAAACAACAATAGTGTCAAAAAAGACACAAATTCATGGAATAATGAAATAATACACTGCATGAATGGGAACTATGCATCAGCTTGAATCGATTCAGAGACCTGGTGTCAATGTGACTCGTAAAGCGATTTAAATGCAAGTGGGAATGAGCCCCCAGTAAACTATTATCTCTGTTCCACTGATGATGGACTGGAGATTGTGGAGATATTCCAATCCTGCTATTTCTCTTTCAAATCTTCCTTTGTAGTTCTTTTGTTCAAGGATCCAGATGGTCCTTGATCTGTTCTGAGGCATTCTGAGATGGAATGTCCAGAAGGACTGAAGTATTCTGCAACTGGTTTTTGTGTACAGTATTCTTATACCTTATGTCTGATTTATGTCCAGTTATCCTCTGGTGCAGGGACCTCCTGTTTGCCCAATGCAGAGAGCTGAAGGGCATTGCTCAGTTAGGGGGGATGCAGACAGGCAGCCCTGGACCGCCCTGGGAAGTGGAGGATTGAGGCTGAAGTTGCCCCATGCCTCAGCCCCAATCCTCCCTTTTGCCAGCCCAGAAAAGAGTGGCAAAATGCTGCTCCTTTCAGAGCTGGCAAAAAGGACTCCCCAAGATGCACTGCACAGCTCTTCCACGCCCCTTCTGATGCAATGCATCAAGACGCTGCACCAGGAGGACGTTCTGATGCCGCGCGCCATGCGTAATGGTGCATGGTGTCAGGATGTCCTCAGGGAGGAGTTGGGGCGGCTGGTGTGTGGCTGCCCCTCCCCATCCCTGCCTCGACGATGCTGCAAAGGGCCCATCTGCAGAGGCCCTTAGTCTTAAAGGTGCTACAAGATCTCTTTGCATACTGATATTATAGTGGTGCATTTCAAGTCAATATTCCTAATAGGAAACAAATATAACTGATCAAAAATATTTTTAAAGAGGCTAGGAAACAGCGGAAGACTCTCTGCAGCATAGTTGCTAAGATCCCTAAGTCAGGAATAAAAAAAGCAGAAAAACAAGAGATCTAAGGCATTGGTGGTACAATTCCTAAGGTTTTACAAAGGGCCGAAAAACAGGGGCCAATTCACACCACTGAATTACAGTGTTATTATTCTACTTTAGCTTCCATGGTTCTGTCCTATGGAATCCTGGGATTTGTAATTTGCTGATGCACTGGAGCTTTTCAGCTGAGAATTCTAGATGTCCCCCCCCCTAAACTGCAAATCCCAGGATTCCATGAGATGGAACCATGATCGTCAAAATGGAATCACAATGCTGTAATTCTGCAGTGTGAATGGATTATTGGAGAAAGTTCTCTCAGTTATAGCTGGTATGATTCCTTTGGTTTAAAAGTGAGGGCAGGAGAAAATTAGATCCTATGGACACCTTTTGAGATATTAGATATGGATATGGGCAGGAACAGGTACACTTCAATTATAAATAAAATATAGATATTATAAGAACACTAAGTAATTGGAGAGAGCAAGAGCAAGCTATAACATGATGGGGCAGAGCTGAAAGTTGATTGGTGTTTGCCCAGGGTGATGTTTACTCTTGGATCAACCATATTTCAAAATTTCATAAAACATTATATATGGCATCCTATCACACAAGAAAGGGAGGGTTTTTTTATGAGGTTGTGGTACCACAGTTTTTGGCATACACCATCTGTTACAATTTTGAAAGAAAGAAGCCATAGTAGCTTCTTGGGGAGAAAGATCAAGAGAGAAGGCAGTCTGATGGTTTTATTGTACTTAAAGATACATGAAAGCACTTAAAAGACAAAACAGACTGTGTGTTTTTAAAGTAAAGTTTTGATCATTTGCAGTTCACCTTAAAAATGCCCCCATGTTTGGTTCCTGATGTCCCTCATGCTCTGTTAAACCTCGCTGCAGCACTGTTCCCATAGGAATGTGGCCAATTGCCAGACATTCTCATGAACATTTCATTAAACTCCTTGGCTCTAGTACAAACAAGAAACATTATTTGCCAGCAATGTTTTCCTTTAAAATGTACAAATATTTGAGTTACTCTAAGTTGTCTTTAAAAAAAAATTAAAATTAAAAATAAAAATAGAAAACAAACTCAAGGAATTGCTTCCACTATAGTGAGGCAAACATATATACTTTGTTGTTGTTTTAAACAAACAAAACTTTGTCAGAGCACTTATTCTTTAGAGTGACTCCATTGCATTTCATTCAAATGGTCCTTTGGCATTTAAGGTTGTTGATAACTTTGTAATTGAAGGGTGCTGATATGTTTTAATTTTTTATACTTGAATTTTATTAGTTAACCACATCTGTAAAGTCATAGAATCATAGAGTTGAAAGATACCTCAAGGACCATTCAGTCCAACCCCCTGCCATGCAGGAATACACAATCAAAGCACCTCCAACAGATGGCCATCCAGCCTCTGTTTTAAAATGTCCAGAGAAGGAAACTCCACCACATTCTGAGGGAGTGTGTTCTACTGCCAAGCAGCTCTAATCCCAGGAAGTTCTTCCTAATATTTAGGTGGAATCTTTTTTCCTGTAGTTTGAATCTATTGCTCTGGGTCCTGTTCTCTGGAGCAGCAGAAAACAAGCTTGCTTCTTCTTCCTCATGACATCCTTTCAAATATTTAAACAGAGTTATATCAGTTCTTAACACTCTCTTCTCCAGGCTAAACATATCCAGCTCCCCAAGTCTCTCCTCATAGGGCATGGCTTCCAGACTCTCCACCATTTTGGTTGCCCTCCTCTGGACAAGCTCTAGCTTCTCAACATCCTTTTTCAGTTGTGGAGCCCAGAAATGGATGCAGTATTCCAAGTGAGGCCTGATCAAAGCAGAATGGTACTATTATTTCACTTGATCTAGACCAGGGGTCGGCAAGTTCCCCTTACATGGGACTGGTCCCCTGGTCTTCCGCGGGCCGATGGTGGTGGTGGAGGAAATGGTGGCGCAGTATACCAGAAGTATTGCGCATGCGCGTGCGCGTGCTCGCGCATGCACAGTACTTCCAGAGTACTGCACGTGCGTGAGCGAGTCGTGGCCGTCATTTTGGAAAACAAAATGGTGGCCACAATGTGCGTGGTGGTGGCACAGTGGCAGTGCACGCGGCGGTGGCGGCAGGGGTCGGCGGAGGCCGGTCCAAAGGCCTTGGGGGGCCAGACCCGGTCCGCGGGCCATAGGTTGCCGACCTCTGATCTAGACACTATAACTTCTATTGATGCAACCTAGAATCACATTGGCTTTTTTAGCTGCTGCATCACACTGTTGACTGTTCAGATTGTGGTCTACTCCTAGATCCCTTTCACATGTAGTGTTGTCAAGCTAGGTGTCCCCCACTCTATATTTGTGCATTTAATTTTTTCTGCCTAAGTGCATTACCTTACATTTCTCCATGTTCAATTCATTTTGTTGGTTTTGGCTCAGCTTTCTAATATATTAAGGTCATTTTGAATTTTCATCCTGTCTTCTGGGGTATTAGCTATTCCTCTTAATTTGGTGTCATCTGTAGATCTGAGAAGCATGCCCTCTATTCTTTCATCCAAGTCATTGATAAAGAAATTGAATAGCACTGGGCCCAGGACAGAACCCTGTGGTACCCCACTGGTCACTTCTCTCCAGGATGAAGAGGAGCCATTGTTGAGCACCCTTTGCATCTGGCCGGTCAGCCAGTTACAAGTCCACCTAACAGTAGCATTGTCTAGCCCACATTTTACCAGCTTGTCTGCCAGAATATCATGGGGGACCTTGTCGAAGGCCTTACTGAAATTAAGATATGCTATGTCTACTGCATTCCCTTCATCTACCAAGGTGGTAATTTTATAAAAAATAAAAAAGAGAGATAAGATTAGTCTGGCATGACTTGCTTTGGAGAAATCCATATTGACTTTTGTGATTATGGCATTCCTTTCTAAATGCTTACAGACTCTGTTTAATGAGCTGCTCTAGAAACTTTCCCGGTATTGATGTCAGGCTAACAAGGTGGTAATTGTCTTTTTTCCCTTTTAGAAGATGGGAACAGCATCTACCCTCCTCCAGTCCACTGGGAGTTCTCTGGTTCTTCCAAAATGCTCAAAGATTGTTGCCAGTGGCTCTGAGATTACGTCTGCCAGTTCTTTTAATACCCTTGGATGTAGTTCATCTGGTCTCAGAGACTTAAATTCTTTTAGATTAACCAGGCATTCCTGTACTACCTCTTTACTTAATTCTGTGCTGCATTTCCCCTATTGTGTCCTCTGCTCCATTTTCCTCAGGTTGAGCACCCTTTTCCATTTCTGAGAAGACTGGGGCAAAGAAGGTGTTAAGTAGTTCTACATTTCTCTGTCCCCTGTTAGCATTTCGCCATCTTCTCCACACAATGGCCCTACCGTTTCCTTTTTCTTCCTTTTGCTATGGACATACTCCCAAAAGCTTTTTTTTTATTATTGTTCTTAACCTCTCCAGCAAGCCTGTGCTCATTCTGCTCTTTAGCTTTTCTCACTTTAGCCCTACCCATGCTAGCTATTTGTTTGAGTTCCTCTTTGGTGATTTCCCCCCTTTTGCATTTCTTATACATTTAAAATGTAGCCCAGTTGAAATTTCTTTCGTCATCCATCCTGGTTTCTTGAGACACCTCCCATTTTTCCTCTTCTCTGGAACTGTTTGCAATTGTGACTTCAATATCTCACTTTTTAGAAACTCCCAACTGTCCTGAACTCCCTTCTCTTTTACTATTCCTGACCATTGGATCACACCCAATATTTCCCTAAGTTTATCTAAAGTCACTTAGAATTTTGTCATTGTTTCAGAAACTAGCAATATAGTGCTTATGCATGTTTTTTCAGAAGTAAGGCTGCTGCCACATTGCAAAAGCAAAACAATTTGGAACCACTTTAACTGATTCAGTGCTATGGAATTCTGGGATTTGTGAGATATTTAGGCTTTCCTATAAGAGAGGTCTCATGCCCTACCAAATTACAAAATCCAGAATTCCATAACATTGAGCCATGGAAGCTAAAGTGTGTCAAACTGCTCCATTTATGCAGTGTGCTGGCAGTCTTAGTCTATGTTCAACAGGGCTTAGTAATTAATAATTAGTAATTATATTTTGGATTGAAGCCTAATTGATTCATATTTTTTAAGACATTTGCTTACATATAAAAATTGTTGACTGCTTTTCTATATTAGCTATTTAGAGAAGTATATAGTGGGCCCTTGTTATCCACTGGTGCTTGGTTCCAGAAACACCTCCACCCCCCACCCCAGATACCAAAATCCATGGATGCTCAAGTCCCGTTATATACTATGGTACAGTAAAATGGTGTCCCTTATAAAAAGTGGCAAAATCAAAGTTTGCCTCTTGGATTTTTACAAACAATATTTGCAAGCTGTGGATGGTAGAATTTGTGGATGAAGAATTTGTGGATATAGAGGACCAACTGTACATAACCCCTCCAAACCTGAGGGAAATGTCATTCACCTGTGCTCCAACCTGGCAGGATGCACCTCCTTCTTCCCATGCAGCTGATGTAAAGTAGGTTGGGAGTAGGGAGTTATGATTGTCTCAGTATTGTCATAATTGTTGACTGAGTAGCAATCATGAATACAGAACAGTTACATCCATAACTGCCACCTGGTAGACAGACAGAACCAGCTGGGCATGACCTGGTTGCTTATATCCCCAAGGTCCCTTAAAGGGATTCCCCAATATAGTGGGTATGATGGGTCCAAAAGCCCAAAGTTGTGAAATCAATACAAGTAGAGTGCTGTCACTACAAACCTCTCATTTGTTCATAAGCCCAAACAAACAAATGAGGGTATAGGGACTGTTGTGTATGGTGAGAAAAGCAGTTTATAGCCATCTCTTTCTCCTAAGCCTGCTCTTTGCTGGCCAACCAGGCAGCCTGTGATTGGGTGGCTTTCTGCTTCATGGAGGAAATGTGTGGGTTTCTGGGAAAAAGAAACAGCTCTAGTGCCTGGACCATGGCACCCATCCTAACTTATCCCTCAGCCACAATCTGCAAACTGTAGTTCTTGGAGAGTAGGGAAATGTACTTCCCAACTGAACATATTGGTTGGGGGATTCTGGGAGCTGTGGTCCAAAAAAGGAACTTCCCCAAGCTCTGAGTCTTATAGGTGTACTAAGGCAAAGTCCCACTGAGCTCAATGGAGCATACCTGTGAGGAAGTCGGTATAGTATTACAGTTATTTAATTTTAAATAACTAGAAATTCTGTACTAATGGCTTGGCTCCTGTTATGCTGTTGATCTGAACTAGTAGAGCCAGATTTCTGTTTCAGGCAAGTATAAATAACATCTTTTGAATCTGATGTGAGTTAAACAAAAACCAGTGAAGTCAATACTCTTGTCCTTTGAGTCACACTGCACCATTTAATCATTGATTTAAATTGGGAGCTCTGCTTAAATACCAGTGACACAATATAGCTATAAAAACATGCAGCACAATGGAGCTATTACATTAACAGGAGATGAGCAATATCACTCTTGACATTTGTGTTTACTAATGTTTGCATGTTTAAAATAACCTGAAAGAAATGAATTCTTTCAGCTCTGTAGGCATTTTTCAAGTATCATTCTAAAGTATTTGGTTCCATTTTTAGTAACCTAATACTGAACTGTGGGATTCAGTGGCTCAAGTAGTTAAGATGCTGATTCTGTTGATGGCAAGATCAGCAGGATGGCAGTTCAAAACCTGGGTGCTGCATGATGGGGTGAGCTCCTGTCACTAGTCCCAGCATCTGCCAACCTAGCAGTTTGAAAGCATGCACATGCCAGTAGATAAATAGGTACCACTTCAGTTGGAAAGTAAACAGCATTTTGTGCAATCATGCTGGCCACATGATCACAGAGTAGTCTCTGACAATGCTAGCTCTTCGGCTTAGTAACAGAGATGAGCACCGTCCCCTATAGTCAGACACAACTTGACAAGCTTGTCAACGGGGAATACCTTTACCTTTACCTTTAATACTGAAGTGTACATCTTTTAAACCCAATCTGTATTCAGTTTTTTAAGTGCATTGTGATAGTTTGCATGTTAACCTTGTTTAACTATCTTGGTTCTTAAAACAACCTGGCCTTCGTGTCACATATAGTGCCGAATCCAATGTAATGTTTCTGCTGATAAAACAGTTTATCAATGAAAGTGGGAGGACTGAACACACACACCATGCATCCTTGAAATTTGTTTCAGAGGGCTGGAAAACCCTTCATGGCCATATGTAGGGCTACAATGGGGCAGGGAATGGAAGAAAGTTATGTCAAAGTAGTCGATGTTTCCTAGCAGAGCCTGGGGCGTAGGTCATGAACTTAAAAATAAAAACCAAATTTGATTGGAATACAGTGTTTTTATCCCATACATCTTAATCCTAAATTAAGTGAGATGTTGAATGTCTGAAAGGAACTTACTTGTGCAGGATTCTAGGCCAGTGATGGCAAACCTTTTAGGGCAGGGGTAGGCAACCTTTCCCCTTTAAGGGCCAAGGGACTTCAGCTCCCAGAAGCCTCAGCCATGTTGGCCAATAGTCCCATGTTGGCCAATAGCTCCTGGGATTCTGGGAGCTGAAGTCCCTCGGCCCTTAAAGGGGAAAGGTTGCCTACCCCTGTTTAGGGGCTGAGTGCCCAAACTAAAAGGCCTTATGGCACCAGGTGTTACCAGTGTTACCTGGTAACAGAGGCGGGACTTCTGCTCTGTGGGGGCAGGACTTCCAGGGTGGGATTTCTTGACCCTGCCCTCCCAGCCATTAGCTGCTTCTCTAGAGACAACTGAAGGCACGGGGGGATGGGGGAAGAAGAGGAACAGGCGTGCACCTGTTCCTCCTCCTCCCCCATGTTGTCCCTGGCTTTCAGCTGTCTCCAGAGAGGCATCTAAAGGCCAGGTAAGGTTGAGAAGGAACCAGAGGCAGCTGAAGGCCTGGGACAGCCAAGAAGGAGGAGGAACAGGCATGCACCTCTTTGTCCTCCTTCCCGCTCTCCATGTGCCGGGGAAATGGCTTCACATGCCATCACGCGTGCCATAGGTTTGCCATCACAGCTCTAGGCAACAGCATAATATGAAAGCCTTCTTAACCCATGCCCTAGTCCTAAGTGGGTAGCAATGGGTACCTTCTAAGCCAGTAGCTCTGAACCTCTAGTCTTCTGGAGGTTTTGGACTTCAGGTCCCAGGAATCTAAGCCAATGTGTCCAGTGCTTAGGAATTTTAGGTGCCTAACATATGGAAGACCAGAGTTTGAGGATCAGTGTTATAAGCTGCTTTTTACAGATCATATGTTGCTAAATGTAGTGCGAAATACTGCACAGGCAAAGGTAAGGACACAGACTGACAGTGCTTCCTGAGGCACCATCGTGCAATTTCATCTTCTAATTTCATTGTCCAATCAACATGCATAGGATTTTGAGGTTCAGGTGATGCAATATTCCATCTGTAGTCCTCTATTTTCCCACCATGTCTTGTACCAAGTTAAAGAAGAGGATAGTAGCAGTGCATGTCCATTTTACTGGTAGCACTAGAAGCCATCTAGTACTAGAAACATATAAGTACCTTGGTGCTGCATCTATGCAAAGATATTGTGGAACTGCCAGTGGTGTACCTAGTATATTTGACACCTAGTGTGGATCATTTTTAAATAGCCCCTTCCTCTCTTCAACAGTATTATCTGGTTCTGGCAAAGCTGTTGGCTGGGTGGGAGAGGGAAGCAACTTGCTTGCTTTCCTGGCCAGTGGACCTGTTAGACTTGGTAGCCCCTTCCCATCTGTGGCTGCATGCACGAGAGGGCTAGTGCTATCTGGGGGAGCTGCTGGCTGGGTGGAAAAGGGAGGAGTCTCGCTTTCCCTTCCAGCCAACAGACTTACCAAACCCAGAAGGCAACCATCAGACCCACCAGACCTAGAAGGCAACAGCCACTGGTGAGAGTGAGCTGCTACTGCTGCCCCACAGCCTTTCTGGGTCTGACAGAGTGGCTGGCAAGAAAGGGAAGTGACTCACTTTCCTGCTCAGTTAGCAGATTTACCAGACCTGGAAAGGGGTCTTTTTCCACCAGCATGGCAGATGACACCCCTCTCTGAGTTATCAGTCATGGTGGTTTGCAACCCCTGCACTCCCTAGTAACATCCCTGGGAACTGCCACAGCTTGTACATTTACATTTTATGACACTGCATGATGTTGGTATCACTTGTAATTGTCCCAAGCTCTCCCAGTGCTGCAGTCATCTTACTGATTTTTCTCAGAAGCACTGGAGTGTCTTAACATCTGCAGCTTTGAATATCATTGGTGCTTCCCTAACTATGATGTTTTCAAGCTATAATATGAAACAATATACAATTTTTAAAAATACACTAGTTAATAATATTGATTTATGGTTGTATTGCAGATTTCTTGTGCCAGAATGCTAGGCATCAATTCATCAGCCATCCTTGTCTCTGGATCAGAGCTGAGCTGAGCTCAGCATCCTGGAATGCAGCTCTGTGCCATTTCCAACAGCTTGCCATGAAAACACATAAATCCAGAGATTCTTCTAAGAAGGATTTTATTCTTGGTTGCAAAGTAAATAGAAATTAACTATATACGTACATCCATTTTGCAGGTAGAGAGAGAGAGTGAACAACAGAACACAATAGTGAAGTCGTAGGCTTTCATGGCCGGCATCCATAGTTTTTGTGGGTTTTTCAGGCTGTGTGGCCATGTTCTAGAAGAGTTTCTTTCTGACATTTCGCCAGCATCTGTGGCTAGCATCTTTCTCTGAAGATGCTAGCCACAGATGCTGGTGAAACGTCAGAAAGAAACTCTTCTAGAACATGGCCACACAGCCCGAAAAACCCACAAAAGCTAAGAACACAATAGTTTTATGTTAAAACGAAGAAGACCAAACCCCAAACTCCACCTCTGGGTGGTAACATGCATAGACATTCGCTGAACAACTCTAACCCAGCCCTCTTGCTGTGAGCCATGTTTCATGTGATCTTGGTTCACACACAACAAGATTACCTAATCGTTTATGTCAGGGGTAGGCAACCTAAGACCTGGGGGCTGCATGTGCCCCCCGAGGCCTTTGGACCAGCCCCAGGCTGGTCCTGGCACCGCCCTCCACCGCCGCTGCCGCTGCCGCCACCACCTGGCATGATGATATTGATTATTGTTGTTATTACTTGTTCTTGGGGTTTTCTTGGCAAAATCTCCACAGAGGTTTTGCCATGGCTTTTCTGGGGCTAAGAGAGTGTGCATGCATATATTTTTTAATTTTTTATTTTTTTAAAATTAATATTTATTTATTTATTTATTTATTTATTTATTTATGGTGCTTCGGCCCCCCCAATTGTCTGAGGGACAGCAATCCGGCACCTGGCTCAAAAAGGTTGCCTATTCCTAATTTATGTTTTAGTTTCCTCTGTTCCCAGAACTCTGTGACCTTGCTGTGTTGCATGTGTGTGTTGTTTACATTTACCACCGGCAGGCTCCAAAATTTTCCCAGTAGAAATTTTCCCACATCTGTACATTTCCACTTTAACTACATATCCCAACATTCATAACAAATAAACCAGTAAATGAAAACAAAGAAAAATCACTACAAGAAGGAGCCAAACTAGGCAGATGAAAAACAAATGTAATACAGAACCAACTATAAATAAATAATAATTATGGCCATATTTAAAGCACAGAAACATTGCAAAATATAGTCGCTACAACTTATCCTAATATTAAAGAATATTTTATACCATAGAAAATATGATTAAATCATGACCTAAAATGTGAATTCCAAAAATTAATAAACAATTACCATTTTAATACATTAATCATGTTATAATTGTGTTATCCTCTCCTACGTAGCCTATTTTGAAGAATAAAGAAAGTTCTATACAAGCTTTTAGAATGGAGACTGCAGTCAGGATATCAGAAGAAGACTAAAAATGGGAAGGGTGGCAATGAGGGATAGGCAAGCTTATAAAGGGTAATGATATCAAACAATAAAGTTAGAATTGTCCAAGCCATGTATGGATGCAAGAGCTGCACAGTGAAGAAAACTGTTCTGCTTAGGTCCTGTAATTTCAGGTCCTGTGATCTCCCTGATTGAGTCTGTCCATCTGGTGTGTAGTCTTCCTCTTTTTCTACTATCCTCCACTTTTCCTAGCATTATTGTCTTTTCTAATGAGTCAAGCCTTCTCATGATGTGGCCAAAGTACGACAGCCTCAATTTTACCATCCTGGCTTCCAGGGAGATTTCCGGCTTTATCTGCTCAAGGACCCACTTGTTTATTTTTTTGGCTGTCCATGGTATCCTCAGCACTCTTCTCTAGCACTACATCTCAAAGGAGTTGATTTTCCTCTTATAAATGGATTATGAAGCAGCTGAGACTGTGCCAAGCCAGCAAGAGCTGAACCTTTTAGGAGAGGACTTAATCCACTCCATCTGGCTGCCAGTTTGGGACCATGGCAGTGACCCACTTTGGGAGCAAGCTGTACAGTCACTGCAGTCCCAGCCCAGTCAGGGCTGAAGCAGACTCTAGTGAGTCATGTCTGGAGTTCTCTCATCCATAGTGTCGCCTAAGTTAGCATTGACTTGACAGCAGTTAACAACATAACAGCTGCTTTTATTTCCTTCAGATGATAAATTGGATTACAAAATCAGTTACCTGCATAAGCTTGGAAAGCCAAGTTCACAGAATCAAAGGCAACTCCTTTATTATAAAGGGAAGATTTCCTCTGATTGCAGAGTCACAACTTTCCAAGTTCAACCAATGACTTCAATAGTTGAAGAAGACATCATACGTAGTGTAATTGTTGTGCTATACTAAATATTGAAATTTCTTTTGAGATCTTGAACTAAAAATGTCCAATCTGATTGAAATAAAAATGATCTAATTTCATCTAAACTTTAATCAACTCACTCACAATGATTTTTTTCTGTGGAATCAGTTCACATACCTGGCTGTTAAGACAACCAACAATGATGTGCAAGAATTGTGCTCAAGTGATGTGCAAGAATTTGAACAAGCCAGATTTAACCAGTGATCAATGGGCACAGAAGTTAGACTTGTTCCAGTGCTGCTTTCCCCCTCCATAGTCAAGAACACCTTAGGTTGTGAGAGAATAAAGATTGAGATGAAAGGAGATAAAGAGAGCTTTGTGTTCCACCTTAAAACAATTCAAGAAGATGCTTAACTCGATGATATTTTAAAAATCAGGAAAAGGTGAACTTTTCTTTGCAGGATGTTCAACCATTTCTTTCTCACAATATGCACCATAGTGACTGACTTTCAGGACAGGCAAAATGCCAATTATTCATTCTGGATCATAAGGGGTGGAAGAGGACTAACACAACCACTATTGGGGATGACTCTCTATTAACATATGTAGGACAAAAGAATTTAACAAAAAGTAGCTGATCCTTGGACACATGATGAAAGTGTAACTACTGAAAAATAGAAGTGTGGAACAAATTAAAAATGTTCAAGATTAGTTTAAATAGACTCATTACTATTTGTTATGAATGTGTAATAACATGAATTAGCACATGTTTGCTTGGCAGCTGGGTCTACCTGCTTATATTACTGAGCTTTCTATTCTTACCATCTCTCTGCACAACATTTAAATTGCCAAAAAATCTTGAGACCCAACTAGATGTAATGAGTAACGAAATACCTTTGCTTACATATAAAAACAAGGGAAGGAGATATACATGTGTGAAGGAGGCAACATCATTTTTCTTCTGCATCTGTTCCTTGAAACAACTTTCCTTCCAGTCCTATTTTTGATATGCAAGTTTAGCCAGAGTGGTGGGAAGATCCTTGGTGCAGGGGAAAGAGGCAAATTTACCCTACCTTTAGAAAAAGATGTTATTTCATGGGGGGTGTATGTGCATGCGTGCGTGCACACACACACATATGTTTAAGACCTCCCGCTCTCTGTTTAATGGGTACAGTACAGAGAATTGAATGACATGCATGTGGCTGCCCTTATGCCTTGCCTTTCAGCTCAAACAGAAAAAGTTTAATCTTTGGATAAAGACTATTGAGAAGAGATGGTCATGTATTCCACATTTCACCTTCTAGCTTGTTCATCTTCTACCTCCTTCCTCCATCTGTTGTTGGTGTTGCAAATTTAGCAGTATAATGGATAATTATTTCAATTGGCTCACCTTAGTGAATTAAGGGATTCAGCTTCTAGGAGAAACAGTTGAGGGTTTCTCCTGCTTTTAAATTCTGTCTTAGGATGTATTTTCCAACATAATCTTGTAAAAATTGATAGCAAGCTATGACTGATCTCCTATCTCTTGCTTGTAAAAAGTGCTTGCATGTAGGCCAAGTTAATTAAAACTTTATTGCCAGTATGGTAGGCTCTGAACTGCATTATGCATGTGGGCATGTGTGTGAATGGATTTGAAAGGCATAACTACATGCAAATCAGAAATTATTAACAGAACACTAAAAGGAAAAGAATGCTTAACAAAGTCTCCTGCTGTCTGGTATATTCATTATCAGTTAATACGTTTCAATTCCCTCTTCTCCCTAGATTCCAAGGGCCTAACTACATGTTAATGATGTGATTAGCCATTGGATTGTGCATTAAAAAAATCAGGCATGACCAGGATGGAGAGTGGGATCAGCACTGCAATATGCAGGGAGGGAAGTAAAAATTTTCCTTCTCTAGCTGGGCTCTTGGTAAAAATTGCCTTCTTGTTTAGTAATTAGCTTTGCATTAGGGGGAAAAATCTCTCATTAGGTGCAAAGGGAAATCCTCCTGCCACAATTGTGAGTGTAATGGGTGTTGGTGGTATTGAAATAGCAAGCGATGAGAGAAGCATTAAACTTCCCCATCATTACCAGTGTATGATGTTCCACTTCTCACCCTTTCATTCTGATGACTCTTGGACTCAGCTTTGATACCACCTACTGTTACTCCTCCCACAGCTTCGCAGAGGTGGCATCTACATAGGACCTTATCACACGGGGTCATAGCAGTGCCATCTCTGTCCCATCCCTGTCCTATCGCGCTTCCTTTTACAGATTCCCCTTTTGCAGGAAATGCAATTCCCAGTCCGAACCGAAATTAAAAAGAACGGGGATAATTCCGGATGATGCATATGGATCCGCATTGGGACGGGGATGGCACGGGGATGGGCGCAACGTCGTGTGATCAGCGGTGGCAGGAAGCGCGATAGGACCGGGAAGCGACGGGGATGGCACCGCTTCAGACCCCTGTGTGATAAGGTCCATAGTATGGCATTTGGGTTGATCCTAATGAAACTACTGCCTACCATGGATTGTGGGATTTCTCTCATGGGACACTGCAGCTTCCTTTGGTTTGTGTACATCTTTATGATAGCTTCTTTAAAACATCACTACAATATTTCCTTTCATCCCTGTGATTACGGTTAAATCAACTGGACATTGTCACTAGTTTTTCTGGCCCTTTTTAGGCCATTTTAGGTCCAAGAGGGAAGAAAACGGGCCTCTCCTGGACTTTTATATTTTTAAAAATCACAAAACCGTCCTTCAAGCCCCAGAAGGCATGCAGGGCAGAAAATTGTTGGACACTGCCTCCCTCCAAAATAGCCCAAAAGGCTACATTTTCCTCACTCCTGCCCTAATATAAAGAAAATCCCCTTAGGCTCATTTTTCCTTAAAGGGAATCCTTTTCCCTACTGGAAGGATAAGGTATCTCTAAATGCACTAACATGTAGGATGATACCCTATTAATTTAGGAACAATAAAATGCAGTATATACTTCATTTTATTATTGCTGGATATACAGCTAAGCATGAATGACTTATGTAATATTAGGTATCAAGACTATCTGGACATTTACTATGAATGTTGTTGTCAGATTATGTAATGTACCAGCACCAGTCTTTACTTCATGTGGGGCTTAATTGACTGTTAACTGTGAAATATTTGTTGGATCATAACTGTTTCCCTTTAAACATCAAATACTCTACTTAGCCACAACTGAAAATTCATGAGCGTTGGCTTTCAAGTACAAAAACCAGGAGAATAATAACTTTTTAATTTGAAATGTGTAAACCACAAGCATGAAAGAAAATCTGAAGTTGGTCAAAGGATTATCAAAGTGTCAAATGAAAACTAAGGCATAAGAAGGCAGTAGGAAATTTTTAATATTTTATACAGAGGCTGCATCCACCACCATGGCTCAATGCTGTGGAATTCTGGGAATTGTAATTTTGTGCAACATTTAGCCTTCTATGTCAGAGAGCACTTGTGCCACAACAAACTACAAACCCCAGAATTCCACAGCATTGAGCCATGACAGTTAAAGTAGTGTCAAACTGAATTATTTCTGCAGTGAGGATGCAAAGTTAGTTTGGTCAAACTATGTGAAAAATACTCTTTCATGTTGATTATTGGCTTGGGTGTGATTCAAATTGCCTTTGTAGATTTGTGATATTAATGGTTCATAAATGGAATTGTTGTGGCAAGTATGTATATGTGCCTTCAAGGGCCCTCTTGACTTATGGTGAACCCTTACATTTCATAGGATTTTCTTAGGCAAGGAATACTCAAGAGGTGGTTTTTCCACTTCCTTCATCTGTTGTTTAGCCTAAAGCACCTGGTATTTGTTAGTGGTCTCCCATCCAAGTACTAACCCTAGTGGCTATATTAGAACACCTTCCATACCCCACACTGTACTTAGGGAGTTTCCCATATTTTCATATCCCATATCTGGAGATAGCATGTTTTTGAGAGATCAGTTACCTTTCAGGAACACTAGGTCAGGTTCCCAGAAGAAAAGGAGTGTGTCCCAAGGCATGTACACATCCAGGGAATGGGACAATCAAATCTAGATGGGTGTAGCAATTGCTCTTTTCTTCCTCAGGTCATCTGAATTTCCTCTTGCAACTTAAGACAAAGGATCTCCTTGCACCCAAAGTAGTAAGCCAACTTCTCTATCTATACAGCCAAACTTCCCTGTCCATCCATCCTGGGGATATCCTGATCTAATTACTGTTTTTGTCACACTAAAATTAAAGCTATCAACTAGTCCAAAATCCCATTGTCAATTCCTAAGAAAGGACATCCAGCCTTTATTACCTGGTGAGACAACCCATCACTTGGGGCTATATTTTAGGTATAAATATTGGTTCCAAAAGCTAACCTCTGTGCACACAGCCAGCATGCATGTCTCTGTGTTGTCCTTGAACCTCTCAGTCTGAGCTACTCATTTTCTATGGTCTGCTCATCAGACAGGTAATTATCACTCCCCTGCAAATTGCTCAGACTCCATTATCCCGTTTCCATATTTCCATTTTGGTTAGCTCTGTATGCTGCATCTCTACGAATTGCTGTTGTATGTGTGTGATGGTACTCTGCATATCTTCTAAACACAACTCTCTTAATACACCCCAAACTTGGAGTTCTCTTCAGTTATTACTGCTATACACAGGTGCAAATGGTCCTAAGGTTTACCCAAGCCCTTTGCAAGCAAATTTCCCCAACAATTAAAGAAATACTGTCATACTAGGTGGGGACCTTTATTTGGGTAACAGCTAAGAAATGGAACTATAAATCAGAAAGTCCAATCAGCATAAATCAGGAAGGTTAAACTCTTTCTGTACTGTGACCCTACAAAGGGGTCTTAGGGAAACCATTCTCTTTCACTTTCAGCCTATCTACAATGTGGACAATCCCAGTCTTCAGCAATCCATTCAGAGTATATATGTGCTGTGAGGTACCTCTTTCTTCTTCAGCAGTTATAGCTGTTTCTGTTAATTGATTATAAAATCAGGTTGATGGTTAGTATAAACTTCAAAGTGATAGATGCAATAAAATATGGACTATCCAATCACCAAGGAAGATATTTTCACAAAGATTCTATTAAATACAGAAAACACATATTTGGTGAAATAATTTCTTTTATTGAAATAAAAACTTGTAACCAACTAATTTGTGTCACAAATTGTTTAACTTAAAGAACCAGCAATTCCAATTATCACATGATTTTTGTGGTCAATGATGAATCTCAATTAAAGAAAAACACCTGAACCCATAAGAAGAAAACTGAATGTAGAGTTCACAAATACATTATATTTATTTTTATAAATGCTATTTAATTTGCAGTTGAAGGTGCATTGATCTATTAAACATCAAAGGCAATATCTTCCGTGTGTAACTGAGAACATGTAGATGACAGACAATGTATTCAGATTCAGTGTACAAGACTGAACATCAGTTATACTTAAGCATACCATTAACACAGAATACCTGCACTTCTCAAGCTATTCAAGAACTTCCAATATTCAGCTCACAACTGGATAGTTTATTTTTTCTATCAATTAAGTTTCACATATATATTCCAAGGTACTTTAGTAACTGGAATTTTTTTGGCTGATTTACAATTGATTTTAAATATCTATTAATTTAACAACCTCACATACACACAGCAGCAGTCACTTGTTCAGTTCAATGGGTTAAATACTTATTGATTATACCTCACATAGTGCACTGGAGGAGGTGCAAGTCCTTACTGCAAAATTCTCAAGACTGCAAGCTCTCACTCATTAGAATGCCAGTGAAAGGATAGAAGCATTTATTCATGCAAGCTTATCTGTTTTTATAATGTATCCCTCTGTTAACTGGTAATGAAATTCCATTACAAGATCATAGTTTCAAAATGCTGTTGTATTCTCTACTGCTTTGAATATTTATGGACGCTTTTGGAAAAGAAGCCAAATTAATTTTTTTTAAAAAAATAGTTCAGTACCTAGTACTAAAAAAATATGCTTGGAACAGAGCGTACATGAAAATAGAGGAATGCTAATTTGGAATGATAAAAAGATTAAAAATAGGCACAAGCTATTTGAACTGATCAAGTGTCATTTATTTTAATAGCCATCCATGCAATATGCCTGCTATAAAAACCCCTCTCACATCTGATCTTCCTTTTTTTCCCCTAAGTGAAATTACTGTGGTAGAAGGAAAACAGCAAAAAGGCCAGAAATTATCAGATGAACAGCTTTGTTCTTGAGTAAGATAGCTTAACTAGTTTTGAGTCTTAGGAAGAGTTTTCTCACAGAATATTTTCTCAGAAACCACAAGGGTTAAAAACTCCTTCATTCTCTTTGAAAGATGAAATTTTTAATATTTCAATTTTTTTAAACAGGTTTAATATTCAGGCCTAAATCCAATGTTTAGTTTCAGCTAAACCATTGGAAAATAGAATTTATCTAAATATTGACTTATCAAGTTTTCAATGATCTAATAGTCCTGTTTTATTAGTACTAGCTACTGGATTTAGTACAGAGTTAATACCATTTATTGTCATGTGCCTTTAAGTCTTTTCTGATTTATGGTGCCCCTAATACCATGCCAGGGAAGAAAAAGAAAACCAATCAGCCAGTGAACTCACCCCAAGACTTTTTGGCCAAATGACCAGACAGTACGATCTCTAAAATGAGTAAAAAATATAATACTGTATATTTTACATTAGTGGAAATCTGCTAATCTAAGTGGGCTTTCTGCTAAGCGACAGTCAACAGGAAAGAGCAGCACAATAATAAAAGGATATGGAAGAGGAACCCACCTTATAAACACTGGAAAGTCATTCCAGTTCACATGTTTGACAGTTTCCAAGATATGATTATCTTCAGGAGTACATGAAACTGCATCGCAGGGCTATGATTCTGTAAGGATTACATAGCAATGGCAGTAACAAGTACATTTCTCTCCTGTTTATCAGTGATCTAGAACTCCCTAAGCAATTTACAATGTGTAACCCAATTGCCCCCAACAAGCTGGGTATTTATTTTATCAACCTACGAAAGGATAGAAGACTGAGTGGACCTTAGAGCCTTCTTCTAGAATTGAATTTACAACGTTGTGGCTGCAGCACCAGCATTTAAGCACTGTGCCACCAGGGCTCTTTTGGATTACACAGATCCAAAGTGCAAGGTTGCACACATGTGGATATGTGAGAACACATGACCACTGTGATCTGTGCAGTCATCTTTTTTCTTTTAAAAAAAGAAGCTATGATCATCCAAATTACAATAATTGTATTCACTTCTCATGGGGAAGTAGTGCTTTTTAAATCTGTGCTTATGTGAATCTGGCTACCTTGTGAGTCCTCACATGCAAGCTGGCAGGCAGTATGCATGGTGCCTGCCAAAAGATGAACAGGCCAGAGGGAGGAAGGATTAAAAACAGATAAAAGACTTCTTGTGGCAGTTTTATAGCAGCAATTTTTGCTTTGGTCTTCTTTATCTAGTTCATCAGTCTGTGCTTTTAAGACTATGGAGCAACTATGTCATAGCCCTATAGAGGTATAATATAATTACAATGCTACTCTTATATTGCTAGCATAGTTTTGGAAAGTGTATTTATTTGCTGATACAAACAAGGCATTATTAACTCTAAAACTCTTCAACAACAAAGGAGACAAGTGCTATGTAAATCAGGACTTTATGGTATGGTAACACAAATTTATTCAATTAGGTTAACACTAGTTTTAAAAATTAAAAGAATTATAGATTTGATATAGAAATAAACCTGCTTCTATAGTTATATATTTATCTATATATTCTATGTTTTCAGATGCAATAAATATTAGATATAATCTATAGACTCTATTTCATATTAATTTCATATAGGTAATAAATCTCTATTAGAAATATAAGCTGAGATCCATTTATATAAGCTTGAACATGAAATTAAACCATTCCATGCCTGTAATATATGCATTTGTGTATAGTGTATAGTTTAACAGTTCTATGGCTACAAAACATAACTCTGTTCTCCAATATAGGGTTGTTTTTTTTCAAAGAAATCCCTTTCATCATCTCATATATGAACCATTTGGAATACCGAAGATGGGTGCACCTCTGATTTACTCATATGCCTATTTTTAAATATTTTAGAATATGGTCACAATATACATTCAAAACATAATATGAGTTATTTTAAAATTCACTTTTTTTCAGAAAGGAAGTACTATCAGAAAATAATCACTAGAAAGGATTTATAAAGGAAGTGATGCTGTGGAATCCTCCTTTTGTAAGCTATCCAAGTACCATAGAGATCCATTAGCCAAGGGTAAAAAGCTAAATAGCTACTCAGTCATCCTTTTCCAATTAGGTCCCTTATCTTTGGCTTGATGAGAAACTCCATGTAGGCATGAGTATATTTATATGTGGATCCCTCATAGATCCTGCTGCCAGAGGGTTTTTCTATAGGACTACATACATACAGCTGAAGCAGCTATGTGTACATAACTGGATGAAGAATATAATCACCTTCCCATGAAAAAAATTCTCAAAATGATATTGGCTCACTTTTTCTTATTGTTTATATGTATTTTATACTTTTTATCAATGGAATTCCATTTTAAAAAAGAACAACAACACAGTTGATTGTATTTTATACACCTCTACCTAATAAAATTTGTAACAGAACTCCAAATTTGCTGGTGTTCTGCTACTTTGTAAAGGACCATACAGAGATGCAATTTGCCTCCTCTGTTCAGGATGACTGTAAAATACCTCCTATTCAGTCCTCATGTAGTGACGATTCTCTAGTTTTCCTCGATATCTTTTCTCTTATACAGACTTCACCATTCTGACTTTGCTTCTGCAACACAATCGCCCAGCACATGGTCTTTACCCAGAGCCTATATGCTTGCGGAAATACGCTGCTATTAAAGAAGCTGAATCACACCTTAAATTCAAACCCAGAAACCCATTCAGAGAAGGATCTTTGAGCAAGCTGAAATGGAACCAAATCCTAAAATCTCTATTGCTATAAACTCAATCTGAACACTTAAAACAAAAATGGATAACCAACTCAACAGTATTCAAATAATCAGGATCTTTAAAAAAAATATTTGAGGGTCTTGTGAAGGGAAATTTTGTAAAGAATATTTGGGACCTGGAATGAATTCTGTCCACTTAAGAGTTAATTATGCCTGATATGATTCTGGAGAATAGGGTTTGTCCTGATAATTTCATAATAAGAAGATGGAAGCCTAATCATTTCATAATGAGAAGGTGAGTTAAAGCCCCAGTCAATATAGTGGAAACTAGAAGAACTGGTTCCACCCTCATTTGTAATGACTGGGAATCTTGAACAGTAGGCCCTTGGTAGCTGCTGGGTTTCAGTTTCAAAATACAAAGTCCCAGTATATAAAATGGTGTAGTACAATGGTGATCTTTATATAAAATGGAAAAATTAAGATTAGTTTTTTGGAATCTTTTCAGATATTTTCAAGCTGTTGATGGCTGAATCCATGAATGAAACATCATGGATACAGAGATCCGAATGTATATCTGATCCAAATAAGAGGAATGAGATTCCACAGCAGTTCAATTGCTCTAATGTTGTTGGCCAATACTCAGTCTGAAAGTGGGTATCACTCCTATATTTTCATTCACTCAAACCCTATGTCTTTAATAATGGCTTCAGGGCAGAATTAAATACTATGGCAGTATCAATGGCAGTTTTACCTGCATTATGTTAATCCCCACAAAAAGTAGTCACATATACAAGGATGTTTGTCCAAAATATGTACCATACAAAACTGATGGGACTACAATCACTGGAAATTTGCTACAATGCAGACTAAGATGAAAATTGGCCCTATGGATTGAACAGACAGCCCGGTAAAGCGAGCTTCCAGGTGGCTTGGGGGCATGGCATTTGGACAGAGCATGCCCCAAGATGCCCAGACATTGCCCTGGGGTTGTGCTGGTGATTACATATGGGTGGCTTCCAGCCGCTCTGAGGGCATGGTGTTTATATGCTGGATGCTGCCAGAGCAGCTGGAAGCTGTCTTGGGGCTGTGGTGGGGCCACCAAAGGTGGCTTTTTACTGGCCCAAACAGGAGTGGATTTTCCCCACTCCTATTATGGCTGGTGTAAGGGAGAATTGGGCTTGCAGCATGTGTTTGCTGCAGCTCTGGAGTAACTAGCTCCGGGGAGGCCCCAATCCACCCTTTTGCTGTTTTGTCCCTAGGCTACTGAATGCCTAAGGGCAATGCAATAGGTTCTGAAGTTCAATAGGATGGTTCTCATACAAAGTGAAAACTTTCACTTGCATTATCAAAACAAATTCAGTGTAAAGTATAGGAGTTAAATTATTCCTCACTAAAGACAAGATATACCTGAAATCATATCAATATATAAACTAAGTGAAGATGTGTGTAAAATGTCTTTTACATTTATATTTAATCATTTTCAGTAGGGAATTATATTTTAAATATCTGTACAAAATGTTGAACAAATGGAATCACATTTTCATTTTCTCAGCATATTTTGCCAAGTCCTTATGCAAAGGGATCTTGTAGCACCTTTGGGATAGATACTACAATATCACTTTTTTCAGACTAATACAACTATGTGTTTGGATTCTTTGTCAAATCCTGTTGCTCTATATCACCAATACAACATAGACAATCAACGTTTCTCACTCATTTTACATTTTTAGAAACCAAGATAATGCAAAAATATTTAATTATCTAAAATTATATACTTCTGTTTCTACAACTAAATAGGTCTTGGGGTACCAATTATATTTTTTGACTGTCATTTCAGTTCAGTAAACATCACTCATTAAAAATTCCTTTCACTGCACTGGTAGGACTGATCCCACCTTTTTCTAGAAAGTATGTGGCCATACTAAATTTATATGTGCTTTACTCTAAGAGAATTTCTGTTTCAAAATTATGTAAACAGTTCGTACCATTGCATTTGCAGAAAATTGTATAGTGTTTTACTTTAAATACATTGTAATGTATATTTAACAGAAAACTTTACGATTTGAAAACTTTCAAGAAATGAAAAGGAAATGAAATTAAGAAATGAAAGGGGAATGTAAGCACAGGGAATGTACTCTAACTCCTTATAATGACATACATGTATTTTCAAGACTATTTTTAAGCTCAAAATTTAATCATGTGCACATCTATGGTTGTGCTCCCATTCACCTTTCCCCCATCCATGATCTTTGCAATAGCATTCCTATATCTTATTGTGAATTAAGCTTAATTATACTGAAGCAGTTTAATATAAGTGGCCCTATGGACCAACTGAACTGATACACCTTACAAAACAGTCCTTGTTGATGGTAAGTAATGGGGAAATTCATTTCCAGCTGTCTTCCAGCTAACTACCTCACTACATAATAAAAGTAGTACAGAGGTGTCCATGCCTCCCTGCTCCATTGCTGATGAAAAGCCTATAACACAGGGAATGTGCTGCTGGCTTTGAAGCCTGATTATATATTTTGTATGGCTATGTTATATGTAGAACAGGAAAGAACATTAAAGCATTAGTACCAAAGACAGTAGGTGTAACAACAGTTTGAGTGATGGTGAGTCTTGAACAAGTTGTTCCCATGAAACTGGACCCTATATGCATGAGTTTCAATATGGTCTCAGTCATGGTAAATAGCAACAGGCTGTTATCTCTATTGATCATCGTATTTTCCTTAGTCGATTGTGCATTGATGCTTGTGTCTATGTTGGTTGCTCACTAAGAATAAAAGCAATAGTAAAAAGTGTAATCTTGCAAGGATGATTTAGCCACAGAGTCCCTCCTTCAGGTGTTCACTTTACAATACTGAAAAGAGTTCTGATTCAAAACATCATATGCAAAAGAAATGCTGCAAGAATATTCTGAGGAGTATGCCATTTCATTTTAAAAAGCAAAGTGTGTGTGTGTGTGTGTGTGTGTGTACGGGGGGAAGGATAAAGGAAGCAGTGGCTCTTTGGTTAGTTAATTACTAGCCACTGCTGGAATCCAATGGATGTCTTCATTCTAGGTTTCTGTATTTGGTGAAGAGGTTGTACAGCACTCTTAGTGTTGACTTCAAGTCACAATTCACAATGTCTAAAAGAAGAAAAAGGAGAAGCAAGATGAACTCTTTCAAAGACATAACAATGCATAAATGAAAAGGCTACAATTTGAAGCATATCTAATTTTATTTTCAAAAGCTGTGCTCCACTGTAGACAGACTACTGAAATTCAGTTAACTTCAGCAGGATTTTAGCACCTGTCTATACAAGTATAGCCATGGGCCTCCTGCACAACCTGTGACCAACCAAGCCAAATGCAACCTACACAATATCTCAATTCAAGTCATTATTAGCATAAATCTGTATTTGGAGAATACACCATAATGGGTATGGATATTTATTTATTTATTTATTGCTTGGTTATGGGGGCCAGCTGTTACCTTAGCTGAAAAATGAGGCACCTCTAAAATAAGGATGGGGAACATCTTTCAGCTCACCAGCCAATTTCCATTTCAAAAAAGTTCTTCAAGCCCACACTCCAGTAGTGACTAGAGATGGGACCAAAAATATCAGCACATTTTATTTTATAGCTGTGGAATTTCAACTTTTCAGAAAGGGGAAGACCCTGTGTAGAAACAGGAAACACTGCCTTGGATCCCATTTTGGGAGATAGGTGGAATGTAAGTGCAATAAATAAGGGCCTTTGCAGACTGCCAGAAATAGTGCAAATTGAGTCCACTTTAAGGGTTAGGGTTAGTGCTAGGGAATCATGGGAATTGTTTTTCCCCCCTGAGATATTGACCCTTCTCTGTCAGAGAGCTCTGGTGCCAC
This sequence comes from Phrynosoma platyrhinos, assembly GCA_020142125.1. Lineage (NCBI taxonomy): Eukaryota > Metazoa > Chordata > Lepidosauria > Squamata > Phrynosomatidae > Phrynosoma > Phrynosoma platyrhinos. The sequence continues at coordinate 103,370,133 of CM034701.1, forward strand.
AATAAAATACAGTCCCATGATTCCCTAACCCTAACCCTTAAAGTGGACTAAATTTGCACTATTTCTAGCAGTCTGCAAAGGCCCTAAATGCCCCAAATGATATTGTTATGCAGAAAGGGGCAGAGCTATCTGGGGCTGTGCAGAATGCCTGATTGGGACCACTGGAATGCCAGCTTTGGTTGCAGGTCCTGAAGTTCTCCATCCTTGTTATAAATATTATTAAGCTGATGTTCAGTATTATCACAGAGAAATACATTTCAGGCCTTAAATGTCTATTTGATTCCTGGCAGTGGTAATTTTATCTCCATAACTATGCCAAAAACAGAACAAAAACATTCCTAGCTCTTGTTAAATATTTCTGCAGACTGTATGTACCTTTAATTTTAACAGAGTGTCAACAGATTATGAAATAATATTAGAACCACATTACTTGTTATGCATGTGATGACATGCATATTCAAAACCCCAGATCCACATCTATAAGGTAGATTCTAATTACACCACATATTCATAACAAATTTCATTTGCACAAAGGGAATGGTGGAAATAGGTAAATGAAACCACTAATGTCTCAAGCCCACCATTCTATAGGATTTTATAAGATCAAAAAACATTTTTAAGGACTCGCAAATCTAATTATATCATCACTACACTATACAAGATGCAAAGGGATCTTGCAGCACTTTTGAGACTAACTGTGCAAAAGAAGTTGTAGCATGAGCTTTTGTAGACTCAGAGACTGAACAGACTGCCCCTTTAGAGCAGCGTCCCATTGCCCCTTTCAGCACTGGATCAGGGGTGCAGCAATCATATGCCATAGCCCTGATCCGGCACTCTTTTTTAAAGTAGTGAAAAGTAGTGAAAATGCCACTTTTTTAAAGTAGTGAAAAGCTGGTGTTGCTGTGGCAGCAGCTTTTTTTTTTTCTCACTTTTTTTTCATTTCTTTGGTGCAGCGTGTCTAAACGCTGTGCCAAATAAATGGTGTGACACTGACCACTGTCTGGGCGGGCGGGCAGTGTGATACTGGCGTTGGGGTGGCGTTTGGACATGCAGCGTGCGGTTGCCCCCACCCCCTGATGCTGGAGTTTATCACCATTCTGTTTAGCCCCTCAGTCTACAAAGATTCACCTGAGGAAGTCAACTGAGTCTATGAATGCTTATGCTATGTCTTCTTTCACACAGTTTCAAAGGTGCTGCAAGATCCATTTGCATACTGATATTCCAGACTAACATGGCTATGCCTCTATATACTATACAATGTATAGGTGAACAAGAAGCTATTATGACACATGTAGAACAAAATTTGCAGAATACTGAGATCTTGGGCTTTGGGGTCTTTCAGGACATCCTGACAATCTGCACTCCAAGCATTTCAACCTTCCAGGTGCACTAAAGAAAAATGAGTGAATGCTGATGTTCTAGTATTAATGGTGATACCCTGCATCTTGATTTTAAAAATATTGTGCAGATTTCAAGATTCTATTTGTATTCATTACTGTTGTTGCTGTGTGCCTTCAGGTCATTCCTGACTTATGATTACCCTAAGGCAACTCTATCATTAGGTTTTCTTGACAAGATTTATTCAGAGGCAGTTTGCCATTACCTTCCTGAGGCTGAAAAAGTGTGACTTACTCAAGGTCACCCAGTGGGTTTTATGGCCAAATTGGGAATTGAACCCTGGTCTCCAGAGTCACAGTCCAACACTCAAACCACAATGCCACATAGGCTTTTATTACTCAGGAATAAATTCCACTAAATTCAATACAACCAAGTTTTCAAAAACACAGGTAGCATAAAAAGTGTACATTACTTTAGGACTAGTATGATAGTCCTTTTCTGTGTTATTTAACAGTTCTTCAAGAATTCAAATCCTTAACATTATTCAGGAATCAGAGAACGTAACATTTTGTTTGTTTACTGAGGTTTTAATGTTTCCATATGAAACTGAAATTGAGGTTGTTAAGGTCAGGTTCTATTTTATTTCCATTTAGTTTATACTGCTGAAAAATGAAAAATGAATTTATAGAGCATGGCCATTAATCTTTTTCTTCCTCTTTTAAACTTTAATTCCATGTGCTCTAGAAACAACACATTTACATTTAGGTTGTGCTAGGACTACTCACTGAAAGATTTTTTTTCACCTGTGTGTTGTCTTAGATAAATATATTCTGATTTAAGACAGAACATGAATATAAGATTCGATATGCTCATTGTTCCTGTTTTTAGGAAAACATAGCCTCTGTGATTGGGATTAACTAATGCAAAGTATGGATTGCTGTGTCAGCTATAGGAAAATAGAGTACATTTACTTCTTTATGAAGATTGTGAAAAATCCATATACTTTGATGCTAGGATACTAGGAAACCTCTTAAGGTTTTCTTTTAAACCAATTACCCCCTTAGGGTATCAGCAAAGATACACACAATTTGTAGCTTTTTAAAAAGTGCTGAAAGCAGTTAGGGGCAAACCAAACAGTATAGTTAATACTTTTTTCCCTTGAGTGCTGCTCTCCCATGTGGCAAAGGATGTTTGTCTGTTTTAGCACACATTTTTTTTATCACCAATCTATCTTGCATTTAGCTTACTTTGTTTTGTGATTTGTCATTCGAAGTAAACATGGGTTTATGCAAGTGAAATAATGAGGCATGTTTTCTGTAAAGAAATCCTTTGTGGGTAAGGAAAAGGGTTAACCATAAAGAGTACATATTCTCCTTAATGACTAGTTTGACCCTAAAGTATTATTGCCTATGGGTGATTCTCTGACTGACTCTAGAGCTGAGCAGCTTTTAGACAATACTCAGGCCTATGCGTGCAAAACTATGAAACTGTAGATTCACACACACCCCATAACATTTTGCATGTGTAAATATATTAAGATTATGATGAAAGAGATTCCATGAATCTTCTGCGACTAAGAAGCCAAGAAATACTTTTTTTGGTCTATTTTTTTAAAAAAAGACTTTGGCTGTACAGTAGACAAAATGACCATTTTACTATATTTGAGGCAGCAGAATGCAGTTGTCATGTTGGGGATGGGGAGAATTCTAGATATTTTTTATATCATTACTTTAAGAAAAAAAATCATTAATCAAAGCAATTATAGTATTTAAAAGCTATTTTGTATCCACATTTAAATTATTAAATTCATTTTCAATGCTCTCATGTTTGCTGGAAATTTTAATCATGGGCATTCTGCCCAGCATAACCACATATAAAACAGATGTGTTTTTCCATTCACATTGAGCAGGAAGTTTCATATTAAGCTTTTCAATAACTGGCCAAGAAATGTCCTATATATACACACAAACATGTAAATGAATGTTGCAATGTCCATATTGTTTGATTTACTCTGAAAAAACAACAACAACCAGCCCTCTTTTTAAGCAATCAATACCTGGAAAATTTCAAATACCGGTACTATTATGACATTAACTGTCCACAAGGGAGAGGGAATCATAGTAATTCTCCACTTTCATTCTGGCTCTAGAATTCCCATGCTATTTCCATTCACTCTGA
>CM034701.1:103382397-103398602 GCA_020142125.1 Phrynosoma platyrhinos
TCTTGTCCCTTTTTCAATCTTGATTTTATACATTCTTTCATAATATATTCACACACACCCCACACACATTTTCCCCATTGAGTGAAGCACGTATGTCCGCCTATTTCAAATATGGGCATACATCAGTTTAAAAAACCTCTGAGAATGAACCTTCTTTTTTATCAAGGCGTTTGGACACACAAAAAAACTTCTTTTTATCAAGGCCTTTGGACACACATTGTTCTCTAACTCTTTTCCTCTGATGGAAGAGAAAAGCTTCCCACTGGAAGCTGTAGTCATGAATCATCTCTGTATCTGAAGCAAGGGAACATATTCAGGGGTACCCATGCTGGCCATCCAGAAAAATGAAACAAAATCCAAAATCTACAAAAGAGAGATGCCTTTATTAACCAGCCAAAACCTGCAAAACACATAATGCAGTCTTTCGAAAGCAGTTGTTGTTGTGTGCCTTGAAGTCATTTCTGACCTATGGTAACCCTAATGTGAACTTATTACAGGGTTTTCCTGGCAAGATTTATTCAGAAGGGTTTTGCCTTTGCCTTCCTCTGAGGCTGAGTGTGATTTGCTTGAGATCACCCAGTGGGTATCCATAGCTGAATAAGGATTCAAACCCTCTTCTCCAGAGGTGTAGACCAACGCTCAAACCGTTACCCCAGGCTGGCGCTCACTAACAAGGCAGACAGGAGATTCCACTGCTAACAAAGGCTTATTGGAACTAAAGCATACATATATTTGCAGCACTGAGCAGATTAACTCTGACTGCAAGAAGGACACAGAGACACGAAGTGATAGTAGGGAATTTGCAAAAAACCCTCCCAACTCAGTAGGGCATAGGTTAACCTTTTGTGATCAGGTTTTCAGTGACTCCACTCAAGTCCTTCAATGGAAGCCTAAGAAAACTGGGTTCACTGAGATAGTTAATGTGAGATGCTACATAAGAAAAGAAAAGAAATGTAAGGGCAGACATCCCTGCATTTTGGAAGATGCCTTTAAATGGTCTATAGGAAGTTCAAAATGTTTTTGTTTACATACACAAGGTATTACCTGATTGCTGCATTTCACTCATGCATATTATTACTTTTGAATAAAAAAGTTTCCTGAAACATGCTGAATTGATCTTTTTTTGTGGTGTAGGAACCTATTCTTGCTCTTTCTATGGTAGTTCTTCTTCTGGTATCACATTTTCTGTTAAAAAGTGATATCCAGAAGCACGTCTACTCTGTTAACTGGGGCACATCTGTATCTTCATTTTTAGTCATTCATATTTTCAAGTTTCTGCATGGTTATATTCATCTTTTTTCTTAACTGAAATGCATTTCAAGGTTTGTAAATGTATGGCTTTCAGAGGAAAGATGCACTTCATCCTGTTGGTAGCATCAGGAGGTACAAAATCGGTATTTTCATAGAAAATGTGAAACTAATGGCTTTCTCTCCCATCCCTAGTGGTAGCTATGGAGATAATACAGTGGCACCCTTTCATTTTCTATTTGCAGTTCATAAAACTGGGTGGTTCACCCACCATCTGTGTGCTAATTACATTTTGCAGGGGGAAAACTGTTTCATGTTTGTTATGAAGAAAGGGAAAGGTGTGCAATCAAACTGTTCTGCACTTGCAATACCCTCCTCCCCCATAAGAAACCATTCTTTTGTAACCTACCATTTTCCTGTGAACTCTCTAATTTTGTGGCTTGCAAACGGAAAATAAAAGAGCTGGTACCTTTTGTCAGGCAAACTGCTTGTTAATGCCCAATGGCTGGTAAATGCTTTTGCAATGGAAGCTAATGGTTAGAAAACAGCTGGAGACTGGTCTCCAGTGATCTGAATGAGAGAGTGATTGGTCTAGAATTTCTGGAATGTGAAAGCTGTCAGAGCTTGGAAAAAGTGACACACCTCTCCCCTCCCTGCAAAGCAATGGGGCTGTGTTTCTATGTGCTCTCTATGTGTGAAGAAACAGTAGTCTAAGTTCTGGAGAAAGTTCACAGGAGCAGATACAGAGCACAGAGTTACCTGTGGGCTGGAATTTTCTCAGGCTGCCTTTCCCTGGGGACATGATGGGAGTTAGCATGTCTGCAGTGTGCATGCTGCTGGTCTTCACCTCTCGGCTATGTGTGTATTTGTACATAAACTAAAACTTTAAGAAAACCTGTCATTTCAATCTAGACTTAATTCAATCTAGACTAGAAAGCAGAGGCACAGAAATCAGTGGGACTAAATAATTTTAAAATATTTTTGTGGATGATTTTACATTGTTTTTAAAGTTCAGAAGAAGGATTTTAATTTGTTTTTAGCTTTTTTCTTTTGTTATCTCTGTGCATTCCCTTGCAGGCCCTGGTGGGTTGGGAGGCAATATATAAACACTTTAAATAAATAAATAAATCGACAATAAATTCCAATCAGTTTGAATAAGCCAACTCCCAATATGGCTTAAGTCTGGACCCAGTCCCATGTCTCCAGTGGACCCTCCTCCAAATGAAACCAACTCCTTTATGAACAAACATGAAGAGAAGTGGATGAGCACTTTCAAAGGATAGACGACCTGCTGGAAATGCCACTGCCTACTTCAGCAGAGTTCAACCCTCCCACCCCTGCCAAAACTGCTGCAGTAGACCAAAAGCCAACAACTGTGTTTTAATCTAAAAACAAAGAAACATGTGGACAATACTTCTTGCCTCAATTTAAAATGTGCCTTTTTGGTGGCTCAGTAGCAACTGTGACAGTATGAAAGTTCTGGTGGTTCAGTGAGGCAATGTAGTCCTTTCACAGCACTGATAGACGTTCCCCACCTCTACACTATCTGGCAAGAGCACAAAGAACATACCTCTCCTTGGAAAGCACTAAAAATCAGAAGACACTTTTTCTGACAAAATAGTTGAAATGCAGCTGAAAGTTGTTGGTGACTGACAAGACCTTTGCATTTTCCACAGAGCTGCTTCTGATATTCACTCCCTAGCCATTGACAAAACAGAAATCAGATTTCAGGATTAAGAGCTACCACACATTATTTTGCCTGCTGTTGCAACCATCAAACACATGCATGATAGAGCAGAAGGCACCACTATCTCCTATATAATACTTCACACCAAACCTTCACCATTCCTAGCAAGTAGTGCAAGGGGAAAGGACCTCTGGTTGTCATATTAATATTGGGGGATGGGATGGGACTGAGGAAAGAACAAAAGAATAATCAGCATTTAGTAAGGAAAAAAAAAAAGTCAGGCCAGCACAGCACAGTCAAGTCTTGGAACAGGATTCAGCCTACTCTCATTTGTACACTTAGCCATAAAGCTCAATATGTGAATCTAAGCAACTCAATACCTCTCAGCACAACCCACTCCACAGATCTACTGGGTGCAGATTTTGATGAATTTGAGGAACCACTCTCACCTCCTTGGAAGATGTCTTTTTAAAAGCACTGCTTTGAGAAGGATAAGCATGGGACAATTCACATAGTTTAGGACCCAGAAAATCAGGATGATCCTGAGCAAATTATGACAACTGAAGGGCATGCCCTCTTTTTTCCTCATTGAAAAAAAAAAACTGTCTTGAAAGATAATTTTTACATCTGTCATAACACAGATACATGTGTTAACTTCAACATTTAAGGTAGTTCCACCAGTAATGGCATTTCCTGTTTTATGGGCCTAGCAGCATAAGTCAAATACACAAATTTGGAGGAATGGTTACTTGATTTTCCAGAACTCTAGTCTGGACTGGGAATGTGCCACAGGCGCACACTTTTACTGCCTCCAGTGCAGGCTCTTCTACCTTTCATAGTCCTTTTGCACAGGCCTCCTCCCCTGTTCTGAACTTTCCCTCTCCCTGGTTTCCCATGACATCAAAATCTGGCAACTGTCTTTGGAACTGATTGCAAAACCATCATTTGAAGTGGGTTGGCAAAACCAATTTTAAAGTATGAACTGTAGCGGCTGAATTTTGATATCATAGGAAACTGGTTATAATACGTCCACAAAAAAGAGACAGAAGAAACCTGCAAACTCAAAAAGCAAGAGAAGAATACAAGGTAGTAGTATTCCTATTTTCCAAAAAATAAAAAAATTAAAAAATAAAAAATAAAAAACCAACAACAGTATGATCCTACCTGGGTTTCTAGTTCCGTAACTTCCAAATTCAGCTTATTCAGGTGTTTATTCACAAATGTTATGAGAGTCTGAAAATAAACAACATACTCAGCAGCTTTTAGATCAGCACATTTTAATTTTTTTTTAAAAAAATATGGTAATGGGAAAAATGCAAACGCTACTCTAAAGCTCAGAATATTCATGAATTTATATCCTCTCAGCTGATTAGAGACAGGAAAACCATGTCTAAGACTATGACAAGAGAACAAACAAAGAATACACACTGATGTGAAATGTTTATACTTTAAAATTTGTATAGTCACTGCAGGAGCAATATAATGAAGATTAGTGTTGAGAAAATAATATTAGTGCCAAGATGTAAGTTGATGTTAAGTAGAACACTACTGTTCTCTTTAAGCAAGCTGTGCTGATCTGTATCAGCTGGAAATCATATGGCAAGGTTCTATAAAATGGACATTCCTAGCTTATACTCCTTAGCACTCTTCTGAGTGCTAAGACTCATTTGGAATCTTTTATCATTGTCTTTGCTATGTGACTTTATGTATACTTATGTAACACTATTGGGGTAAAACCCCAAATAGAGAATGGTGAAGATGAATAAAAGGATGTTGACAAGAGTGTCCTGATGCTCACCATGCTCTACTAAAGTGCATTAGCTCTCCCTAGCTTGTGCCTGATGCATAACAAGACTGATGTGCATTGGGATCAATGCACATTGGTCCCATTGTGCATTGGTCAGTTTGCTGGCTCCCTTACATAGTAATGTAAAAGTAGCCCTTTAATGGATATGGATGTTATGGAACTGTCAGATTCTAAATCAGGCAGATGTAAGTCCTCTTATAAGATGCAAGTCCCAACAGGATTTCAGGCTTCTGTTGCAGAAAACAATACAATATTCACAATGTCAAGGAACAGAATGTTCATTTAGAATTAGAGTACACCATACTGAGATTCAGTGAGGATTTTATATACCACTTTTTGCATTATCGTGTTGCTATTATTCGTACAGCACCATCAAATTTACTTGGGGCTCTACTGAGTAACAAACAAGGTTGACAAATCTGTAACCCAAAGACATTTATATACCTAAATAGTGTGAGAGACACAGGTACTCCTTCTATGCCTTGATAGTACTTTTTAAAGCAAGGGTGAGAATTAGTCTTCTCATACTCTCTGGGGATGGTGGGAATTGCAGTCTGATGACCACTAGGTTGAGGAAGTCTTATAGCAGTTGCACAATTTTGTATAAGAAGGACTATACATGAAGCTCATAAAGCACAGATGGGGAAACAATCTACAATGTGGTTTGCACCAAGAGAAAACACCCTAGCCCTCAAGTGACAAGTCTGCTTGATTCTTGTAATGAAATACTGGAGAGTTCCTCTTATGCATTAGGCTACAAAATGAAACCATCTCACTGACTTAATCTGTATCCATTTTCTATTTTGAATCATTAGACAGTAATAAAATGTGGTAGGCAATACCAAGATAAACGAGCTGAACAATATGAAATTCCTTGCCAACCTCAATATTTTAGTTCTAAATACTTTTATCTAAATTCTGCATTTCTGCAACACTTAAAGGCAGAATATCAGGAAAAATACACCAAAATTCTAACCTTTTTTACAACATTGAGTTTGTCCGGAGCATGATCAAATAGTGTGTCAAATGCATCTCGTTCTGAAATATAGGTGATGAGAACAAACTATTAGATAATGCAATGCTGAAGGATGAGAATTCCAGGGTGGGATCAGCCTTGTCATCTGCACTTAACTGAGACTAGACTTCCCATGCCAAAATCATCTTTGATCTTTGTTTTACAAATTCACATTCCAAGCTAACATAATCTAAATTTGCTTCCTCTCTGACTATAATCTGCATGAAGCAGATTAGTATGAAGAAAAGAACATGAAAGAGTCTAATACCCTAGGCACAATCTAAACAGCCCTTTTTAAAAAAGCATTTCCATCAAATTACATATTAAAAATTGTACTCAGTATTTAAGACGGTTTAAATGCACTTAAACAATTGCTGTGCTATATGTACTTTACTTTTAAAAGCCATCTTTTAAGGCATGCACTGAACATTCTCAGAGAACATTCCTTGTTTTTTTTATAAGTATAGGATGTCCCATTGTTTATCTTAAGAAACTGAAATTTTCAGAGGGATGGTGTATAAATAATTAGCAAGGATATCTAGAGTATATCATTGTCAGTTGTGTCTTAACAATATTCCCTCCTAACCACTCTAGGTTCTACATTGCCTTAAGGACCTCCACAAATAAAGAGAATTTCTCATATTCAGAAAACTATCCTCCAGATGTAGTGGCCATATTTCTCCTTTTTGCATATTTTCTGAACTCATATTCCTAATTTCCTAACAAGCTCAAGAAAATTATAAATCCAAATTTAGCTGGTTCTAAATTCGACTACAACAGAAAGGGAGAACACTTTAGAAGCCTACAGAAAATGCTGGAAACAAATGAGACTTACCATGCCGTCCTGACAATGCCCTGTAGAAAAAGAAATAATGCAGTTATATGTGTACACACACTTACAGTAATTTAATATAGTTCTTTCAGTGCAGAAAGCAAACTATATATATGGAGTAAATATTTACCTGGTCATATATATGGCTTCACATTTATACTAACTGAAAACTCCGCCAAAGGCTTTTCAATAACATACTATAATCTCCACTGACTTCAATTAAACTGGATGCTTTTGCAATTTCTTTCTCCCTATTTAAATCCCATTTAAGAAAAAAATAGGACAGATTCTGCATATCGGGTATAGAATCTAGGTCAGTCATTGAACAGAATTACAAGGTAGGACTGGGTAGCTTTTGGGAAAATCTGCAGTGGTTTCACTCTTGACAAACTGCTGGTCTTGTAAAGGCCCATCTCTTCAACACAAATATCCTCCTTATAATGATGTATGGCTATGGAATGTGGAACAGAACATTAGGAGAGTGAGTGCAATTGTAAACAATTGAAAAGAGCAATGGAAAGCTGTGCGGTGAGCATAAACTGCCTGCCTCTGGTCCAAAACATACTGCAGAAATAATCCAGTTTGAGTTCACTTTAACTGCCCTCGATCAGTGCTAGGGAATCCTGGGAATTGTAATTTATTGTGGTACCAGAGCTCTTTGAGAGAGAAGGCTAAATGTCACACAAAACTACAGTTCCCAGAATTCCTTATCAGTGAGCCAGGACAGCTAAAATGGTCTCAAACTGGATTATTTCTGCAGTGTGTTTTGGACCTCTGTAGATTACTAGGAGGCAAAGTTATATATGATCACAAAAATCTGTATCACTCAAGGGTGGACGATCAAACATAAATCTTCAAGATACATAAGGTGGGGGGAGTGATGATTAAACATTCATATTTCAAAAACTATAATGGAAGAAAGGGTTCAGGTACTTAGGGGTGAAACAGACTGCCTCAAAGGGGCACTGTCAAGCTGCCCCTGCCAATGCTGGATTGGGGCCGCAGCGCCCACATGCCGTGGCCCCAATCTGCCTTTTGCTTTTCCTGTGCCATCCCAGCTTCTTGGTGCTTCTGTGGCATGCAGCATGTAAACGCCATGCCACCAGAGCACCAGGAAGCCAGCCTACATGTAGGAAGCAGGGTAGTGTGAAGCTGGCATTCAGGCATCTTGGGAGCATGTGTTGTGCATACACCACACCCCCAAGCCGCCTCTGTTTTGCCCCTTAGTCCCAGTTTGGGGGATTAATTTCCTAGGATGCAGATTATTATAATCTAAATCTGGAACTTGGGAAACAAATGATCCTCCAGTATTTCTAGAGCAGGTTTTGGAGGGGACAGAGTCCTGCAAGGAAGAAAAGGAAATCACCCCTTCTGGTTCCACAGAGAGAAGCCTATCTGTTCATGAAGACTTTTACTGGATTTCACTCACTGTCAGAAAAAAACAAACCCGTCTCTTAGAATTTCCAATAATGAAAATTAAACGTTGACAGTGCTTGAACTTTCATCAATATGTGGAGGTTTATACATACTCAGTATTGCCAGTGATTTCCTCTTGGATTTGTCTGGATTGGAGGATTCCTTCACGTTTCTGAGGAGGGAAATAGTTTGCCATTTATACTATAATTTATAATATTTGTAACACTACATACTATTCATGGTATGTGGGTGTGTCATATCCAAAGCTGTGTTCCATGGGACCTTCTCTTCTTTTCCTCCCCATGCACCTCCTTCACATGTCACTAAATCTGCTCCAGAGATCTCCCAACCCTCTAGATTATATTTTGAGGGAGCAGCGGCTGCATGTGGAGTAGCAACTGGTTTCTCACCCACAAAAACAATATTATGGTGATTCATCATCACATATAACTATCTAATAAGTGAAACTAGTGTGTTTTATTAATTTATTTCTAAATTGGGTGGAGTGGTTTTGCTACAAAATGCCCCTCATGGGAGATCTGGGGTTACCAATACATGGATAATTGCATAAATCTGACCATAATGACATTTCTGGTACTGTTCCCTAAATATAGTAAATCACATTACTCAATAGGTAGCTTGTCCTCATATTTTGTCAATACTAAAAAGAATCAGAATATATTTCCCAGAAATGTTACCTGAACAAAACACACACAATCTGATTCTAGATTATATGGATGAATAATTATGTATAAATAATTAGCAGGAATATTTGAACTACATCCAGCAGACTTGAAAATAGTCTCACAATCATACAGTTATCCCTTGTTATCCATGTAGTTATCCACTGCTACATCCTTGGCTTTTTCCTATTACTCATATTTAAATATAAACTTGCATTTATATTTTGGAGGGAGGATAGAAACCTGCTGGAGTTAGGCATATCTGTCAAGAAAATCAGTTCAGAGTTGTCATGGAATTCCTCTTCCAGTCTGTTCAGGTTCCTAATGGAATCTAAAGAGCCTGGAAGTTAAACACTGGAATTCAGCACCACATCTGTGCAAACATCTCAGAAACTTCCTTTATTAACAAACCACCTGATACAAAATGATGTATGATATACACCCCAATCAAGGAGAGGCGTTTCATGCTTTGTATACCCAAGTAACATGATTTCATTTGTGTATAATTCAAACAAGCTAAAGAGGAGGAGGAGGAGGAGGAGGAAATGGTGGTGGTGGTGATGATGATGATATGGGGAGAGATGTGATAGGAAATTCTACATATGCATTCTGCATATGCATTACTGGAAGAAAACAGAGCGACCAAAACAAAGAAATCTGCAGCAAGAAGTAAATAAAATATAAGGATCAATATTACAGAGCATGACTGACAGGCATTCACCAAGCTTATGAAATACCTATATAAATACCTATTTTGCAATCAGGTTGCCTATGTAGCATTTATTAAACCTCTGTTCAGTGAAAAAATACTGATTACGGAGTATTCCACACAATATGCTACATGCCCTACCACTGGAAAAGACCACTATATTAATTCCAAAAATGATTTCTTGATAGCTGTACATCTGTATTCTAAACTGAACTCTAATTTGACCATAGATATATTAATGTTGCAATTAAGCTATTGCATCATTTAAAAATGAGAATAGTATGTTTTTCTGTATAAGGAAGATGTGATCTTTTTTCATACAGAGGAAATGGTAGCAAGGTTCAGTGCAAACATCTTAATCTGATTGGTTTTACACAGTTTTAAGCTCCTAAAAATGCACAGAAATTGTAAAGAACTGTTATTCATACCTGAACAACCACAACTTGAATAGATACATGATCTGGCAGTCTGATTGGGGCCCGAAAGTACTGTGACAATGCAACCAAAAGATGCAGTATTGCAACTAGACTTTTTGCATGGACAGCTGAAATAGATTAAGAACTCACATTATGTAAGACAAACTAAAATAAATATTTATTTTCACATGCAGTGCCCCTTTCCCTAACTATGCAGGATAATTTATCCTTTGCCCACTAAAGATTACAGAAAGGGTATTTTTTTTTCTTTTTCCTGTCATAAATCGGTTCTATCAGAAAAAATGAATCAACAATATTCCTCAGGTTAGATTTTTGTTGCATGCCTAGATTCCATTCGGTTGAAAGATGGAAATCGAAGCTTGATTCAAAAGGTAGATTTTATTATGCAGTTGTATTAAGTGCTATCTATGCGCTCCCTGTGCCGTTCCTTTATCCTCACTATTCCAGTGTCGATTTATGAACTATGAGAAGGATATTTCTGTATTCATAACATGCACTTAATTCATTTTTAAGTGTCACAATGTCTGCAGGAAGATGAATGAGCCCATTTAGCTTGTACCCTTGAGCAATAACTTACTAAACTGAATGACTCAAACATTCCTCATGAACTTGTTAAGAGTTCTTGTTATTGTAGCTTATTCACAGCAGGTTTTGTATGTGTAGTTAATACGAAGGAGACTGCAAGGTATATATAAAAAAGACTTACTGTACAAAATTTTTGATCTATGAACAAATTCCTAGCATCAAAGAAAATAATTTTCAACTATATTTTAGCAGTAGCTTTCTTATTACTGCTTCCTGTACACTGGATTATGATGTTTCTAGCCTATTCAGTTTCACAGATGTTACTGAAAACATTTCAACAACTGTTGTTGCTGTTCAGATACATAGCTGCATTAGAATATCAGTATGCAAAGGGATCTTGTAGCACCTTTGAGACTAACTATGCAAAAGTTGTAACATAACTTTTGTAGACTTAGGGTTAGAACACACTGCCCCGAAGGGTTGGCTTGAAGCTGCCCCTTTGAACGCTGGGTTAGGGTCACAGCAAGCGCACGCTGCGGCCGCAACCCAGCTTTTTGCTGGCACAAAAAGAAGCAGCAAATTGCCACTCCAAAAAGCTGACTTTTCTGGCACTGCTGCAGCTGTTTGACGCTCCTGTGGTGTGCGGCATGTAAACACCATACTGCCAGCTTCAGCGTGGCGTCAGAGTGCGCAGAGTCTAAAAGCTGTGCTCTGAAGCCACCCTGACGCTGGCGCAAAGAGGCAGCATGTTTCGACCCTAAGTCTACAAAAGCCTTTACATACTGTTGTTATTGCTGCTGCTGTGGTGGCTGCTGCTGCTAACATTTTCAACTTTTAGGCTACCTACATATTGTTGAACAACTAAAATAAGAGAGAAGTCAATGGGGTACCTCCATTTTTCTAAGAGTGGAGAAAAGTACTTTGTATCCACCACAGAAAAGAAATGTATGATGGTAAGTTCAGCGTTCTCAGTTATTACATATTTTTGTGCAGAAATTCGTCTCAAATCTGCCACACAATGTACTCCAATTGAAAAAACTTTGTACGCTTCTTATGGAGGGGGTGTATTTTGCATAAAAAAGACTGCAACCAACAAAACATTTCACGTTCCAAGGTTGGATATTTCAAATCCATTCATTTCAAACTCATTTTAACAGACTAGATGTTCACTGTTCTTTAAGATCAAGTGTGGGGTAATGGGCAAAGTGCTGGACTTGAACAATGATCTGGACTCAACTCCTTTCTTATCTAAGCTGGCCACAAGCACTCCAAGCCACAGATGAGTCGAAGAGTACTCCTAAACTATGCATCTGCTCCTTCAGAGAAAGAGCAACTCCATTAAGGGTAAGTAGCTTATGCAATTCCAGACCTACCAATCCAGAGAGCTTCCATTTTATCAGAATTCGGTGTCAGTTTATTGGCCCTCATCCAGCCCATTACAGTACCCAGGCATTGGTCCTGTACCTGCACAGCCCTAACTGACTCCAACAGCAAAGAGAAGTACAGCTGAATGCCATCATCATACTGATGGCACTGAGCCCATAACAGCATGGGAAGCAAGTTCAGTTCATCTTTATTATGGTCTTAGACCAGCACAGGTAAAAAGGGGATACAAAATAAAAGAAGGTAATGGTAAAAACATAGATTAAAAACAGTATAGCTTCAATAGGATTCCTGCCATTTGTTGTTGGGGATACAGAATCAAAGAAGGTAATAGTGAAAGCAAGGTAAAAACAAGATAAAAGCCAGGTAAAAACAGTATTTCCTTTTAAAATTCAATGTGGCAGGGCAAGATTAATACTAGTCTGCTGTGGAGGTCATTGCTGGATGGATTTTAACTGCAGGTGCACAAAATCTGGCAACATTATATGTTATATCCAGATTAGTGTCCAAAAGGAGTAAGGAAGTGTAGAATTGACTGGTGTGTCCTTGGTGTTTATACAATAGAGGAGAGATAAGGCTGAGGCGGATGTCCCTGTAGTATGAGCACTGGAGTAATACATGCTCTGTTGTTTCTATTTGGCCAGAGTCACAGGGGCATAGTTTCAAAAAACATACAAGGGTAACTGTGTTGGCCATATAGCAAATCCAATAACATCCAAACAATGATACCTTTATTGGGCCATTCAAAATGCACAGTTACATGTTGCAAGCTTTCAAAGTGATACTGGCTTTTTCATCAGGCAAACAGGAGGAAAAAAATTGAAGATGTTAGTCATAGGCCTGCATTTTCTGTTTCTGGTCTTAGTTCAGATGGTAGAGAGGGCTATCTACAAGCTGGCACCTCCCTCTTTGGCCATGTGGTCACTGGAAGATTTTCAAAGTCAAGGAAATTTAATGTCCATTTGCAATTCAAAGAAGATATTCCCTTAGAATCTAGCATAGTCTGTTTGAGAAGGGGATCTTCTTACATTGGCCTTCAAGAACAGCCGAGGGGAGAGCATGGCATCGTGCCAAAGTAAAAACTCTCTAGTATTTAGGTACTTCAAGTTTTGCTAAATATGCCATAGGTGATGCCAAATATCTGTTGGAGTCACTGACAATAACGGCTGGGGCTCTAGCTAGGTCTAGCTGTTACTCTAGCTGTTAGGCTGCATCAATAGAAGTATAGTGTCTAGATCAAGAGAAGTAATAGTGCCACTCTATTCTGCTTTGGTCAGGCCTCAACTGGAATACTGTGTCCAGTTCTGGGCACCACAATTCAAAAAGGATGTGGAGAAACTGGAGCGTGTCCAAAGGAGGGCAACTAAAATGGTGAAGGGTCTGGAAACCAAGCCCTATGAGGAAAGACTTAGGGAGCTGGGGATGTTTAGCCTGGAGAAGAGAAGGTTAAGAGGTGATATGATAGCCTTGTTTAAATATTTAAAGGGATATCATATTGAAGAGGGAAAAAGCTTGTTTTCTGCCACCCCAGAAACTAGGACCCGGAACAATGGGTGCAAGCTCCAGGAAAAGAGATTCCACCTCAACATTAGGAGGAACTTCCTAACAGTAAGGGCTGTTCGACAGTGGAACACTCCCTTGGAGAGTAGTGGAGTCTCCTTCCTTGGAGGTCTTTAAGCAGAGGCTGGATGGCCATCTGTTGGGGATGCTTTGACTAGGAGTTCCTGCATGGCAGGGGGTTGGACTGGATGGCCCTTGTAGTCTCTTCCAACTCTATGATTCTATGATTCTATATTATCACCCGTTGTTTGATAGTCACATGGGAGACAAGAGAAAATGTTGTGGCACACTACAGCACAATGGCCATAGGGTTGAACAGGAGTTCTCTCTGGAACTGATCTGACAGAAAGGAGTGGAAACATCATAAAACAGTGCCTTCTGTTCCCATCTGAGAGACCTGATCCAATAAGATACTGTGATCAATTGTATCAAAAGCAGCTGAGAGATCCAAGAAGAACAAGAGAGTAATATGTCCCCTTGTCTTTCCCCCTCAGCAGGTTATTAGTTAGGGCAACCAAGGATGTTTTGCTATCATATCATGGCCTGACATCAGAATGAAATGCATCTCTTTACTCCAGGAATATCTGAAGCTGCCCAACCACTCAAGCAACTTACTAAAAAAAGAACTATCATCAATGGGGAAGGTATCTGCCACATACCCCTCAGTCCAGGAAGGTTTTCTTCTTGAGAGGCATTCAAGGCAGCAAGGATCTCTCACTGGCATAGTGAGAAATTTAGAGCCTCACCCAATAAATCCATCTCTGCAAGATCTTATCAGCCAAAAAGGGCAAGAGTCAAGTTACATGTGGTGGCATGAACTGATTCAAGCATCTTGTCCACATCATTAGGTTGCAACAAATGAAACTGATTGCAAGAAAATTGACCAGAAAGCACACTGGACACCTCCCAAGTTGTGCAATAACTGTGGCATCGAGTTCTGACTGAATAGGAGTTGCTTTCTCCTTGAAGAGCCTAGCAAATGTATCACAGCAGGCAAATGGAAGTTCTAGTCCAGGACTTCTAAGCACTCAGAATAGCTCTGGTGGGTGGCAAGGTAAGGACACTATTCTCAGAGGATGTTCCCCACTGCCTTCCTGCAATTGAGAGACTGTAAACTGTCTAAGTTCATTCAGTGGGTTTCCATGGCTGAGCAGGAATCTGAATTCTGGTCATCTGGAGTCGTAGTCCAGCATTCAAACCACTTTACCTTGCCACCCAACAGAGCTATTAGGTGCCTTGCTATAGTGCCCAATGTAAACCTAATAAAAAAAAAAGGCATAAGACTGACACGGGGATTTGAAAGGTCTCTCTAGGGCAGGGGTAGGCAACCTTTCCCCTTTAAGGGCCGAGGGACTTCAGCTCCCAGAAGCCTCAGCCATGTTGGCCAATAGTCCCATGTTGGCCAATAGCTCCTGGGATTCTAGGAGCTGAAGTCCCTCGGCCCTTAAAGGGGAAAGGTTGCCTACCCCTGCTCTAGGGGCTACCACTAGTAAATGTAGCTCCTCCTACTCATTATCACTGTACAAAGGGAAAGGCAGGAAGCCAATGATTGTGAGTTACTCCCTGCCAATGACAGCACTCACTAATGTGTTGCACCTAAGTGGGCAAATGGTCATGTGGTGAAGATAGCAAGTAGCAGCAACTGTTTATAGGGACAGAGAGCAGGGCACTGCTTCTCTCTGTTGCAACTATTGCTGGTAGTGCTGGCATGTTACAAGGAGTGGTTGCCACCATTTGTCCCTTCTTCCATCAGGGATGACCAGATAGGAGGATGAAGAGGACAAGGAGGTGGCAGTGCCTCAGGGAATGTAGTGCTGGGGACAAGGAAGTAGATATCAATTGGATCAATTCTATTAACTATGGCTTGTTGGTTTTTTATTATTCTGTTGAAGCTGAATTGAGCCACAAACTGAGGAAAAGGCAGGATATAGATAAATAAATAAATAAATACATCTCTGCTGGCCAGAAAAATATTTTCCCCCCTGTGCATTTTAGAAATCTTTGTGTGCTGTGTGTGCAGGAGAATCTTCAAGTAAAGAGCCTTTAAGAGAAATGCTGCTTAGTATTTGTGTGTGTGTGTGTGTGTGTGTGTGTGTGTGTGTGTGTAACATGTCAACAGATCTGCCTCACTAACTTGACATATATACAATTATCTCTACTTTTGCACACATTAAAATTCTATATATAAACAAGATGCAAACTTCTGGCTGTAGAATCTCTCTGATTAATAGTGTATGCTAGCTATTGTCTAATTTAACTGGATTTTATGCAATTCAGTAGGAAATGTAACTTTTAATATAGTCAGTAGGTGAGAATTCCACTGTAAAATGCTTAACTCACAGTCAACATTCCACTTGATGCTCCTTGGAGGAAGTTTAAGGGTTTCATTGATCTTTTCAAGTACTGTCTGTAACTTCTGCTTCTGAGCTATTTCAGACTGTGTGACTTCAGCAACGTTGAGTTTCTCACTCTCAAGCTTCTCTGAAGTGATAATGGGGAAAAAAGCAGCAAATCTATACCACAACTCCATGTACCCAAGTGCAGTGTAAAGACAACCTGTTCTCACATACTACAGTGAGGTTTCCATCGATAACTAGTTTTATGGTTTAGAATTAACTACTAATAATGTCTCAAGCCAGTATTAGTATTTCCCATGTGTTCAGCATTCAGCTAAATTTAATGGTATTTACAGATGTTGTTTACATCAATCTGGATCTTAAATATTAACAATCTCATTAAAAATGAATTGCATTACAAGAATACAAGCCTGAGAAACATGTAGCATGTCTAGTAAATTACATGTATACATTTAGCACACTTAAACAGAGCTATGACACAAAGAGAGTAAAATACAGTTGGCTCTCAGTATCCATGGGGGATCCATTCCAGATTCCCCCCCCCCC
>CM034701.1:103400965-103420456 GCA_020142125.1 Phrynosoma platyrhinos
TCCTTGCCTCGGAGACGGCTCTATTAGCCGTCTGCCGAGGCCCTCAGTTTATGTTACTTAGTAATAAATATATCACATGTTACAAAAGAGCTGATGAATTTACAATGTAGCACTTGCAATCCAAAGCACAATTAATGGCATTTAACTCTGAATGAAGTCACTAGGACAATAAATTAAAGTGAAGATTTAATTCACATGTTTTTAAGAATATCCAGAATAAATGCCCATAATGAATCCCATGGCTGGGACCCAGTCTTTTGACAGAAAATAGAGTAGTTTACAGAAATAGAGTAGACACATCATAGAAACAGAAACTGAAATCCATCAAATACATTGTAAACATACACCTGGAAGTTTTGTATGATGGAAATATGTCATTTCCATTTTGTAGAATGTGAACCCAAAAAGTGACCTCAGACATTAATTAGCAGCAAGTGCTTCTGAATAATAACATTGACTTAATTCTTAAATTCTACTATTAGCAAAGTATTAGCAGCACACTGTTAGAAGGAACAATCCCTCCTAATTTCAAATTTGTTGGAATTTTACCTGAATTTTCTTTTCCGAGATATAGTTGGTCCTTTGCATCTGTAAGGGATCTGTTCCAGTCCCATCCCACCCCCTAGGGAATGCCAAATATCACAGGACCTCAAATTCCATTCTTCTCAATGGTGGTGCAACATGTGCGTGGTTATGTTTGTGCGGCCGTGTACATATGCCACCATTGAGAACAGGATGGGGACATCTGTGAAAGCTCATGGATAGAAAAGGCCAATTGTAATAATATCAGAAAGAGACAAAATGCTGGATTCATATCACAGAAGTTCTATCATAATATGCAAGCATTATTCCCAGGTGAGGCATGACACATGGCAATCATACTCAATACATCCCATTAAATTGGCTTCAGAATATTTTCAGCAGTTGAGGTAGCAGAAAGAATATTCCTGAGTGTGCTGAGGGTTATGGTTAGGGGAATAGATTTGGGGAGAATAGTGATTATCATAATTTCACCTCCAGAACTCCCCAAATATATTCCAGATAGTTGGGGAATTCTTCTAAACAGCATGGGAAGTGAAACAAGGAAGGGGGGGGGGGGAACTGTAAAAAAATATTTACCTCTTTTCATCATCAGGAGCCTCTACTGGATCAAAGGTTTTTCTATTCATGGATGATAATCTTTTAGTTCAACCTGTTATCTTTTCAATATCTTTATTTCTTTTCTCTTCTTGTTTTTAAAAAATATTTTTTCTTACTTTATTTTCCATACAATGTTTGTTTGTGTGGGGACAGGGAGCTCTTTTCTTATTCATCACACAATAACCATTAAAAGATCTTAGGACATAATAGTTGTTGGAAAAGAGTATGATGGAATACTAAGATGCCAGAATCCACATCACAGTTTGAGATATATGCTCTCCATCCCTCCCACTCCATTCCACCCCAATCTGAAGAATAAGAATTATTCCAGCCTTTGGTGCACATTCGGGGGAGACCATGGTGGCCATGCAGCAAGATGCAACAAAATCCAAAACAATGATGCCTTCATTGGAACAATTAAAACGCACAAAATATATCATGCAAAGCTTCATTGGTTTCTTCATCAGAAAAAAGATGTTAAATGTCATAAAGGAGAAGAAACGGTCTCAAACACACCAAAGAAATATTCCAGTTTGAGACCACTTTAACTGCCCTGGCTCAGTGCTAGGGAATCCTCTGGATTGCAGTTTATTGTGGCACCAGAGTTCTCTGATAGAGAAGGCTAAATGTCTCCCAGAACTACAATCCCCGGAATTCCCTAGCATGGAGCCAGGGCAGTTAAAGTGGTCTCGAACTGGATTATTTCTGACATGTGTTTCAGACTGAAAAATGACCACATTAGAGGCCTAATATCATCAGGCCTAGTTTTTGACTCAGATATCTGTTGTCAGAAGAGACATCTGAGGCAAAATCTGAAGGGATTTCAATGCAGACAGAGGACACTTCCCTTCTTGGCCTTGTGGGAACTGGTGACAAAGGGTGGTAAAACACAGGCAATAAAATTTCAATTCCATTAGCAGCAGCAAAGTTCACCAGCCTTCGGTGAGCACTGATTAAGTTCTGAAAAATATAATTTGTTCTTCTGTCATCTGAAGCATTTCTGATGTAAGTCAGAATTATTCCATTGTTGTCAGTATTTTATGTACACTTGCTTACGGTGGTTTCTGACACAGACAAACAGCAGGATATGTAATATTTTAAATAAATAAGTAAATGCTCTAACCCAATTTGAAATAGTAAAAAAGCACAGTAGTGATTGTTCCACATGAAGCTTGTGGTCTTTAAAGCAATTCTGCCTTAAGAAGTCTATGGTCTGCAGCTTAATTTTTCTAGAAGACAAGACATTGCAAGGGGGAAAAGGATGTGTGGACGTTGATGGTGATAAAATAAGATGAATCTGATCCACTATACTTAAAGGCCAACAGGAAACTGAAAATAGAACTGGTAGCATAAAATTGATTTGTTTTGTTTTAATAGAAAAACATTAACATCTTGACATAATTACCTTCATCAGCTCCTGTAGTTTTGGGTCACTTCTTGAATTGGGATCTATCATTGTTCGGACTTCATTCTCCTCTTCAGGAAAATGGGGAGAGAGAGAAAAAATGTACTTGTCACAAAGAAAAAATGCTGATGAGATTTGGTTTACATCAATCATTTAAAGCTAATAATATTTAACATTACCTAGCATAGTATCTTCAGGATCTAGTTCAAAAGGAATTGGGCTGAGTGGTAAGTTAATGGCATTTATTCCTTCCTCTTGTAGTTCAGACACTGAGGGAAAGAGAAAAAAATAATTAAGTGAAATTTGCCTTATTTTTTTTCTTGTTATCATTTTTAGCAGCAGTAAGGACATGGTCTCAAAATTTCCACATTTTCTAGAATGGAATCTGTGTTGGTCTGTACTCTTCTAGTTGCTAGACTGTTTTGTGATTTGTTTGTTTGTTTGTTGTTGTTGTTTTTGGTTTTTGTATTACTAGTTTTAAATTTTTTTATAGCATGATAAACAATACATATGTACACTCGCATATCAAAAATGCAAGCATTCATGCATTATGAAAATAAGGAAGGGGGAGTTGCTTAGAAATATACCTGGTTCAATGAAATGAATAATCTCATATATGATTGTGTAACTGGATCCTGTCAGTTCTGGTTTGTGTTTTCATTCATACAACAAATAAAAAGAAACTACATTTCTGAATGTGTCTGTGTCTTCCTATAAAACTCTGAATCTCCATATAAATCTCTGAAATAAAATGTTAATTTCTCTGACAGAATCATATCCCAGATTTTTGGGTACCATATGGTCCATTCCAACATGTGTATAACTTCTTTAGTAGCAAGTAGTAATTATATTATTATATTGTAAGGTCATTATATAAGCAGTTGATCATTCAAATCAGAAAAAAAAAATAATGCCAAGTTTGATGTTGGCCATTATTTCTTGGTATAGAATTTTACCTATGTTATGAGAAACTGCTCACAGAAGACAGAATTATTGGGCAATCTCATCACATCTGCCAATAGTTTGCTATTAATCTACAAACCCTCCAACACTAATTAGAGATATGCACAGATATGGTCTGATACTAACCATTATATGTAATGAGATACATGAAGTTCTGTCCTCATTGTGAGCTCAAATTGTGTAGCTGAAAATTGCTTTGTAGCTGAAAATTAGTAAACAAGGTATTAATAGCAAAGACATGCCCCAGCATCCAATTGTATTAGTGTTTCAAAGAGGTATGAGCTGATTTTTGCCTATTTTGTAATTGTCTGGTTATTGTTGAAAAAATTGACAGATGGAAAACCATATTCTTGGGCTATCTGGTACCATTTATTCTAACTGCTGTTTGCTCAGGTTTTTATTACATGGGGAAAAGTCAAGAAAAGTCTACAACCCAACTTCCTTCCAGTCTCCAAACTGAACTTTTGTATGCTTGTGGAAAAATAAAGAATAAATAAAGGGATTAAGGGTGATGGCTGAGGCATAATTAAGTTATGCTATACTCTTCTATATTATTATAGCTGTTTTTAGAATGGAATGGTAATATCATTCACTGTACTGGGTTTTAATCTATTAAAACTTAATTAGGTCAAGATCTTAAGTTAGTTTGGTTTGGACCCATGATTTATCACTCTGGTTATTGTTGAAAAAATTAATTTTCTCAATTAGAACACACGCAGTGGTTCAAGCACTGGACTATGACTCTGGAGACCAGGGTTCAAATCTTCTCTCAGCAACAGAAATCCACTGGGTGACCTTGGGCAACTCACAAAATCTCAGTTTCAGAGGAATACAAAGGCAAACCCCCCCCCCCCCGAACAAATCCTGCTAAGAAAATCCTGTTATACTGTTGCCATAAGTAAAAAACAACTTGAAGGCATAGAACAAAAACAACAACAGAAACCTTTAACACTTCAGAAACCCCTAACCCCACTCTAAAGTTCTCCTATACTTAAAATCTTTGGCCACTATCTGCAATGCACTCTAAACAATGTAGCTTTAGTGTATACAGTACAATTTCTGGGTACTTCTGATTTAATTTACAATGAAAAAGATCTGAAACTATTTAAAATAGTGCTTTGTGATTGTAAATTAATTTGGGGATCTGAACCCCAAAATATTGAATGCATTTTGGGGCCAACCCTATCATGGCATGAAAATGATTCCAGATTTCTAAGGCAAGACCTATGCTTAGTCCCTTTGACTTGCTGAAGTTAATCTGCAATCCATCCAATCCTCTATATTGTTGTAATTCTCCCATACCTGCTGTGTTTTCTAATTAGGGTTAGGTAATAAAGTAATATATTCTCAAATATAAATATTATGTGACTTTTCATGCTAATCAAGTTACTGTACTTGGATACACCAACCACACTATTCAGTTCAAAGTAAAGATCATACACAACCCGTTTTACAGTTATACAACACCCCCCCCCCTTCAGCATCCATCATGGAAAGTTCTCCATGTGTACAAAGAATCAGTGGAGATACACCACTGGCAATACTCACTGATATTTGCAGATTGAACATGGAATTCAGCATAGGTGGAGCTTATGGCTTACATCCTACTGGTTACTCCCAACTGGAGTAGACCCATTAAATTAATTGCTGAATGATAAGCGAACACATAGGGAAACCCCATTGATTCAATAGTTCAACTCTAGGTAAGACTATCAACAGAATTTATGATAGCCTGAATTGAAGTCTATACATGTAGGCTTCTTGAAGACGTTGGAGCTGGGGAAGAAATGTCATGGTGTGAGTGTAGTTGTGTAGTCCTGTTATCTCTATGTGTTTGAGAAGCTTGTTCATACCCATGGGATCCCTTCATACAGCTCAGGCACAAAGAAAGATCCTGTCTCTGTTTCACAGGAAAAATAACTCCATGTTCAAAAGTAAAACTGCACAGAATGGAAATGTTATATTAGGTTTAATGCATTAGTGTTAACTGACTATACTAAAGTAACTAGACTTTACAAGGCTGACACTGGTTGACATCTGTGGCATAACATAAACAATATCTGCCTTATTATTTCATTAGTATTATGAGTGGTGGTCAAGGAAGGTGGAAAGAATAGAAAGAAGGAAGGGGGAGAATATAGGGTTTCTAATCTTTATCACATGGCTCAAATGCTGGCTCTTGAGACTGTGCTTCATGCTGTGTTGACATAGAATCTTGAGAGCAAGGCAAGGTGATAGAGTAGTGACTGTCCGTAAAACTAAGATATTGGGGAATGGAGATACTAACAGTTAGGCCATAGCACATTGGTCAAGTTTAGGCAGGATAGGGGGAAGGCTAGCCCATGGATCAATGGGTGGGCTGGAGCACATGGAGGGCTGATCGGTGTGTGTGTGTGTGAATAGGACCAGGCCAGGACGAACAGAGTTGGACCTCCTCATGGTGGTGAGTGAGGTTAAGTGAGTTGACAGGCCCCAGGATCGTCCAGTGGGGGTGGCTGGTGGATGTGGGGTTGGTAGGAGTCCTGGGTGTCACCAGAGGGCAAGCCTGAAGCTGCCATCACAACTGAATACAGAGCAATAGCATGGTTCCCAATCAGCAAGGGGGTCAGGCAAGACTGCATACTATCACCCTATTTATTCAACCTGCATACAGAAAATAGCATTCCAAATAGTCATGCTGGCCACATGATCAAGGTCCTTTCTTTGGACAATGCTGGCTCTTTGGCTTAGTAACGGAGATAGGCACGGCCCCCTATCGTTGGTTATGACTAGACATTAATATCAAGGGAAAACTTTACCTTTTACCTTTATACAGAAAATATCATAGGCAAAGCAGGATTAGATTCAGAAAGAGGAGGAATGAAGATTGGAGGAAGAAACATTAATAATCTAAGATATGCAAACCACACAATATTACCAGGAGAAAACAACAAAGACCCAGAACAATTACTGAAGAAAGTAAAGAGGAAAGTGCCAAGGTAGGTTTAACCCTGAACATTAAGAAAACAAAATTAATGACCACAGAAGACCGATCTGTAAGAATTCATGCTAGATAATGAGGAGATTGAAATAGTCAGAGTTCCCACATCTTGGATCAAACATTGATGAAAATGGAGACTGCAGTCAAGAAATTAGGAGACTAGGACTGGGAAGGGCAGCTATGAAAGAGCTGGATAAGATCCTAAAAAGTAAAGCTATAAGTCTGAATACTAAAGTGAGGATAATCCAAGCCATTGTATTCCCCATCTCTATGTACAGATATGAGAGTTGGACAATGAAGAAAGCAGACCGGGGGGGGGGGGCAGACACAATTATTTTAATAATAATAATAATAATAATAATAATAATAATAATAATAATAATAATAATAATAATAATAATAATTTTTTATTTATATCCTGCCTCTCTGCACAGCAATCGAGGCGGCGTACATCAATTAAAAAGAACAAGCTAAAATTTAGAGATGTGGTGCTGGGTAAGAGTGCTGAATATACCATGAACAGCCAAGAAGACAAACCAATGGGTTCTAGAGCAGATCAAGCCTGAACTCTTCTTGTTTTTTATTTCCAAAAAGTAAACCTTGATTTTGCCATTTTATATAAGGGACACCATTTTACTATATCATTGTATATAATGGGACTTGAGCATCCATGGATTTTGGTATCCAAGGGGAGTCCTGGAACCAAATCTCAGCCAGACATCAAGGGCCCACTGTATTATCTTGATTAAATACTTCATCAAAACACATCGTTTTAGAAACACAACAGTTGTGTCATAGGCACATGAGACTTTCTTCTAAGGGAAGTAATGAAATGAGGGAACTAAAGTTAAATGTGTGATTGGAAATTAAATACTGAGATCACAAAATCCACAAATATATATTTGCAACCATGCAGATGGTCTTTTATGAGGTACTCATTCAAAACAGTGTCTTCAGAATGTAAACCTTACATTGTTAGGCAATAACTACTCATTCATTCTCAAAAGATGCAATAAATTAGGTAGAGGGAGAACCCAAACCAAGCACAGATATGTTTACAATTGAAAATGTTTTTCAGGAAACCATCTGTGGCAGAGCACTGTCCCTAATCCATTAACTGCTGACTCCAAGCCAACCACTTGTAAAAGTGAATATGCAAACAACATGGATCAATCTGATGGCGATGCATTAGTACACCTTCTAAAAAAATACACTTTTTTATGGCTGTCTCATTTTTCTCTTAAATAAAACATAACAAAAGGGAAGTAAGACAAAACTACACAATCAAATTGCTTTCTACATAATATAAATTAAAGGCCTAATGCCTTGAACTTTTCTCAATTGTCTAAATTTGTTCCATTGAGTAGTATTTACTGCCATCTGGCTATTACCTTTTTCCACTGTTCAGTTAAAGGGAACTAATAAATATTACAAAGTTGTTGATCAAAAGGCAACCATAACCAAAGGATGTTCACTAATTATTTCTGTGGCTAGATTTCAGAGACAAACTGACTCGTTTCAATTCTCAGCACAGCGTCACTATGATTTAGTCTGCATTATACCTGCAATGTACCTCATTCTCTCTCAGGAGGGAGGGATGAAAAACAAACATCACTTCTTTGTACAGGAATGAAATAGTGAAAAGAAATTTGCTCTGATTACACTCCCAAAAGTTTTAACACCATATTCTTCAGAATGTACTTAATAAAGTGCAGGTGTGCATCTTATAAACATTATTTTTATTAAGTAAAAACTTACAGGGAATAAGAAATGAATAACATAAATAGCACAAAACAAATTACAAAAAGCATAATCTACAACTAACAAAACACAGTAGAACAGAAAATGATGACTTACAACTATCTCTTCTGCAGGTACATTTCATTATAAATTCCACATCTTCTTATCTCCACCATATTACATATCATCTATATATTTAACTCTTGTTAATTAATAAAACTAACAATCATCAACTCACCTTCTGTTTTTCAACAAGTGAATTAACAATTCCAGTCTTTCCAAAATCTTGTCACCAATTTTTTCTTTAATCAAAACCAAAATTTAATCAATATTCATCTCTGCTAATTCTTGGTTGTCATCTTAGACAACCACACTTCTTTCATAGGGATTAAGTTCTTCTTCCATTTCTGAGCATAGACAGTAGGCCCTTGGTATTTGCTGGACTTTGGTTCCATGACCCCCACTCCACCCTGATACCAAAATCAATGGATGCTCAAGTTCCATTATATACAATGGCATAGTAAAAATGGTGTTCCTCATATAAAATGACAAAAATCAAGATTTGTTTTTTGAATGTTTAAAAATTATTATTTTCAATTTGTCAATGGCTGAACCTGTGGATGCAAAATCTGTGAATACAGAGGGCCAACTGTTATATCCTTGCTTTTCATAGAATCATAGAATTGGAAGAGACCATCAGCCCTGGTGGCGCAGTGGTTAAATGCCTGTGCTGCAGCCACTCACTCATAGACCACAAGGTTGCGAGTTCAATACCAGCCAGGGCTGAGGCTCAACTCAGGCCTGCATCCTTCTGAGGTCGCTAAAATGAGTACCCAAATTGTTGGGGGGAAATCAGCTCACAGTTGTAAACCGCTTAGACATCCCATAGCGTGATATGAAGCGGTATATAAATAAGCTGCAAAAAAAAAAAAACCACAAGGGCCATCCAGTCCAACCTCCCTGCCATGCAGGAACTCCCAATCAAAGCATCCCTGACAGATGGCCATCCAGCCTCTGCTTTTAAGATTGTGGCAGATGACCATCCAGCCTCTGCTTTTAAGACTGTTAAGACTGGTATCTCAAAGATCAACAACCTATGCTAATCTCTCACTGTAAAAATGACCTGCAGGAGCATGGTGCTATTATGACCAAAGGGATCTTCAATAGCTCAACAATGGTCCCTGGTGGCTCTGATGTCAGTGGGGTAGTGAATCCATTCCAAGGTGCTGAAACTAGTTAGGGATAGGTTTAATCACTTTGTATAGCACCTTTAACATTCATACTCAAACCTAAAACAGATTCACTGCTTCACTAATACTGAAGCCACCAGCTGCCACTGTGGGAGAAAAGCCTTAGAAAGTGACTCAATTTCCACTAGGGTGCATGGGCTCAAAAGATAATCTGAGGCACTCAAGTGGACAAGACAACTGTGAAAAGAGGCTTTGAGATGTCAAGAGCTTTCAACTTCATGGACAGGTTGAAATAAATTGAGCTTTACCTATACCTATTCCTGCCAGTTTCCGTCTGTGTTTTCTCCATTCACAACAGAACCAGATTAAAATCATATCCAAGGAATAGCACAGATTTATTTATCTAGATTCATACACAAATGAATTTTTATTTCTGCTTGTTGTTGTAGCTCTCAAATCATTTCTTATTTATGGTGACCTTAAGGTGAACCTATCATGGGGTTTTTCTTGGCAAGATTTGTTCAGAGGGGGTTTGCCTTTGCCTTCCTCCAAGGTTCAGAGTGTGACTTGCCAAGGGCACCCAGTGGGTTTACATGGCCAAGCTAGGATTTGAACCGTCATTTCCAGAGTCCTAGTCCAACACTCAAACCACTTGTATTTACTGACCCCCAAAACATGCCTTCACTGAGGATATTCACCACTGGGCCAAAGCACTTTCAATATACTTAGGCTGCAAAAGGGGATTGTGTGTGTGACTTGGGTCATGGCGGCACAGAAAAATAGTTGTGTGTTTGGGGTGTGTTTAGGGATGTGGTGCCTTGGTGGTTAGGATGCTAATTCTGACGACTGTAAGATCGGAAGGTTGGCAGTCCAAAGCCTGAGTGCTGCCTGATGGGGTGAACTCCCATCACTAGTTCTGTCAACCTGGCAGTTCAAAAGCATGCAAATACAAGTAGATAAATAGGTACCACTTCAATGGGAAGACAACAGTGTTCGGTGCAGTCATGCTGGTCGCATGATCCCTCGATTCGTCTTTGGACAACGCTAGCTCTTCAGCTTAGTAACGGAGATAAGCACCACCCCCTACAGTTGGTTACAACTAGATATTCGTGTCAAGAGACTACTTTTACCTTGGGTTGGCAGGGTTGGGGGGGAGAGATGGATTCTTCAACTCAATTGCTCAGCCACACTAAGTAGTGATAACAGTTGCAACAGCCATCAGCAGCTGACTGCATTTCCCCATATGTCTCTAAACAAAACTACACTATGTAACAGTCCCATTTTCAGAGGGGAGTGAATGGCAGAACAACTGAATTTAACTAAGAATTATAGAAATATTGTAATGCATTAAAATATATAGCTTTTTTTTCCTTTTTCTATCTGTTATTCTTTCTGCATTCTATCTGCCTTCAACTCCCCACGCCCAACTAAGCTGAAAAATAAATAGCATGATTAAGTATTGCAAACTGGAGGGAGACAGGGAAGTAGTGTGATGTATTTTTGGCAAGAGTTTTGGCACAGCGCTGCCTGGAATGCAGACAATTTATGAACTGATCCATTAGATACCTTGATTCTATCAGGCTCTAATTGTTGATGCACAGAGTCTTAGTTCTGGAATAAATTAGGATTGAATTGTAACAATACAATCCTATCCTTATATTAAGGATGCAGTTACGGTATTTAAAGTCTCCAATCCAATCCATTTCACTTAGAATAACTTTTACAGAAGCCAGTGGGGATGAATTTGAAAAGAACAGTCCAAATAAGTCTTACTACCAATGGCCTCCGTTTTTCCCTCCTAATGAAGCCTAAACCCTATACATTAAGGGAGAGTGATGGTTTTCAAAGAAATAGCCATCTTAGTAGTCTCTTACAGCATAGGAAGGGAGGTAGAGAGGGGAAAAAAAAGAAAATATGGTATCACCTTTAAGACTAACTGATTTTTCTTTTTGCATGACTTTCTGTGGATATAAACCCACTTCTTCAGATGCAGTTCCCTCTTCCCCTTCCTTTCTCCATATTAAGGAAAAGTGTCAGGGGTTCAAGACTTGGCAGAAAAACAAGGAACTTTCATATTTACAACATGTAGCTGCATATTAACTAAGCAGATGGGGAGCCACATACTGATGAAGCGACAGAATCAGACTCCAGGACATAGCAGTTGGCTGCACTTCTCTCAAACTAGCTTTCCCATTTTCTGATAAGGAAGCATGAGCAAATAAGCAATCACGCTGCAATATGGCTTTTTTGATCCTTCTTTAACTTTTTGAGACTGTTGCCAGAACAGACACAAAACAACTGGTAACTGGTAAAAGGAAAATGATTTGCCTAAGTAGCAAATAAATTGCTAATTAGGCTGCCTGGATTTGGGGAACTGCAGGGCATCACAGTCCAGGCAGGTGCATCAGTGTCAGAACATTCAGGTCCAGACTATGAAATCCCCATATGAAAGAAGGATCAAAAAATCCCTCAATCATATAGATAGGTGGGCTCATTGGGAACATGTGCCTAAGGTTTACCTGCAAGAATATCTTGAATACTAACTCACGCTTGGATCCAGAGTTCCTCCTAAGTACATAGAAGGGCTGAGATTCAGTAGAAGCTCAATTACAGGAAAGAAGCTTCAACTTGCCACATTACATGCAGTATCCTTTAATATTTTTCTTCACCCATATAAAATATGTTTATTTCAAAGCCCCACTGATTCTATTGCAGAATGTTAGAGTTGGATATTCCTGAGACAGAAGTGTCATTAATTCTAAACCTGAAGATAATAAATGATATGTCAAGTCAGAGTGGGAATATTTAAATTCATCCAAATTTCTATTTGTTTGAAATAAGTGTGAAGGAGGAAAGTTTGTAGGCACTGGCCACCAGCCAGTAAGAAAGACAACACCATACAAACTATTCACACAAGCAAATAACAAATTGTCTTCAGTTACCAGTGTAGCATAGTGGTTTGAGCACTGGATTGCAACACTGGAGACAAAGGTTCAAATCCCCACTTGGCCATGGAAACCCACTCAGACAAGTCACATACTCTCAGCCTCAGAAAACCCCATGATAGCTTCATCTTAGGGAATAAGTCAGAACTTCAAGGCACACAACAACAACAACAACAACAACAACAACAACCTACAACATAGTCTTGCACACACTAATCACTAGTCCTGATTTTGGTGGAATTTGAACTCATGAACAGATACAGAATTAAATCATATATGTTTGACTTCCTTCATACATTACTGTTCAATCTCCAGTATATTCAGTTGGACCCATACTAATTCTTTTGCAAACGACAGGGCTTCTTACATTTGGGGAAGGGACTGAGATTCAGAAAAACAAGGAAATGAGGACATACATATTTCACAAATTCTCCCTTCCCCTCTACAGTTCCAAGTGTAGTTTCCAGTTCCAGAGAATCACCCAACCCACCAGAGTAGCTTTCCAGGGCACATGGGAGTTGCAAGGGGAAAGAGAAGCGGGAGAAATCACCACCCTTCCTCCAGTAGGAACATCCTAAAAGTGGACTGCTGCTCATGGGAATTCTGGATCCAACTCACTGTGATGAATATATAATTCTGGTGTGAACGACTATCCATATAGTTTCACCGGAGTAACAAAGTTGCAGAAAACTTCAAGTAAACCATGACCAGCCAGGAAGTTCAGTCTTAAGAAGCACCCATTCTGGATACCATAAAAATGAATTTGCAAATGCCAATTTATAAAGTATAGTTTTCTTTCTCAAGAGAATTATAACTGAGGAATATAATTGTGAGTGACTATTTGCTCTAAGAATAAAAAGGCTTTTCGTTACACCAAAACACAAAACAATTTCCAGCTGACTATGAAAAAATATTCAAAAGTTCATATTGTATTTTTTGCAGTTTAAATACTGCTGACCTGAGTGTCACAAACCTCAAATGGAAAAATAATTGATTCCTTAATACGACATCTATTAGTCAAACATATATTTATAGAGCTATTGACAACTACATGACCAGAATGGGGCAGCTAAGTAAGGCAGTGTAAAATAATAACGTTGCTAAAAAAAATTAAAATACAACAAACAAAAGCCAGTATCATTTGTGAAACACCTGAATGCTTAAGACAGATAAATCATACAGATAAATCACAGTAATCTACACAATAAAAAGAAAAAAAATAAACATCAGGAAGGGCTGTAGCATCCCTTACCTTTGGGACAAAAGGCTCCACATCCCATTGTACACTATCCAAGCCCTCATTTTATCAGCGAACTAAAAAGCCCACTAATTTCTTTTTTGCTGCCCTTCGTAGCACTCTTGTGCTTTCAAGTCTGTTTCTCAACAGAATACTCAATGCACATTGCAACTCTCAGCTCAATGCATCGTACAACTGCCTGCCTGTCTGCTTGCCTATATAATTTAATATGATGCCACATGAGACTCATAGACCATCTGCAGAACAAACTAAGTTTGTATTCTCATCTTGGCAAATTTCATTCTGGAAAGCTGAATGTCTGACATACAGTGCAAGCTCTTTTATCCAACTGGCTTACAGAATTCTCGGGCTATTAAGTTTTATGAAGTCCAACATAATTTAAGCAACAGCAGCAGCATCTGTGTTTGTGTGTAATAGCTTGTAAAGCAGATATTAAGCTATCAGTGAGGGATGCTGGGTAAACTACCCCTTCCTTCAACTCCCTTTTCACTGTCTATCCAAGTCTACTTGACCAGGCATTTTGATGCTAATATCATAACCTACCCACCTATCACCTGCTTTCACCTTCCTCCACTCTTTCCCTTTCTCTTCCTCTTTCACGCTTTTTCCTCCTTGCAATTCTTCACCATAACTTTGCCCATGGAACAAATGGGACACATGTAATGTTCTCTGAAAAACAAAAGCCTCAGAACTCAGCAACCATGTATTCAGACAGTAGAAAAAAATTAAAATATTATATCTGTCCTTAATGCTCTTCCCCTTCCTCCTCTTACCATCTCAAGTTTAGACAATGGTGAAAAGACTTAGCTGCCCTCCTAAGAATCCTTGCTGGATAAAAGAGAATGAAATAAAAGAAAGATATCCTCATAACTGCAGATATGGTTATGTAGGAAGGAAGGAATATCTGTGGGGCTATGATTCAGCATTAGGTCTCAATGATCCATCTGCTACTGCTTTTGTACAACTGAAGAGCAAAGTCTTCAGGGAAACATCAGGTTTCTCCTATGGGATCCCTCAGGGTTCTGTGTTGTCCGCTATGCTATTCAACATATACATGAAACTGCTGGGAGAAGTCATCTGGAGTTTTGGGGCACGGAGCCATCAATACACAGATAACACCCAACTCTCCTACCCCTTTCCACTCAATCCAAGGAGGCTGTCCAGTGTCTGTCATCAGTAATGGACTGGATGAGGGCAAACAAATTGAAACTTAATCCAGACAAGACAGAGGTGCTCCTGGTCAGCCGAAAGGTAGATCAGGGAATAGGTATCCAGCCTGTCTTAAATGGGATTACACTCTGCCTGAAGAAGTAGGTTCACAGTTTGGGGGTATTCCTGGACTTGGCTCTGAACCTGGATGCCCAGGTCTCTGCAGTGACACTTAAAACTTGTGCACCAACTGTGAAGAGTGTTCAGAAACTTCAGCTGGTTCAAAGAATTGCAGCCAGGCTTTAACAGAGGCAAGTTACAGAGACCACATAATGCCCCTGTTGAAACAGCTCCACTGGCTACTAGTTTGTTTCTGGGCACAATTCAAAATGCTGGTTATGACTTATAAAGCCCTATATGGCTCAGGTCCAGGCTATTTGACAGATCGTATCTCCCTGTATGAATAGCCCAGGCTCTGCAATCCTTGAGAGAGGCCCTTCTCTCTGTCCCACCACCATCACAAGCACAGTTTGTGGTGGAGACACAAGAGAGAGACTTTTCCATGGCTGCCCCTAGACTGTGGAATAGCCCTTTTCTTGTTACCCTTCCACCGGCAGGTTGAGACCTACCTGTTTAGACAGGTGTTTAAAACAGAAAGTTTTTAAAGCATGGGATGGGGTGTTGTATTGTTTTAAAAGTATTTTTAACATTTTTAATCTTTTTAATTGTATGTTATTCTTTTAACATGTATTTGTTTTAATATTGTAATAATTTAATTCTATTATGTACTATTTTGTATTCTTTTAATTGTACTGTTTTTTAATGTTGTGAGCTGCCCTGAGTCTCAGTTTTGGGAAAAGGGCAGGATATAAGTATAAATATAAATATAATACTTACTAGTGTAAATAGAGGCTTTCTACTTTTTGTGTTTTTTTTTTTAGGCTTAGGGGAGGGCAGTGGGAATTCTGAGAAGGAAGCAACAGCCCAATGAGCTACACCCCCCATTATTAACATCCAAGGCAACTCCGGTAAAATTGTGTTTTTGTAACACTGTTTTGCAAGGCCAAAGGCAGAAATATACTAAACTGTAGATTGGCACAGTCAAGACCCCAATAATGGCAAAGCAAGAACTTTGCCAGAAATCCACTGAATTAATATTTAATTTTTCTATTATAACTACATTGCATGCAGCTTATTTTGGTTCTTTGCACTTGTCTTTTCCAAAGGATGACACAGAGATCCAATGTGGTGTTCTGGTTTGAATGTTGGACTAGGAACAAGGGTCAATCGGGTTCAAATCCCTACTCTGTGACTTTGAGCAAGTCATACTCTCTCAGCCTAAGAGGAAAGCAATGGCAAACTTCCTCTGAATGAATCTTGCCAAGAAAACTGTATGACAGAGTAGCTATAAATTGGAGTCAACTTGAAAGCACTAACAACCACAAGGATGATGTAGTCAGTTCTTTGATGCAGGTCCAAAATGAGTATTCCAATAGGACAGCTGCACTCTTTCTGCAAGGATGATCCAGGGTCCAATGCAGCATGAGAAAATTCTGTTCATATTTTACTTACTCTTTCCAGGTATCTCCACATGCAGTCAATTTTTGATGAGCTGTTTAGTAGATAACCTAAGCCCTACATACAGGTCCAATGCACAAGTATAGTGAAATAGTTCTGCACTGTGTAGTAAGGATTAGCTGTTCAGGTTACAAAACTTTAAACTCAATAGGATGACTGAGAATTTCTGTAACTACTGTTCTTTGCACTTGGCCCTTTCTATCCACGATTCAAGCATCTACACATACACATTCCAAAAAACGAACTTTGATTTTGCCATTTTATATAAGGGACATCATTTTATTGTTCCATTGTATATAATGGGAGTTGAGCATCCTAAATTGAGTATCCATGGGGAACCAAACCCCTGTGAATACCAAGGGCTCACTGTGCTTTCAAATTTATAGAATCCAAATCTTGCTTCTCATACAATTATTTGTATAGGATAGCATCCAACAGTGGTATTCTGTCAGAAAAACAGCAGGATTTAGTGAAACTGAAGGGGAGTGACTGCTCTACTTACTACAATACCTGGGCTGTAGTAAGTAGAGCAGTCACTCTCCTTCAGTTTCACTAGATCCTGCTGTTTTTCTGAAATAATACTACTGTGGGATGCTACCCTATATACCCTTAGAAACCCTCCAGAGCTGGTTTTCAGGTGGACAAAGTATTGGTGCCAATGGAAATTTGGACTTAGCTTTTCCAATTTATTTATTTTAAATGTTTTTTTCAGTAGCCTCTTTTACTCAATGAAAAACATTTTAATTTTTTGTTTATCAGTTTCACTTACTAACATCTCTTCACTAGTATTCTCTTGAGCAAAAAGATTCACAGCATTACTCAAAATGTGTTCTTGCCATCTTTCACAGGTTTTCTCAACCCTGCAATTTTCAGCTTAGTGAAAACAGAAAATTTAGCAAGAAGGGTGGGAACTCTCTCTCTCTTAGATGGTTATGCCCATCATTTAAAGAAACGATCTACAGGCAACATAATACTAATAGCTTAATTTGTGAAAATGGATAAATACCATATCCACCACATAACATATTTAGTCACATAACAGAAAAAAATACAGAAATAGCACTGGAATGGTTGGTTAAAAGGTTTTGTTCATAGAGGAGGAAATTTAATTAACCCATGTAATGCCAATTACTGTCATTTCTAATTATATTATGCCTTCCTAGAAATAATGCAGATGCAGGATTCTAAAGTTACCTGCATGTTTGATGTTAATAGGATAAATTATCTAGGCTATGAGAAAATCCAGATAGCAGTGTGGAGAAAATGTTTTTTCTACCTAACATCATACGCTGTCCAATTTAATTACTAATAGATTTTCTTCAAAGTGCTGATTACATTAGAACTAGCCTGACTCCAATTTATATGCATAAACTAATGATACATATTTAGCATTATAACTTTTTTTTTTTACTTTGCAACTAAGTAAGCTTTTTTTTTAAGTACTCAGGCAATTTTTCTTTTAATGGAAATTGCTAGAACCACTCTACTTCACTGCCTTTGATAATATACTCAACTAGAGTATGAAGTTCTCTCCAACACAATCATTTTCTTTTTCTTTTCTATGCAAGACAGAGAACTACTGATACTGTCATCACAAAAGCGACTCAACACAAAAGTACTGTGAGTTTTGAATTAATAAGTATGTTAATTGCATTACAACCATCTGACTTTGCTACTTGAGCAAGTGGACAAAGAAGACATGGTTCGGT
Organism: Phrynosoma platyrhinos; assembly: GCA_020142125.1. NCBI lineage: Eukaryota > Metazoa > Chordata > Lepidosauria > Squamata > Phrynosomatidae > Phrynosoma > Phrynosoma platyrhinos. The sequence continues at coordinate 103,419,023 of CM034701.1, forward strand.
TATCAAGCATGTGAACCAGGTAACTAGAGTTTACGCAGAAGCATAACTCAAGTGAATCTCCTGTTCCCTGGCCTTGCTTAAAGAGTACTGTTTACATTACAATTTAAAAGGTGACCAAAGAGTATCTGGACAGAGGGGAAGATAGCAATAGCAAGATGAAGAGAAAAGAGAGGCATTTCTTCTACAGTGTGTGTGTGTGTCTGTTCCTTCAAGTTGCCCAACAACTTAACGGCAATCCGATGAATTTCATAAGCAAGGAATACTCAGAGGTGGTTTTGCCAGTTTCTCTGAAATATAGCCCTTTTTTGTTGCATTACTCTGAAATATAACTTACAGCGCCTGGTATTTGTTGGTATACCACTCTGTGAATCATCTGCTTACATTCAGTGCAACAAGACAATATAATGCATTATCATTTTGTAAAAAAACACATTTTATGACAGCATGACGCCATTTTACAGAAAATTATAAATCTGACATTTTCATTGATATCTGCCAAAATAATCACTCTGTCTATCATGTTTAAGGTTAAAGTGAGTACTGAGGTATCTCATTTTTTTTCTTTTCACGTACTTTATTATTTAAAAAGAAGGGGAAAAAACAAGTGTTACAATAGATGACACTGTTACATTCTTTCAGTCTTACAATAATTCATATTAAATTCCATCTTCTTATCTTCTAAATGTAACTTCTAAATTAAAAAAATACTTCCTAAAGTTTGTTATTTAGTTAATCATTGTTTCTTTATGTCTCTACAGAATTGGTTGTCTTTTACAAATTACATTAGTTAAATTCCTTCTATATGTGCATTTCCATTGCCCAAACTAATAACAACAATAATAATTAAACAGTTTTCTTAATTTCATGTATATACAATGTATATATTTATATCATTCTTACTGAAAGCATTGATATTAATATCAGACCCTTTGGATTTAATAGCACCAACATATTCTTATGAAATACTAAAAAAAAAAAGAATATACTTGATTAACCGAAAATATGTGGGGTTTTTTACTGCTCCATTCTTTTACGTTTTGTAATCTTATAAGCTTTTTTTTATTTGCCACATTTCTCTCTCTTTTTCCCTTTCTTTTGTCTATTATAATATATATATCTATATGTGTATTTTCTATTTTTTTCCCCTTTAATCTTCTTATTTTTGTAAATATGCTTGTATCCAATTCTCTATCTCTTCCCATTCCTCTTTGTGTTTTTTGTTAGGAATATCCCTTAATAATTTTTCTCTGAAGATGCTAGCCACAGATGCTGGTGAAACGTCAGAAAGAAACGCTTCTAGAACATGGCCACACAGCCCGAAAAAAACCCACAAAAAAACTATCCCTTAATCAGTCAGTTAGTTTATCCTTCTGGATATAGTCTAAAAGTCTCCAGCACCATTCTGATATGTCAGGTACTTTATTTAATTTCCAA
>CM034701.1:103436158-103447661 GCA_020142125.1 Phrynosoma platyrhinos
TAGTGGCATCTAAGTCGGCTCTTATCTGAGAGATTTTATCTGCAAAGTCACAGCAGGCTATCGTAGGGTTAAGTAAGGGGTTTGGCGCAGGTAGCACCTGCGTCATCTCCCTCATCACCCTAAACAGCTCTGCCGGACGGGACTCTGCAGACACAATACGTGCAGAGGAGAAAGCTCTCTTCGCTGCACGTATTGCCTCCCGATAGGAACGAAGAGGTTCTTATGGCGAGTTCTGTCAGATGAGAGTCGAGTCTTCTGCCACCTGCGCTCTAGCCATTCTCCAACCCGCTTCATCTTCCTAAGCTCTGGCGTATATCAAGGCCTCCGATTAGAAGCGGGTTGGCAAGGGCGCTTGGGAGCAATCGTGTCGATAGCCCTGGTAAGATCGGTGTTCCAAGAATTCACCAGCGCTTCAACAGGATCACCAGCATTCCCAACCATTAAACCCTCCAAGGCTTTCTGGAATCTAAGAGGCTCCATCAGCCTTCGAGGGCGGACCATTCGAATGGGTCCACCACTCCCAGAGGGGCAGACATTTGCTCTAAGTTCCATCTTGACCAGGAAATGATCCGTCCATGACAATGCGGAGGTACTTACCACCTCCACACACGGATATTCCTGTTCCGTACTGAAGACCGCATCGAGTGTGTGACCTGTACAATGTGTGGGCCCATTGACCAATTGGGATAGGCCCATGTTTGTCATGGTCTCCATGAACTCCCGAGCCACTCCTGTTAAGCTGGTCTTGAGCAGAATGTTGAAGTCCCCCAGAACCAAAAGTCTGGGGGTCTCCAACAACAGCTCAGAGACCAGCTGTGTCAGCTCGGTCAGGGAGTCTGCTAGACAACGGGGTGGCCGGTAGACTAGCAGAATCCCCAAACTATCCCTGGTCTTCAAGCTGAGGTACATACGCTCGAAATGGGCTGTGTTCCGGACAGGTATCCTGGTCAAGGTCAAGGTGTTCTTATGAACCAGAGCCACTTCGCCCGCCCCCCGCCCACTTCCCCTCACCTGCTCACTGACAAAGTACCCGGCTGGGAGGGTCTGCGCCTTCTGCAAATCTGTAGTGTGGCCACACATGGCAATGGCATATGCAATTTTGGCCACTCCATTTCAGATATTTGAAAAGGTGCAGACCTTATAAGGGGGGGCAGTAATTCAAATAATTAGACGGTGGGAGGTAAAGTGGCCAATAACAAAGATGAGCTTTATGGATTGTGGGCAGAGGAGGCAACTAATACAGGACATAATAAGATTTTTTAAATTATGCATAGTGTGGAAAACATTTTCTCCCAGAGAATACTGAAATTCCATACCATTTAACATAAATGACTCTTAGAAAATTCAGAAATTGATAAAATCAAAATCCTTCACAGAGTGCATGATTTATTTATAGGATCTGGCACCACAAGACAAATGGATGCCAGTTAGCTGACATGGTTTTAAAAGAAAGCAAGATAAATTCATGGAGGATTAGCCTAACTGAGTCAGAATAGCTATAGGCAACATCTAGGTTCAGGGGTAATATGCTGCTGAGTATCCATTATTGTGATGCATCAGCAGAAGAGGGTAGCTGTCTTCATGTCCTGCTTCTGAGCTTCCCAGAAACATCTGACTGGATAACTGGCACAGGAAGGCTTTGGATCGGATCTGATGGATCTGATTCGGTGTTATTATATTCCCATATTTTATTTTTCAGGTGCAACATTGATTGCTGGTTGGCATAATCCTGTATAATCCTTCCTTGTTTACTGAGGCAAACCACATCTGTGCCAGCCTGTTTCACAGGTGGATGGTGGGCAAAGATTGAGAGCCATCAGAGGGGTGACTCAGTGCATCCAGTAAGCTCTCTCCCTCCAAAATACCCATACTATTCTCTTAGCTCAGTAGGTTAATGTGATTCACCAGGCAGGTTCAATCCCAGTAAGAACACTGGGAACTAGACCCTTGCCCATCTTGGTAGATGTGATGTAACAGAGAAGTGGAGTAACTGAGTCCAGAGAATAGCAAACGACTCAAGTTGTCTAGCAGATGGGCCTGCTCCCTTGAGGCTGTAGTGTGCATGCTCCTTAAGAGGATCTCTCTGAATCCAGAAGCATGTGAGACTGACCATCCTATTTCAAAAATCCCCTTTTTGGACAAGATGCTTGAATGTGTAGTTTCTAGGCAACTTGGAGGAAATATCTGGACCCATTTCAGTTATTGGAGGCTATCGGCAAGTGACAAGTTAAAACATGACTTTTTATTAAAATTCTAAGGCCTAATTCAGATTTTTAAGAGAATGTACATGTACATGGTTTTAAACTGTTTTAACTTTTTAAGCTGTTTTAACTCATTAAATTGTTTAATACACTTTTAGTTTGTTTAAACAAATGTTATTGTTTTAAATTCCAAAATGTTTTAAACTATTTAAATTCATTTTATTTGTGTGTCACTCTAAGATCCCATGATGTAGAGTGGACTATAAATATTTTAATAAATTAAATAAACTCTCCACTACCCAATACATCAGCATCTCTGACAGACTCCAGATATTTCTCCTAACTTCAAACAACTCTGTGTTGCTCCAGCCATGACATATCAAACTGGTCAATCCTTTTGTTACAAGAAACTATCCTGAAGGCCACTAAATGCTAGTGCAGCAAAGCATGAGTTACAACACTGTAGCTCTTGCTCACATTTGGCTCCCTTCAAACCTATCTGCAATGAATGTCAGAACTGTGGCACAGTTTTTGCTTCAAATTTGCTCCAAATTTGTTATTTAAATAACAAACCAGGGAAATTCATCTTTGAATAAAGTGAAGTTCAACTTTCATTCTAGTGAACAAAGGTTTAGGCCCATTCCCTGTCTTGTGAATTATCAGATAGTATGCATCTACTCTTTAACTTCTAAAAAGAACATTAAACATTATCTGCAGTATTAGCTCCTTTGGCAAATACAGACGTTTATGTCCCTCCTTCCCTCAACCAGGGCTTCACACAAAGCTTAATGCATCCAGATGAAAACCAACTAATTATGATTAAGTTACTATTAATCACAACATCAACTAACAAATTTTGCATGTTGGATTTCCAGATAAATTACTTAACCAAATGCCAGCATATTTGTTACTTGTATTTTTTTCATTAGTTCAGGAAAACAGCAAAATATTTTGAAGACATATTCTCACATTTTCAGCTAATAAATACTGAGATGTGAGATCTAAGAACTGGCAGATTCTTTGCAAATTTGCCAATGTTACATATGATGCCATGATCAAAACTAGTGTGTATCTGTGGTGGAAGAAAATAGAAATAAACTCTTCCACCCAATCAAATATATTCAAACAATAATAATCCTTCTCTCTATAAGAAATGTAGAGCAAATTCATCTTTGTATGTAGTTCTAGAGATTTAAGGGAGGGGTATTATGGGGTCCCGCCAAAAGGAGTGACTGGGCAAAAGGGCATTGGGATAGAAGTAAAGTTATCAGGTAAGATCAGGGAATGATGACAAGAATGGTGATCAAGAGATTGGAGGGAAGTCTGTATTCTTAAGAAGGCAGAGTGCGAATTGGGTAGCCCTCCAGACGTCACCAAATAGCAACATCTAGAAGGCTGCATGATTCCTAATGATGATATAATGAGCCCTGGTGGCACAGTGGTTAAATGCCTGTACTGCAGCCACTCACTCACAAACCACAAGGTTGCAAGTTCAATACCAGCCAGGGCTCAGGCTCAACTCAGGCTTGCATCCTTCTGAGGTTGCGAAAATGAGTACCCAGCTTGTTGTGGGCAATTAGCTTACACATTGTAAACCGCTTAGAGACTGCATAGCATGGTATGAAGTGGTATATAAATGAAGCTGCTATTGCTATTGCTATTGTTATAAAGAGAGAAGCAACATGATTTTGGAGAGCCAGCATAGTTCAATGGTTTGAGTGTTGGTCTAGGACTCTGGAGAGAGGGTTTGAATCTCAACTGCGCCACAGAAACCAACTGAGTGATCTTGGACAAGTCACACTCTCATAGCCTCCAAGGAAAGTAAAAGCAAATGCCCTCTTAACAAATCTAGTCAAGAAAACTCCATGATAGGTTCACCTTAAGGTTGCCATAAGTTGGAAATGACTTGAAGGCACATGAAAATATGATTTTGTAATTGATACAATGTGGGAAGAAAAGACAGCAGAGGCCAGAGATCCTGCATCAGGAGACATACCACAGCCCAAACCCACTTTGAAAGCCACAGAGTGATTCACACCAACATGGCCATTTCCAGATTGTTGGAGAACAGGGAGAAACCATAGCGACACATCCAGCTATCCTCTTTTAGCTAGTTGTGTGGCAACAGGCACTTGCAGGAACCTACACAGTTCCTTAGGACATTCCTGCAAATGATATTCTTGAAGTGCGTCCAGCTACAAGAAAAGAGCTGGAGGTATCACCACTTAGGCTTTTGGTCACTGTGTGGTCCAAAGAGAATTCTGACAACAGCTCAAAAAAAAATGATTTGTGATGGCATAAGTTTGAGTTGCAATAGCATAAGTGATTTTGTAAATCACTACAGGTGATTATCCAAAATGCTAAGGGCCAGAAGTGTTTTTGATTCTATAATATTTGCATATGTATAAGGAGATATCTTGGAGATAGAATCACAAGTCTAAACATTAAATTCATTTATGTTACATATACATCTTATACACATAGCCTGAAGTTAATTTTATACAATATTTTAAAATAATTTTGTACATGACACAAAGTTTGTGCTCCCTGAACTATCCAAAAGCAACAGTGTCACTATCTCAACCACCCATGAAAAAAGTTTGGATTTCAGATTTTCAGACAGGGGATAACCAAGTTGTAATAAGATGCCAGCCAAGGTTTCAAATTTGTTCCAAAAAGTGGATGATGATACAGTCAGTGGATAAGAATATCAATGAGGAAACAAGGGTTTATGAAGAGAGAGGGCAGGTTTGGTCTTGGGCAGCTCAGCATGGTCAATTAATGAAGTATCCTAGCAGAACGAGGCAAGCAGAAATATTAGAGAAGTGTCACCCAGTGGAAGGAAAATGTTCTGGGTGTACAGGAGTCACTGTATAGTGAACCCTTGATATCCACTGGGATTTGGCCCCAGGATCTGCCGTGGATAACAAAATCCATGGATGCTCAAGTCCCATGAAATGCAGAGGCATTGTAAAATGGTGTCCCCTATATAAAATGGCGAATTCAAGTTTTGCTGTTCAGAATTTATACATTTTTTTTTCAATATTTTCAAACTGTGGATGCTTGAATCCATGGATATGGAGGGCTGACTGTACTTAAAACATGTAGGATTACAATGAGTTCAACTGCTAAGAGGGTCTTGTTCCCTGTGTCCTAGTGTCTTCTTCACATAGCTAAAGATTCTGAGTGCCTCAAGAGCCAAAGCAAGCAAGTGTTCAAGCAATCACTCATTGAGTTCAATTAACTAATGGAAAAGCATTTCATTTTCAAATACAAATTCAATACACATTCTAGGATCAAAATGCCTTGACTTTAAGCAGAGGTCAGCAACCTACGACCCGCGTGCCACACCCGGCCCGCCGAGGCCTGCCAACCACCCCCGCCGCCCCCACCACCTCCCACCACTGCCACACGTGCTGCCACTGCACGCGTCGTGGCCACAATTTGTTTTCCAAAATGGCAGGTGCAGCTCGTCCGCGCATATGAAGGAGTACTGCACATGCGCAAACAAGTTGTGGCCACCATTTTGGAAAAAAATGGCAGCCGTGATGCGTGCTGGTGGCGGGGGACATGCACGTGCGCGTGCATAAGCCACCATTTCCACCATCACCATCGGCCCCTGGAAGACCCGGGGATCCCCGGACCAGCCCCAGGTAAGGGGAACTTGCCGACCCCTGACTTTAAGAGAAGAGTCAGAGGTTCATCCATGTTCCAAAGTAGAATAGAGGTTCTACCGTCTACTCTGTGCTCACTTTCAGCTTAAAACACTAATCCCTCCACATTTGTGGCTTTGACTTTTGCAGATTTGATTATTCATGGATTTTATTAATATGTTCTCTCTAGGAATATCTAGGTCCTCCAGCACAACTCTATGGTCAACTTTAACCAAAAGTCACACTGAAGGACCTAGAGATTCCTAGAGAGAACACTCCACTAGGCATTGGTAGCTCCTTCAGTGCAATTCTATGGTCAGTGTCTGGAAGATGTTGACCACAGAGTTGCACTGGAGAACTTAGGGATTTCTAGAGAGGTACTCTCTCAGGTAACAACAGTGTTTTTGTTATTTGTAGTTTTTCCACATTCACAGGGGTCCTGTGCCTTTAACCCCAGAGAACGTGGAGGGACGAGCGTACTCAGATCAAAGTACTCAGAACATAAGAAAACATAATACATTAGACTATAGAAACATTTCCCTGATTTCCTTGCATGTTATGTGAGCAATAGCTTTCACTTGCATCTTCCATGAAAAGCGGAGCACAAATGAATTAGTGAGAATCCTTCTTTTGAACTATGTTTTTGAATTCTATAATATATACTTAATCTGTGCAACAGATGTGTATTATACATATTGAGAACACAATTCTTTGCATTTCTACTTAGAAGTAAGTCCTACTGGGTTCCATGAGATTTCATTTCAGGTAAAAATGTAGCCTTAAGACACAGATTTGACTGAGAGGTCCACTACCACATATTGGGAACTCCTTCTAAGTAAACATGAAAAGCTTGCACTGCAAAATTATCTAACAAGAAACTTACTCCCATTTATATATAGTATAATATTTCCTAAGAAGCCCCAATTAAAACTATTTTTTTAAAAAAATTAATGACACATATTTAACCAGTTCCTTCTTCCATCTACTACTTAGATCCATCAAAACATTCCTTGTGCACTGGTTACTGGAGCCACCTGGTGCCCTATGAAGCACCTGCATCTTGCAGATCTTGAATTAGAAAATTCTTCCCAGGACAGGAAATGTCAGCAAGCAAGTTTGAACAAAACTATACCCTGCAAACTTTTAATTAATACGAATAGTCAACCGCTTGTGAAGACTGGTTGAATTCAGCTATATACATTTAATCTACATCAGTGTTAAGTGCTGCAGTTAAATCAACTTTAGTATATAAAAATGGTCATCCAATTAATGTACTTTTATTTAAAATGTGGACATATAACGGACTCCTGTACCAAGGCTGATGCATCATGCACAGACATGCATAACATTGCAATGACAGTATGAAAACCTCCATCTAATATAAGCCTATGTAACTCATGTAACTATATAAACAAGACAGTTATCTTTCAAATCTAGTTTTTCAAATATGTTTTATTTCCAGTTCCGTTGGAACTCAATTATATCTTTGCCTAGCAGCTATGACAATTGTTGTAATATTATGTTGATTATGAACAAACTGAATTATTTAATGTTTTTTCTATCTGCAGCATTAGAGCATTTTGACAGAAATATTCCACTGTTCTTAACTGGCTACTTTAGAACAAGAACTATTTTGCTTTATGTAAGCTTTGAAATGTTTAGAAAAAAGGTATATACAAACCGATGTTCTTTTTTTTTTACTTCCCAAATATAAATAAAGACTTTACATGAATGCTTTATGACAACAATACCTTTGATTAAATAGGAAAGCTTGGCTAGCTATTTCCAAAGAAGTTTTGCCACATATTACTGACAGAAGAAATAGCAGCTATAGCTTGAAATCTCATTGTTCCCTTTTTCAGTTCCAAGTTTTCAGTTCCAGTTAAACCAACCTCAGTATTCCCTTATTTCTACCTATCATGAACTACACCTAAAAACAAACTACCACCAACATAGCAATGCAGACATTTCCCACAAAGCTTGACGTGAAGTCTTAAGACTTCAGAAACATGAATTGTCTTCTTAGTATTCACTACTTTTCTAAGCATTAACCTTCATTTCAAAGCTGGCAATGGTAGTACTTTCAAAGACATATACCCAAACAAACAAGAAATAAGTAGTTTTGTAATTTTTAAAAAAGTATTACCGTATTTGTTTTTATTATCAGACATAATTCACAGATCTGTCACTTTCACAGTCAGAATAACAGCATATTTTAGAAAAATGTAGATGCTACTTTTAAAACATCTAAAGAAGTTAACAAAAGAAAATCATTAACAAGACTGAATCAAATCAACGACTAGAATAATAAAACAGTTACATATCCCACTCAAAATAACTAGGAGAGAATATGGCTGGCATTAGCAACATTCACGACAACACCCAAGCAAACAAATATCTCACAGACTCCTAATGAAACCTCTCCATACTAGTAACCTGCCTAATCTCAAAAGGGAGATCATTCTGCACAGGTATAATGATGGATAAGGCTCTCCTACATAATACAGATTGCATGTGCACTATAGAGTTAATGCAGTTTGACAGCACTTTAACTGCCATGGCTCAATGCCATGGAATCCTGGAATTTGTAGCTTATTGTGGCACCAGAGCTCTCTGATAGAGAAGGCTCAGTATCTCACAAAACTGCAAATCCCAGAATACCATAGCATTGAGCCATGGCAGTTTAAGTGGTGTCAAACTGGATTATTTCTGCAGTGTGGATGTAGCCACAATGAAGTGAAGTGAGCATGTGTAAATCATGGAATGGTAAGCAAGACTTTCCCTTGAGAATGTAAGGCTGGGCTCTTAACCAGGAAAATATGGTCCACAGTTTTTTATGTCTTCCAAAGCAAACATAACATGGCTTGATAGCTAACTGGCATTTTCTTCAAAGCTTTCAGTACAGGAATCTTATATGCATGTAAGAAACTCCATAGTGTAATTTAGCTACTGCATTCTGCAATTGCTGCATCTTCTGGTTCTACAGAGCTTGAGGGTAGTCCAGTTTGGAAGGGAAGTGATCTTTGTATCTAGATGGTCCCCTTGTACACCACACTGTTCTGTCCTAGTAAACTGAGTCCTGAAGCTCTTCATACTGAACGTTTTGCTGGGATCCATGTGTGAAATAGTAAAATAATGAAATGGATATGGTAAATATGCCAGATTATAAACAGAGTGGAACCAAAGGAAAAGCAAGAGAAGCGTTTTTGGTGGTGTGGGTGAGAAACTTGGCTTTCAAAAATTCATGCAGCTTTTTTCCTACTCCCTAAAGCTCAAAGCATGGATGGGAAGGACAATAAAATGGGGATGGAGATTTTCACCTTTATTTGGGTAAGATCTTTAGCAGTGGCATTCTTGCACCAGGTGTCACCCAGTGTGGGGGGTGGGGCTAAAAGGGAGTAAAATGGTGCGTGGCAAACAGGGAGGGTGCTCTGGGCACTCATCCTCTCTGCTGCACACTGGTTTATTCGGGAGTAAAATGGCACATGGCAGGCAGGGAGGGTGTTCTGAGTAAACCGGCGCATAGCAAGGAGAAGGGGTGCACTTGGCTAGTGTGATGTGTTTGTGTGATGGTGCACGTGCATGGTGAGATGGAGACAAAAAAATAACTATGCAGCACAGATTGATGCCATGTGGTACGGACATCCCATGGGTGCTCAGCACACCTTGGGAGCAGCTGTGTGGACAGTGGGTTTTCAACCTGCTTTCAGAAAACCCAGGATCAAGCCGCTTTTTCCAGCCCAGAAAGAATGAAAAAGGACAATATGATCTTACAGGTATTTTGGACTCAGCTGTTGAGCCTGCCAGGTAATAACCTGCACATTAAACTGAGCCTAGAAACAGAGTTGAAATTCATAAAGAAATAAATCTGCTTGGGACAAGATTTATTTTTTATTTTATTTTATTTTATTTTATTTTATTTTATTTGGATTCTGGAATACCTGTGTTTGTATATACGTACATAATGAGATATCTTGGAAATAGGACCCAAGTCTAAACATGAAATTTGTTTCATATACACCTTATACACATTACCTGAAGGGAATTTTATACACAATATTATAAATATTTTTTGTGCATGAAGTAAAGTTTGTGTACATTGAACCACCCTAAAGCAAAAGTGTCACTATCTCAGCCATCCATTCGGACAGTTTTGGATTTTGGAGTATTTCAGATTTTGAAATTCTGGATAAGGCAGACTCAAACTTGGTGCAATTTAAGCATTTATTTGTATACTTTTCTGAGAAGCATGATGAAACAGATAAAACATAATAAGTTAGTTGGGCCTAGCCTTAAGTATCTAAATATCTACAAGTGAAATCGTACGTACATTTGGAAGAAAAAGATGTTATCTGAGTAAACATGTACATAGCAGCTGTTATGCCCAGTCTTGCTACTGAAAGAGCTTATCCTTGCTCTTTCAGTAGCAAGAGATTGAGGAAGTATAAATTAACAGGTCATTAAGCCTGTTCTCTGTTCCATTTGCCAACAGAAATCTAGTGTAATGGACAGAATATCTAATGGAGAATATCTAGAAATGGAGAGAATGGGACCTTCTCAATGGATTATCACTTGACATCTAATCAGAGATTTAATCAAATCTAACTTCAGTTGTGGCAATAATGAAGGCATTTGATCAAGTGCTACCAAAGGACATTTCATATTCATTTTTCCACGGTAGGAGTATATAAGGACCTAGTACTTAAATTGGTCAAGCTTTTTTCACATTATTTTGACTTTCTAGGAGCTCTGGAAAAGGACAGAAAATAAACTGTAAGTAGACTGTTTTAAATATTGCAGAAGCAAAATAATTATCACTCTTTAATCAAGGAGATTAACTCCAGACTTGAAGAGGTGATTAGATAGCATTCTTGTAAGATTCAAAGCTGTTTTCAATTTTTTGGACTGAATATATTTGAGATACAATGTCCAGATGAATTAATGAATATGCTAATTAGCATATTTACCATTACTTATTAAAAAGACCTGGAAGAAAGGATTAATTCATCTTTGAACATAAAACCATTTAATGTTTTAGTCCACAGACATTTTGTTTCCTAATCCATTTGGCAACTGAAAACTAGTGTGTTACAGTGGACAAAATATATGGAGAATGGGTTTACTCTTGGTCAGCCATGAAGCACACTAGATGAACTTGCTTGAGCAAGATCAGTAAAATGTTGGCTTCTAGCCCTATAACCAATGTACCTTTCAGGAATGCCCTTTTGGGACATTCTCAAAGTAGCTCCCCTTCCATGGTATATCAGGTAAAAATGGAAGGTTGGGGGGGGGGAGAAAACACATATATTTGTAAGAACTGTAGTTCTTTTTATAGGGCAGATATAGATAAAAATAATAAAATAAAAATTTAATGTAGGATTTGGGGAACTGCCATGGAGCTTTGGGAGCCATAAGTTAGGTTCAGTCAAGATCTGCATGCAGCCCAAAGGCTGTATTTTCCCCACATCGGTTGAAAAAGTTTTGTTGCAACATGTCCTGTCTTCATCTCTCCTTTGCTTTCTAAGGACGTTATCACACATGGGCCAGTTTCATTGTTAAAGAGATAATAAAGTGGAAATGAAGCATCCCGAAAAGTAAGCGAAAAAGAGCTTAATTGCGCAAAAGCTTTTTACACGTAATTACAGTAAT
>CM034701.1:103447761-103458187 GCA_020142125.1 Phrynosoma platyrhinos
CCTCCTCCTCTTGGCCCTCCTCCAGGTTTTAAAAGAGAATTGTTCGTGTGTATTTGCTTTTCACATTACAGCAAATGCACAATTACTGTAATTTCGCAAATGCATTTCCTCTAAACTCCCAAAATTAAAAAGATCTCGGATAATACCAATTTCTGTCCAGTTTCTGTGCAACGTTGTGTGAAATCGTGAGGTGCAAATTTAGTTTTTGTTTGGGATTTGTGTGGATTAACCAATAGATTTCCCCTGTGTGATAACGTCCTAAGAGAAGGTGTATTATGTACATTTATTTGGAAATACAGTGAGCCCTCCACATTCATTAGTTAGGAGCACAGGACTCCCCATTAAAGTGGAAAAACTGCAAATAAAAAAAACCCCACTATATTGTTAACATCTCTAAGTGGCAAAACAGATGGCCTCAAAGGAGTGACCTGCTGCTGCTGCTTTGCTCACCAGGTTGAGGCAGTGGCAACTGCATGCCATGCTCCCAACCCAACATCTTTCTGACACAAAAAGAAGCTGCAGAAAGCCACTCCTTTTTGCACCAGGAAAAAGGTGCCTTTGCCACTGCTGTGGCAGTTTTCCAGGTTTCTGCTGCACATGTAAATGCCATGCCACTGAAACTCCATGAAGCCACTGCACATGCAGTCAGTCGTGTGGCTTCCCGACAGTATGAGGGTGTGCTGCTGTCTGAATGTCATGCCCCCACACTGCTGGGAAGCCGGCTCTTTTTGCCGGTCTATACCAGCCCTAAGGTTCTCTAGGTCCTCCAGTGCAACTCTGTGGTCAACATCTGGTGGAAGGTGACCATAGGATCACACTTAAGGGCCTACAAATTGCTCAGCCTCTGGAAGAGTTGTGCTGGAGGATCTAGAGATTCCTAGAGATAGCATATTGATTAAATCCATCTATAATCAAATCTGCAAATGTAGAAAGCTAACTGTAAGACCTGCTGAATGTAGTTGAACACACTGCAGTGGGATGCAGGATTTTTCTCAAAATACCACCTGTTCAACAAATCCCCTTACCCTCAGTAACTGGTTAGACCCATTTAAGGGAGAGAGGTTCCCTAAAGGTGTGGTTACAAAGAATAAAAAAGGTTTTTAAAAGAAAGAAAAAGTGGGGAAAAGCAAGGAATAGAAAAAAGGCATTAATGGGAGAAAGCCAAGAAGAGGAAAAACAAGAGCAAGAAGTATAAAGAAAGCAAATTTATAAAACAAGGAAATACAATGAAAAGAAACAAAGAACCACCTTGCTGAAAAAGAGCAGGCAGAGCAAAATGGGAAGGCACGGCATACAAAATAAAGGTTTTTTACTCTACAGAAATGAAGTGTGAACAGTAGTTGGAATCCCACTGGCAAGGAAATCACCTGCTGCTTCTGCCTGTAAGCCATACTGTTTTCATATATATACAGTATACGCTGGATGAATGACTTAGAAAGAGTAAAGAAGAGCATGAGCAGGGTGGCAGAAGGTTGAGATGCCCCCACAACTCATTTTGCTTCATGGTGAGGCTGGCTCTGTGAAATGCTCCAATTTCTAAATATTCCTCCAAAGGTTGTCTTCCAGGTGCTAGTACTGTCATCACTAATAATCATTTGTCAGGTCAAGAAAATCTTTTCATAATATTTGTGGCACAGTAGGAGATATTATGATTGTTCCGTCTCTCTCTATATTTGTTGGTTATTGTTGCTGCAGGGAATTAGGGTGAGTATGTGCATATATGTGTGTGTATGTATGGTATGCTATCCTGAACTGTTTGGAGAGAGGATAAGACAAAAATAAACACATTAGATCGATCTGAAAGAAAAAGAAGCTACAAAAATCACCTAATTGATCAACACCCTTTTAACTGCTGCAGGTTATCTAGAAGTTTAATTTTAAATTTAAGTTATAACTTTATTAATGTGTGCTGTGAATTACTGTAGAACCAACACAATTTGCACATCATTTCCCAAGCATGCTGGTTGTATAGCAAATTGTAGTCAGAACCACATGGGCAGGATGCAGGGACTGCTCTCCTCTATCCCAATGTAAATTTCCTGTACCTTAGTGTACTTCCTGGAACAAACACACTTACAGATTTTCATTACTAATTAAACAATGAGCATTAGAGGTCCCAATTTCTGTTCTCAGCCATCAATTCACTAGGCACCTTGAGTCAACTCATTACAGTGACTTGGAATATCTATTATTATTTTCATTATATTTCTATTCACTTTCTTCTTCCAGTTGTGATGCACAAACCAGCCAACAAGATATAAAAACCAAACAATAAAAGTAAAACACAACAATTGTCAAATTACAATACCAGAAAAATTGCTCCTGCTCTATGGGGTTTCCCAACCTTCAGGAGTATATTTAAAGGTATGTTGGACAAATGAGACATCATAATGTAGTGGGTAGCCTGTTGGATTAAGATTCTGGAGGCCAGGGTTAAAAGCCTTTCTTGGACATCAAACCAAACTGGGTAACCTTGAGCAAGTTATACTCTCTCAGCCAGACAGGAAGGCAAACAAACCTTGCCAAAAATCCCCATCACAGATTTGCCTTATGGTAACTGTAAATCTGAAACAACTTGAAGGCATGGAACAACAACAAAATTGGACAAATACAGAAGGAAAGGTTGTATGAAATTCTGGTAGAAGCAAGTAGGATCCAGTGGAAGTACATTATTAGATTCAGGCCAATAATCATATAAAAATAATAATCAAGTAATACATATAAATGAGTACAGTGTATAACCTACTCACTAGGGTTGTCTGCGGGTTTCTGAAGTGGGATCTGGAATGATACTCTGTGTAATTTCAATAATAATAAATTTGCATCCACTTAAGTATCCCAATGTCTACTATTTTTACACAATATATTTAAAACCCCTTTAGCATGTTCTACAGTATTCTGTAAAGTTAGGGTTGTCCAAGCCTGTCCTAAAATCAGTCAGTTTTGGCATAATGTGATTAATCAAATTGCCTCAATTACCAAACAAAAAATAAACTTTTGCCCAGCTCTCTTGTTACTTTCAATCTTCACAAAGAGTAATAAATCTTTAAAAAATAGGAAGTTGAATTTGTTTCTGTTGACAGCGGCTCGACTTGAAGTGGCTAATGCTTGGAAAACAGCTCTTGTATCTTTGGACAACTGGTGGAAAAAAATTAGGACCAATGGCTTAGGGAGAAACTAGCAGATAATATGAAATATAACTCAGAACAACAAAATCATAAATCTTTTCAGGAAAAATGGCTCCCTCTTATTGATTATGTTAATGCTAATTTAGCAGCAATTTTTCCTCCAATTGGCCAGCAGTCTCTGTGGTCTGATTTGTTCCAAATAATCTAAATTGCATGGAATTTTAAATATGAGATGTTTTTTACAAGTGTAATTTTTGTAACAATGTGAGATAATTGTAAGTTTTGTATGATTTTAATTCCTTTTTATCCTAATTTTTGTATAATTTTACAATTAAATTAAAAAAAGGATTGTCCAAACCATGGTATTCCCAGTAACCTGTACAGATGTGAGAGCTGGAGAGTGAAAAAAGTGTATGGCCAAAAAAATCAATTCTTTTGAGATGTGGTGCTGGAGAACAGTGCTGAGGATACCATGGATGGCCAAAAAAGACAAACAAGAGGGTTTTTGAGCAGATCAAGCCTGAACTCTTTGTGGAAACCAAGATGACTATATAGAGGTGGTTGTACTTTGGCGAAATCATGAGATGACATAATTCATTCGAAAAAACAGTAAAAAAAAAACAGCTTAAAAGTAGAAGGCAGTAGAAAGAGAGGAAGACTGCATGCCAGATGGTTAGACTCAACCAGGGAGGCCACAGTCCTGAACCTACAAGATCTAAGCAGAGCACTGGAGGATATGGAGGCTTGGAGAAGTCTTGTATTCAGGGTCACCATGAATTGGGGTCAACTTGAAGGCAACAACAAACATCAACAACATTCTATTGCTTTTAAAAATAAACGGTGAACATCAAAGATGATAATACAAAGATGTATTTTTTAAAAGGTCGCTGTTGCATGAAATTCACAACTGATTTAGGAAACTCAGTTCTAAGGAAACTGTTATACAAATTTATGGAAAACATAAACAAAATTTCTCAAATAAACTTTCTCCCAACAATGCCATGAAAAAACTACCATCAGAGATTAAAAGGGCTTGAATTCAAAAATTGATCAACCTGTGTACAAATCAAACAGAGAGTAAAAACACATATGGCTGTTTTTGAAAATGACTCTGTCTGAAAAGGCAGCTCATGCATCTTACCAGCATTTTAATCATGAGGCAGTTCTATCTGTATCTGCCAAATTCAATAAATCTGTCCTTCAGATTTAACCTATGACTGCCTTGCAACTATTACTCAGCAACTCAAGTTGTCAGGAAAGAGAGGACAAAAAGAGACATTTCTTGGGTTGTCATTTAGAGCAACCGAAAATAATCTGCAATTCCTCAACACTTTTACAACAAACAAAAGGTAGTTTTGTTTAACCATCTATGGAGAACTATATGGTACCAGGCCTGAGAGATCTAAAATGCATCTAGATAGCCAGGTATGTGATGACTGAGAAACCAAGTACATCTTGAACTCAAATTTCATTCCACAGTATGTAACCTGACCACAGAACAAACAAGGAAAATAGGAGCCCATCTTCAGTCCATTCGTTCAAACATCTCATCCAGAACAAAAGGACTTGACATGTCCTTTGTACAGGGAATTCGTAATCTGTGGTCTCTAGTAATGTGAGGATTGCTTAAGACTTTCTTTCAGGTTCCCCAATGTAGTCAAATTGGATTTGTTATGGCAGTCATCATCTACAGTCACCTCTAGGGTTGTTAGGTTTTCAGCAAATCAATACAGTATTCATGAAGTAAGTATACATAAAACTACTTAAAGGGCCTGAACAGACTGCCAGAAATAATCCAATTTGAGACCACTTTAACTGCCCTGACTCAGTGCTATGGAATCATGGGAAGTGTAGTTTATTGTGGCACCAGAACTCTCTTACAGAGAAGGCTCAATGTCTCAGAAAAAACTACAGTTCCCATTATTCCCTAGTACTGAGCCAGGGCAGTTAAAGTGGTCTCAAACTGGATTATTTCTGGCAGTCTGTTCAGGCCCAAAGTCTCACAAGAGGATGGCTTCACGCTAGATTTCAGGGTTCCCACAAGATTTCTAATCTCACTGGAACCTCCAAACCCCTGAAAAATCCTGCAATGGCTGCCCAAGCATCATAATATGAGAACTTTCGTCTGCTGTTCAGCATCAGCCCAGTTGGGCAGAGAAGATGAAGAGTGGTGACATGCCAGGCACAATCCTAGTAGATGGACCACTGGTATTTGGTATGTAAAGTGTGCTTGTTGCATATACAGCAAAAGCTTGGTAGAGTCTGATGGTAGTGTGGCTGATGGACACTCTCAATTATGGGATTTGGAGCATCCCATATGACCCCAATATTAAGATGTCCCATATAAAATGGGACCCCTGTGAACTACGACAAATATTGTCCATCTAAGCTTGAAAATAATAGAAAGATAAAGTATCAAAGGGTAACATGCATTCTTGGTTATTAGGAAAGATGGAATAAGAGATATAAGGATGTAAGAAAAAAACAAAAAAGTAATAGATATGAGTAAAACATAAAAGGTAATATGTAGAAACCTTAATTATAGTATAAGAAAAAGAGAAAGTGTGGAAGATTAATAGATAAAGGGGAATGCATCCTATATGGAAGTTGTTCATTATTTGTCATTTGTTAGATTAGTTAAAAATAGTGATGTAATTGTTATGTTTTGTTATGTATTTGTATGTGTTAAGTATTTATATGTTTATGTCTGTAGGGTGGAAGGAATGAGTGTTGGGTTTTTTAAGTTTTGAAATGTAATAAAAATAAATAAATAAAGTGCACTGGCTTTCGGATATGTTTATTCCAGTGTAACCACCATTAATAAGCACTGTTTTCCCCTAAATGTCATACCACTGTCAGTCTCAAAGACTGAATTTATTCTGATTATCTCATATATTTTTATGACTTACATGCCTTTCAGATAAACAGCTCATCTCTAGCAACACCAGATTTGCTTCTGGGCTAGGCCAAACTGCCGGCTTTTTCAACTTCAGCAGTAACACCAAAGGGGAGGTGGGGAAAGAAAGAAATACATAGTTACAAAAGCTGGAGCCAGATTCCCTTTTCTTACACCATCAAAACCAAATAAGCCAAGGAGAAGAGTGGGCAAATTACTTAAATTGAAGTCATATCAATTGGGAAGCTGACTGAGACCATACACTGCACCATAATTGCCCTCCATCAAATTCATGGGCCCAAACTGTCTGTTTTCCATCTGCTCCTACACCAATTTAAGCAATTTTGAACTTTGCTCTCCCTTGGTGAATGTATCACAAATTTATTAGAATGTCAGGGTCCAATTGTTAAGATTCTCTAGGGCAGGTTATTACAAGGTGTGGATTTTTGATGTCCGCCAGTCAAGCCCAGAAACACTGAAGGAGCACAATCAATGTGGCTTTACTCACCCTGGAAACCCATAATATACGATAATAATGAAATACTCCAGAAGAAGAGGGAAAGGAGCAGGGGAGATTATTCTCTTTCACCATTACCTTGAAGATTTCTCTGCTAATGGTTCCAACACCACAAAAAGGTTTTAAAAACACAGCATTTCTAACTGTCAGAAATCATCACTGTTAATATCATGGATTTTATAGATTCATGCCCTCTTGTTGCAAGGGCTGGACCTGTAGAAGTAATGTCATGGATGCATTAGGAAATCTTTTCATACTTGATACTCGGTTCATACAGCAAATCCATTATCTTGCCTCCATTTAGCATTAAAAGGAGGGGCATGAAACCATCTGTATATGTGTATCACAACTTAGCATTAATACTTTATGAAGAAAACTGCCATTCATGAAAGCTTACAGTATAATAATTGTAATAGTATGTAAGAGGTCAAAACAGTCTGTTCTTTTTCATACCAAAAGTGCTTCAGAGATGACAAGTGAGGTCTGAGTTAACTTAAAAGGAATGTAGATTGTATGTATTGATTTATTTGTTTTAAAAATATTTCCATACAACCATTCATTCTGTTTTTATTTCAGGGCAAGATACAATCAAGCCAACATTTGACAAAAAGGAAACACAATGTTTACAAGCTACACAATTGTTAAAAACGACAACAGAAATACCTTACTATGTAAAAATGTTTTGCCAGGAACCATCAATAAGATTTCAACGTGAGACTCTCTAGAGAATATAATCTATACTGTATAATACAGTCCACTGTTTTTAAAAAAAGCCCACTCCTTTTTAAGTGAATAACATCTCTGCTAAAGGACAGATACAGAGACAGAAATTTATATCACTATGCTGGTTACAGCTAATGGGAGCATCAGTCCAACAAACATCCAGAGGATCTCACATTTTGTACCCCTACTTTAGGCAACTGGCTGGTTAACAGCCCGTTTCATTTTCAACCTATTTCAGTGCAGCAGTTCTTGGAAAAACATACCAATTAAAGCCAGAAATTCTTTCTGCTGACAAACAGTCTTGACTGCTATGTAAGGAATCTGAGTCAATGCCCTGGCAGTCATAGAAACTACTTTTTATGTGAAGTCCTACCCTATACTATGCTGTCTACCAGACCATTTAAGGAAGGCTTGCCCAGAATCAGCAGAATGGGAGAGGGAACTCAAAGCATGACAGAAAACAAGTAGAACAGCTTTCCAAAGTGCTGTGATGTTTAACAGTAAGCTGAACTGTTTTGAAGGACTGAACTTCATTATTTGACAGCTTGGGGGGAGCATTTAGCCCCCACATATATCAAAGGTGTGCACACATTTTGTGCAGGGCATTAGCAGGTCTCCTGCTCCTCAATATAAGTTGGTATAATGCAGCAAAATGGTTAACAGCTCTTCACATATCTACTATATATACACAAGAACCCAAGAAGGGAATTTCACCATCTCCTGCCCTGCCTCCTACCACTCACATTTGTTGCCATCAACAAGAGTCTTTCCTTATGCTGCACAATTAAAAATGCAATCAGTCACTTTTTCAGTTATGTCAAAGAACTCCCCACTTTCTGTCACTTCGTTGATAGGAACTGAACTTCATTGTTGCTAAATATAATCAGTTACCATGATCCTCAAAATCGTTTCTTTAAAATTACGGTAAACTTTTTTTATTATACAAGAAACAGAGAAATGCAAAACATCATTAAAACAGCAAAATCTAATATTTGTTTTGGCAAAGTGAGATTTGGGAATCCAGCAGCTAGTCAAAAATACATATATCCCTTTCTGTTCTTCTTTAGCAGGGGTAGGCAACCTTTCCCCTTCAAGGGCTGAGGGACTTCAGCTCCCAGAAGCCTCAGCCATGTTGGCCAATAGTCCCATGTTGGCCAATAGCTCCTGGGATTCTGGGAGCTGAAGTCCCTCGGCCCTTAAAGGGGAAAGGTTGCCTACCCCTGTTCTTTAGCAACATTTGTTAGCATACTTAGCATATTCCTGAGTGTAAATATTTTAGCTGTGCCAATCCTTCTTTTAAGCTTTAATAACCCTGTTCCACCTAATCCCCTAAAGCCAACAATATCTCATCATGTTTCTTTATGGCTGTATCCACACTGCAGGAATAATCCAGTTTGACACCACTTTAACTGCCATGACTCAATGCTATGGAATTCTGGGAATTTAATTCTTGGAATTTATGGAATTCTGAGAATTCTTGAAATTCCATAATATTGAACCATGGCAGTTAAGATGGTGTCCAACTGGATTATTTATGCAGTGCAGATGCAGTCTGCGATAACCCTCATCGACTGTCTGTCACCACTGACTTTTCCAACATGATATTAAAAGTGTGTCTCCATCATTTAGTACAGGATTTGTCCATTGTCAAAAGCAAAATTCCATTTTTTCTCAGATATTGTCACATCAGTTTACAATGTATCAATCAAGAATTATACAACAGTACCCAACTCTATACTGTGTATAGAGCAGTTACATAACCACATTACCTTCAAAATAAATACTTAAAAATCCAATTAAAGTTTAGTTTGTCACACATAAACGAAGATCAAATTTAGGGTCATGCAAAGCATTCCCTGGAACTACATATTGCAAGACAGTTTGTTGGTAACAGGTAACCTGCTTGGCTTTCTAAAAAATGGAGTGCTGCCTGCTACCATTAATCTTTCCATCATCAAAGATCTTTGATACATTTCTAAGAAATGTACAGCATCCTTAAAGGGCTGTTTAAAATCACTGCAACAGAACATACATTCGTCCCTTCCAATTCGCGGGGGATCCATTTCGGACACACACACATGCACACCGTGAATTGGAAAAATAGCGAATACTGGAGGCCCATTGATTTTAATAGGCATGTGCTCCTGCAGGTGCGTGTGCCATTTTGTCCCTCCCCACTTGCCATCCGCAAAGGAGCGAGATCGTAGACTCCAGATCTGCAATGGGAAGGGACAAATGTATTCATGAACTAGCATAACATGAATTTTATTCTATTAAATGTATATTCAAGTTTTCACTTGTATAAGTAGTGCAATGTTTGTTTTAAAAACATATAAATGCTAGACCTGATAAGAACCATCCCTGCTTCCATTAATTGAACCAAAGCTCTCAATTTAAACTGAAGTTTTTTTCTAATAACATTTGTGTTTTAGATGAAGACAGAATTCTAAATGATTTCAAATAAACTTGATTGAACAACTTTCACTCATTTCAAAGATGTGCCCAATTCTGCTTAAGAGGAACCAAGCAGGGATGTCCATTGCTGCCTCTTGCTCAGGCTCTGGCAAATATGATTTAAATCTTAAAGGGATTAGGATTAATGGCCAGAGGTCCATCTTAAATCTTTGTGCATATGACATGGTTGTGACTGTAAGCCAATTCAACAGCTCCCAAATGTTGGAGAAATTGTGATGCTATAAATACTTCTTTCACATGCGGTAGTGCTGGCCAAAAGTCCAAAGATTTTGGGTGGAGATTTTCAATAAAATCAAATCAAAAATTGTACTTTTATCAGCACTGGGTTTGGTCTCTTTGTTTAAAAAAGGAAACAAAAATCTTATTCATAAAAAAACTACTATCAGTATTTTTTGCCTGGCAGTACATATGGTGGTTGCTCAAAAATGAAAAGACCTACACAATTTAACTTTGGACTGCTGAGATGAGAAGTTATGGTCTCTTGCCCTCACTGAAAAGCTAATACAACAGGTTGATAACTCAAAGAAATGAACTCCATGATGACTCCTTTATTACAGATTGGTTTTTGACTTTATTAATAGAAAAAGAGGTAATCTAGATCTACCTTGTTCTCATGTTGGTCTTTGGAACAGCATCTTAATTTGAAGGCTACAAAAACAAGTGTGTGTGTGTGTGTGTGTGTGTGTG
>CM034701.1:103477459-103488154 GCA_020142125.1 Phrynosoma platyrhinos
CTTTTTATTATTTAGGCAGGGCTTCAGCTGTTACAGAAGAGTCTTTTAATGGAGGTGCTATATCTTCATAATATTTTAAATGTTTTTAAGCTGTGTTTTTCAGTGTTTTAGAATAATTGCTTGGGTTTTTTTTTAAAAAAATGTTTGTACTACACATTGTTTTAGCTATATTTTGTTTTTAACATTTGTTGTAAGCTGCCTTGGATCCCACAATTTGATTAAATATTAAATAAGGAAATAAATAGATAAATAACATTTAGTTGTTCTCATTGCAAATGGGAAGAATCAAGCAGAGTGCACTAGCTTACTGTTCATGCTCAGTTAAACCAGGTTTATTGATACACAAGCAGTTCTCTGGCTGACTATCATTTCCAAATATAGCCACTATCTACAGTTGAGATGTGAATGCATCATCCAGTACTCTACTGGAATTATTTGGTGGGACTGCCTTCCTGACCTCATCAAATCACAACGGCTTCTAATTTCACACATTATAAAAATGATTGCACAGTTCAGTAGTTATACACAAATCAGTTTGTATCTAATTATGACACTGAGCTGGTGCAAGGTCTGTTGCAATTCTTACCAGCCCTAGCCAGCACAGCTGATGGTGGGGAATGTTGCAAGTTAGTACCACAAAATCTGGAGGGCCGTACCATTCCCATCCCTGTACTAGTGGTTGTATATCCCAAGAATACATGTAAGGATTGTAGCCAAAACATTTTTGTTGCATAAACAATTGTGCAAACAGTTGCACATGAGGTTGTGAAAACAGTATCACAATATCTTATGCAACTATCTGTTGAATGGTGTCATTCACCCAACTCTGCTCTTCTAGAACATGGCCACACAGCCCGAAAAACCCACAAAAACTGCTAGTGACAGTTTTCACACCTCTAGCATTATGCTCAATACTTTTAGCCAGTGTTCTGGTACGTTTACATTCTAACTAGTAATATAATTTCATAGGGTTGCCATAAGTCAACAGGAGACTTGAAGGCACATTAACATACAATGCAACAAAATATCAAACTGAGTGGAAATTAAAACAAAACCAAGCCAACTTGTGGTTGTGGTAGGAGCCCTGGTGGTGCAGTGGTTAAATGCCTGTACTGCAGCCACTCACTCATAAACCACAAGGTTGCGAGTTCAATACTAGCCCGGGCTCAGGCTTGACTCAGGCCTACATACTTCTGAGGTTGCTAAAATGAGTACCCAGGTGTTGGGGAGCAATATATAAATAAAGCTGCTTTGCTTTTGCTTTGGGTGTTTTACTAGTGGTGTTTCACCAAATTATACATTGTGTACAGCATTTCTAACATGTCCAAATGTTATCAAGAAGCAAGTACATCTCAAGTCTAACTGACTTAATGTGCAAATTTCTGTGTCATAGTCTACAACACTGTGAGTACATTGCTTACCACCAATGGCCATTATTCCATTTCAGCTCTGATCCCGTCAGTTTTGATGATCTTCTAATTCCAGCTCTTTGGCTCTGAGCAAAAGAATAACAGAGACATGGCTATGACGACTGATTCCTCAACATTCCCATTAGTATAGAAATTGTGATGTCAAGAGTACTGTCTCTTCCAGCAAGATTAACGTTCAGGCAAATGAAGTCCATATGCTCAAATCCACTCCATTCCCATTTGTGCCACCCTCAACCAAAAATGTACATTTGTGCCTGATGCAATGTGCCAGAAGAGGTAATATATATGAAGAATAACAATGGCTGATATAAAGACTCTTCTGCATATCATATAGGGAAGAAACCTGTGTAAAGCTATGTAGTGAAGTTATTGGACTCAGCCACACTTAGCCAAAAAGCTATCGTGACCAATCACACACTCTCTAGCTTAATATCTACCATAGGATTGTTGAAAACTTAAAGAGAGAGAACGCTGTTCATTGGCGAAAGGCTGGAATGCAGATGTAAAAATAAATAAATAAAGCAAGTGCCTTACCTGCTGAATGTACAGATAATAGAAGAGTAGCACCTTTCCAATTTATTTATTACCTCCATAATTGTGACTATTGTCAACATGCGTGTGTTTATAAATATGATGATGATAAAACATTTTTATTTATATCTTAAAACCATGCAAGACATGCAAAATGGCCCAAAGAACTACAAAATGCCAGTTAAAACTCTCCAGATTCTCTACTTTGCTCTTTTCCAAAAATGAATTGAAGCCTATAAAATTAAGCTAAAGTGAACAAGCAGTTGACAAGCGAAAATAGTTTCTGCATCTGAATGTTTGTTTTGGGCTTCACAAGACTTCCGACATCTTTCCTGCTTTCCTGATTTGGAAACCACCTGGTAACAAAATTAGCAACATAAACAACATATGTACATGAAATGTAAAGTACAAGCCAATGTTTCTAGAGCAGACTTTCAAGTTTAATCTCTCCTCCCTCTTTCTTTTCTCTTTTTGGTCTTTCTTTCTCCAAAAAACAGTATCATACTGTTAAGTTCTTTGGTCTTCTTCCTTGGTTCCTTCTCTTTAAACAAGGGAATTGTTGACCAAAATGAAATATGAGTGTCAGAAACAGAAAAGGGTATTATTACTTTAAATATATTATACCTATATCTTGCTTCTCTTGCAGCAACATGCATACAGTTCCTGGGTGGTCTCTTATCTAGGTAGTAGAGGATAGTACTTAAATAATGCTCCTCCAGCTTACTGCACACCTTCAGATATAACTTCCAGCTCAGACCTGAAGAGCTGTTCTTATGATTTATAAATTAGACTGATTTATATTATTTTGAAGAACATACATTGGAACTAATGTTCTATTATGGGGAAGGAGCAAAACCATTTCTGCCCTCCTGAAAGTAACAAATTTGTACTGTCCTTTGCTTTCCTACATTTTGCAATAAATTGCAAATTGTGTTTGCAGGGCTATGTGTGTGTGTGTATTTCAGGTGCTCATCCAGCACTTCCACCTGCTTCTTTTCCAGAGGATTAAGTGCCTAAGGGTTCATCACGATTCATCACAGGAGAATGCATTTGCTGTTACTAACAGTACCTAAGGCTCCCCTGGAAATATATGTTTAAAACAGATTGTGGTTTTGGGATGCATTTACAGTAAAACACATTCAGTTGCAAACAACAATAGCATAAGAAGCGACAACACTCTGGCACGCTAATGGGAATATGCTATGCAAGGCATAACACAGACATTTAGTTCAGTAATGGACATCTGCATCCACCAGGAAGAAAATTCTCTGCCTGGAACATGAGCATATTCTCTTCATCTCTGACATTTTTGCCACTAATGGCTAGCTGTGAATTCTACTTACATGAGCAACAGTTCTGATTCATAGCGCATTAATTTATTCTTCTCCAATACCAGCTCAAACCATTCATGTAGCAGCTGAGTTTCATCTTGTGTGCTTGAATCTGTTTAAGATATTAAATATATATATATCAATATATTTTTGCAAGACTGAGTTCTGTTCCCCATGATCTTAAAAATTAAACCATGCTGAGACCAAAGCAGTGTTTACTAGTTTCACCCTCTGAAAAGTCCCAAATAAATTACAAATGCACTTGTAATCTACTGAATATTTTGAAGTAGTCAAATATTAAGTAGAAATGTAGGTTAAAAGACATATTTTTAAAAAGTTATATTTGACAATTTAGAGGCATCTGATATTAAGTTACATCAATCACAATTCTCTGTCTTGATAATACATTCGTTCTAATGTTAAGATAAGGTATCAAAACAATGCTCCACCCAAACCACCAACCTCAGTTGGGCAGATTTTGGTGGTGTTTCATTCCCCCGCCTTGAAAAAAAAACTCTCTTGAAAAAGGACAAGAGAGGTCTTGCTCAGTCTTACAACTTGAGATCCCCTAACTCAGGGGTAGGCAACCTGAGAAATGCTGAAAATGGGCAGGAGGGCCTTTTGCATCTAAACCAAGCATTCTGTTGCTTTAAAGGAGTGAAGCTGAATGCATTGCCCTCCTGTTGATGAGGTGAAAAACTTGCATCATACATCACTATTGGATCTGCTGGCTGGATCTGCAGTGCAACAGCCTCTGGGATGTACATTTCCTATCTCTGCTTTAAAGCAAAAGGAAAGTCAGAGGACCTCATATATACAGCTGCTCTTATGATATGCTATAACATGAGATGTTGTGGATGTTCTTCTGGACCTTCTTGCCTGGTGAAGAAACCCATGGAGCTTCAAAAGCTTGCAACAAGCATATTGTGCCTTTTGGTTGGCCAATAAAGGTATCACTGATGGATTTCTGGACCATATTTACACTTCACACTTACAGCACTGTGATTCTTTTTCAACTGCCATGGCTATATCCCACTAAATCCTGGGATATGTAGCTTGGCAAGGTACTTAGATTTCTTTGCTAGTGAGCTCTAGTGTTGTGGTTCAAGTTAGTGTACAATAGAACTCTTTCACAAAGAATTCTAAGTACCTTAGCAAACTACATAGCCCAGGATTCCAAAGGACAGAGCCATGACAGTTAAAATGGTATCAAACTGCTATAACTAAGCAGTGTGGAAGTAGCAGCATTCATTCTGTGTACTCATTCTACTGTTACAACAGAAGACATTTCTATATAATTAAGCAACTCGTATTTGACAAGGATCCAGCTACCTTCCAGTAAGCATATTATCATATTTAACAGCCATCCAAGTGTTCTCAACTGTCACCTTGGATCCAACTCCCTTTTATTTTTAACAACTGAAAAAACAACAACAAGTGAAGAAGGCATAGGCTGCAACATTTTGTAAATTCATGTATACAGCTGCCTCTCTGTTTTCATGGACTTCAAGTCCGCATCCCTCCCCCATTCATGGGTGATAAATGGAGGGGGGGAAATGTGGTGCATACCCCCATTCAAGCCAATGGGTTTGAATATTTGCAGTTTTCCGTTTTCGCGGGGGGGGGGGTCTGTACAATTTTGTTTATTAATCATTGCAGGAAATATATTATTAGTGGTTAACTACTGGGATCCAGAACAAACTTGTCAGCAGTGCTGCTTATTTGTTTACATGAATATATACATATTACATATACATATAGAGAGAGAGAGAGTTAGAAGAAATTTATGAATATTGGAGTACTATTGTAGCTAAGGACTTAAAAGCAATGCCCAAGCAGAGAGATACAATGTAAGCTGCTCTGAATTGTTGTTGTTTTTACCAAGAGGAACATACAGAAAATAAACTTAGCATTAAACATATTTGTAGACCAACCCCAGTCAACATTATTCACAGCCCTGAGATGATTCTTTATCCTTTGAATGCAGGTACAGTTGTTGTTCCACTTGTGAAATCCCCAGAACCACATTTTGCTCATTGCCTTTGGAGCACTTTGTTTTGCCTCCCCTCCCATGCTCGCTCTCCTTATTCAGCCCAGCAACTAATGAATAACTCCCACTAACAAAAGCGCCTTTCATTCTGCACTCCCACAATTATTAGAGGGGAGTTACATTAATGTCATGGAAGACTAGTATTTGCAGGCTTGTCTCTAAATTTGGTTATTCAGAACCTTTGCAGCTCAATAATATTGCTTAACTGTGATGATTTTCTAATTACTGTAATAATACCTATTAAATCACTTGAACTCCATAAGCACAGCCCTGCTTAAGTACAGCTTAACCTAATAAGAACTGGTCATTCATTAAGCAATAATGCACATTATTTTTTTTTTTAAAGGTACTAAATGAATGGAACAGTGACAGCTGGATTTATACATTAACAACTTAAATATTGTTATAAGCAAGCTTCACAAATTAAGATATTTTAGGGGTAGTTTGCAGAATCGCTGAAAAATGCTGCATTTGAGTGTTACAGAGCAGAAGTAATCACTTCCTCTAGAACTCCAGCATCTGTAGCAGTCTACCAATCAATAAAGAGAGGGAATAACTAACCTTAATAATAAAAAGAATTACATGACCAACAATAAGGAAGGGAACAAGAGATCCAGTCCCTGCAGACACAGTCAAGTTGATAAGGCCACAACATCTTAGTGAACTTTTGCCAGAGATCATACACTTTAGTTTTCCAAAATTTAATAGATTTAGATGTGATAGCTCCACAAAGGAGTGCCTCCAGCCTTTGCCATATAGTCCTTTCCATTTTCTTTCTCTCTTGGGTTCATCTATCCATGCACAAGAGCCATACAAACTGAAAACTACTTTGGCCACATTGGGCCCTCCAATGTGTCACCAACAAAAACTATTGATACAGATAGCCAAGCAATATCAGAGTGTGGTCAAGATGACAAACATTATTAATAAGGAAAAATACACAAACTAGGAGTGTCTGCAGCAACATCTTAGCTTGCTCTTGACATATCCTACCTCATTCTGTCTTCTTTTGTTTCATCTTATGAATCCAAATAGGCATCACTGCTTGAACCCAGTAAGATAGCAGGTGGGGCAGACCCAGACAGCAAAGAATGAGCAAAGAAGAACCAAAGCAGCCAAGAAAGATATTGCTTGGTGTGCAGTTTGGTGCAGGGGAAAGCTGATGACTTAGCAGACAGCCTTGTGTCTTTAGTGGCAAAAGAGCTGGATGGAAGTTGTAAAGCCATCATGCATAGGCTAACTCAGAAGGAATCCCACTGAGCTCAGTTGGGTTCCTCATCCTATACGCATGTGTAGGATTACA
Source organism: Phrynosoma platyrhinos (assembly GCA_020142125.1). Lineage (NCBI taxonomy): Eukaryota > Metazoa > Chordata > Lepidosauria > Squamata > Phrynosomatidae > Phrynosoma > Phrynosoma platyrhinos. The sequence continues at coordinate 103,484,105 of CM034701.1, forward strand.
AACTTGCTTAGAGCTTCTTGCCATGTTATTTGTCTCTGTGTCTCACTAACAGTCCACTTCCATAAAAATTTTGTTGTGCAAAGTAGGTTCAAATACATAATTTGGCTTTGGGGGCTCAAATGAAAGTATAACCTTTTGAGGCAGTCTCCTATATTCCGATGCAGCATTACAACAGGGGTGGGCAACTGCGGCCCTCACGATGTTTGACTACAACTCCATTCAGCCCAAGCCAGCATTACAATAATGGATGCTGGAAGCTGTAATTCAACAATATCTGAGGATGCACAATTCCCCACCAGAGGCACTCTGGAGCAACTGGTAACTTGCTACCATGCAAGAAAACCTGAAGTTTTGTCTCCGGTTGTTGTTACTGTTCTCCAAGACACATCTAAAACCTGATAGCATTTTCCTTCCTGCTTTCTTTATAACAGTTTTAAGAGGGGGGGGGGAAGGATTGTCTGGGGTTTGTATTTGATTTTAATTTGTAAGCCGCCTGGATTGGTTTTCCAATAGGCGGGGTATTAAATAAATTTTATTATTATTATTATTATAACAATCCAGCTGTTTTGATATGTAAGCATAAGTTTGTTATGAAGGTGGGCCCAGCCACTAAGCAATTTTCTGATTTATTGGCTGAATTACTGATATTTGGAATGGAAGGTACTGTGCTACTCGACAAAACATCAATCAGCCATTGCTAAGCAGTTTTTATTGAACTCAGATTCCTATAAAATTCCTATATACATCTGACTTTCATCACTCTTCCTCATCTTCCAACAACATCAAAAGCCAAGATGCACCCTGTGGGCAAGTCTACATAGGCTACTTAAACTGGTTTCCCTCTACGCTTACTGCTACCTGTCCACACAATGCAGGGACAAATCCCTGATTCAAGTGTGGACATTTTTCATGAGGCCAATTCCACACTTAATCTACCCTATCCCTGCCTCAAACTGTGTTTAAAAACTCACCTCTTTCTCCAGATTTTGCAGGAAAATCCAGAGCACGCCAAAGTGACACCAAGCAGCTGTTTACTCACATGTCCCACTCTGTGACCTCTGTGACTGCTGGCACAGAGTGCTTCCTCTGATGTCACAACAACGGCACCCATCTATGTGATTGACACTGGGTACCTCATTTCTGGTCTTACAGGGAGTGACTTGCACTAGCACTATTCTAAAATTCTCCAAAGCAGTGACGGGACAAAAAGCACGCCTTACAACTGTCCAGTTTGGAAGGGAGAGTCTTGATTAAATCTCTATTGTTCTACTTTTTCAGCTGCTTTAAAAGTGTCCTAGTTTCCCAGTCCTCTAACCTTCTCCCTTTGTGCTCAGATTATTTCATATGCAGTAAAATGAGTTCCAAGCGCAGAAGTAGTCTGCACTCAATTAACTCAGCAGGACAAGGGGAAGGAATAGGTGGAGTCTTGCCCTCCCCTGCAGAGTCAAGCAAAACCAAACTGCTGCAGCCTACCTCCTAGCTTGTATGTTCTTCCTCATTAATTTTGGCATCTTGACCACACTATGATGTTGCTTGCCCACACACTCCCCAGTTTTCATTTGTGAAATATTGGAGGATATGAAAAAGGTTGGGGATCATAGGCAAGACTTCAGGTACTGAACATAAAGTTTAATTCAGTGAAACCAGTTCTAACAACTTCAGGAAACAAACATGCTCTTCATTTATTCACAGATTTCACAAATTTCACACTCTGTTTACCTGCTTCTCCCCGTAGTTCCCTCTCTATCTGAACACCATACACCTCCAGAGCTCGTTGCTTCTCCTCCACTTCTTCCAGCAGTCTCTGGATAGCCTAGACAGATGAATATTTATTTATTAAACAATATATTTGGCATAAGAGTACCCAGAGCTTGGAAACATTCCTCTTTGGGAAGTACAGTTCCCCCAATCCCTAGGGGAATTATTGTCCCAAACAAAACACTTTCCCAAACTTTGTGAGCCTATGAAGCTGCCAGTATCTTACAGATGGGTTTGTACTCTGGTGAGGTATTGGAGTTCTCTGGCTAAGCCCTCCCTAAACTACAGATTCTAGGATTCCCTAGGATGGAACCATGGCTATTATTAAAGTGGAGTCATAGGGATATAGCTGTGATGTATGAATGGAACCCAAGGAACTTTAAAAGGGCCATACCTGGGCTTACACTCAGGCATACCCACCATATCCTCAACCACTGAGCTATGGGCCCTCCACATAATCAACTAACAAAGGTTTGTGCACTTAAAGACAGGCAAATTCACATATCCAAATGGCTCTAGTTGGCACATATGAACAAGATTCTGGGATGAAAAGAAACAGCAAGAAATTATATAGTGATTTATAAATGTGTCTGCATTAGCCAGTACCGCCAGAGTATCAGTATATGAGCCTTAAAGTAGCCTGTTGACTTATAATGACCCCATTACTTTCATGGGGTTTTTTTAGGCAAGAGTATTCAGAGGTGGTTCTGCCAGTTAGTTCTTCTGAAATATATCCTACAGCACCTGCTATTAATTGACAGTCTCCCATCCAAGTGGTAACCTGGGCTGACTCAGCTTAGCTTCTGAGATCAAACAGGATCTTTACTTTAAGGCAGTGATTCCCAAACTCTGGCTTTCCGAGTGTTTTGGACTTCAGCTTCCAGAATCTCAGACCATTGGCCAAGATATCTGGGGCTTCTGGTAACTGAAGTCCAAAACATCTGGATAACCAGAGTTCAGGAATCACTGCTTTAAGGTATACACTGCACCAAATAAATCTGGAGAAGTGTTAGTTGGTAGTTGTACAGCAATGATAATTATTCAAATCCTAGCCAGTCTGACTACACAATATATCAAAGAATACAACAGCATGAAAGAAAATGTGGTATGATGACCACACTGATCTAATCTAATCTCAATAACAAAGCAGAGTTAACCTTAATTAATATTTGGATGGGGAGGCATCAATAAGACCAGGGATCTCCTGTTAGGTTAGAAAAGAATCCTGCCTGAAACCCTGGAGCGACTTCAACAATATAAGGCTAGATGGATCAATGATCAGACACAATATAAGGTGACTTCTATAAGGTTAGAAAAACAAAAACTTTAATCAGTAAAAAGAATTTATGTTTGGCATGGTCTTGAATGAAAAACATTCAAGCAAGGAATACATGAAGTTTTGAATGAGTTCCCGTCAATCACATTTTGGTTCCTCTCACTTACCAAGGATCTGCTTTAGCAAACATCTTAACAATCTATATACTTGGTTGGGGCTAAGCCATTTGTTTTATGAAGAGGAACACCTGATTACCTGTGCTTTATGAAGTCTTTTTAGTTCTTCTTGTTTAACCAGTTGCTTGGTTTCCTTTTCCAGCTTTCTGTTTCTTCTGAGAGATCTTTTTACCTAGAAAAACAAACAAAAAACCACACACATCAGCAATCAATACTTCGCACTTAACCACAGTTTTTCATAGACTTTTCCTTTAATGTGGATGTTTAAGTAGTTTTTCACTGTGTAGGCTAGGCACATTCCAAGCCATTTGTCCTCATCAATAGGGACCTTGCTGTAATTTCAGTTAGGCATTAGCATTTTCAGTCGATAAAGGCAATGGTAATGCTCCATCAGTGATGATAAATCTGCACATTTATAAACCTTAGACAAATTACTTTGATGACTAAAAAGTAAACATTTGGGCAGTACAGAGTTTCCATTGAATACTTTCTTGACCTATTTATTATACCTCCAAAGGTAATAAGAAAATTTGGTCCATTATGCATTAGCAGAGAGTGAATATTTTAATGTAAAATGCAAAAAGGGGTAGGAATACATATTTTTGAGCTGGTTCCATTAGATGGCAACTCACCATGTGTATCAGTTCTGACTGCAGTAGACCCATTAAATCAACAGGATTTACCTCTATGTTGACTCACCATTCAACCATTGATTGAATAGGTCTACTGTAATGGAGACTAATCCAACAAAATGCCAAACATAGGATGTTATCACACATGGGCCAGAAAGTGATAATAAAGTGGCAATGAGGCATTCCGAAAATAAACTGAAAATAAACC
>CM034701.1:103522886-103535118 GCA_020142125.1 Phrynosoma platyrhinos
TCGCTGTATACATACACATATGCGAAGGTGTGCATCTTCACTGAAGGAGGAGTCGAAAAAAGCGGCTCCTTTTTGGAGCGGCTTTTCTCAGCATACGACGGCTAGAGGGCACTTTCCTGGAGACTTTTAGGAATGTGTCGTCTAAAGGCCACACCTACCACTCACCCTCAAAGCACCCCTTTTTGCCTGTGTGCATAGCCCCAGAGTCAATGAGGGAATGTAAACACAGTGAATTTATAACAACGGAAGTAATTTGTATAGTGTAACACAGGCTTGAAAACTATTCACCAAGAAAGATATAATCATAAGTTCTGAATGTAAATAAAGTTCTTTCTGTGTGTTCAACAAGGAGCTGCCTGGAGCAATTTACAGTTAACAATAAATATACTACCAAAAGTGATAAGAACAAGTATTATTAAAGACGCTTGTTAGTGAGTGAGATCTCTGTCACATATGAATTGATGCCAAGCAGGTGGGATCCGAAAGACCCATTGTGCTGGCATCTGAGAAAACCAATTTGTCACATAATAAATTGGTAGCAGCGGTGGCACACAGAGGAAAGGAACTAGTGAAATCCAGCAGTGTCACGGTGTCACAGCCTGCTTATCCTGAACCCTAGGCATCAACCTCTTTCTTAGATCAGTCTGTCTGCTTTAGACTCTTGTAGTTTTTGGACTTGACCCATGTCTGTTTTGGATCTCATTCTTTCCTGCAGGATTCTGAGAGCAAAGCAAAAGTCCTCAGAGGGGTAGTCAAGACAGGAATTACTGTGTACCAAGTTGAGCCCTCTAATCACTGAGAAAACATGTTATGACTCCAAAGCACAAAAATACATCTGACAACCACATCCTACCACATTGGCAGTATTGAAACACATCTCTCCTCCTTACAGCCACCATCCAGTACTTGTTTCAGTTGAAGTTTTCACTGCTGTGTTGAATTGGTTTTGGGAACTCTGTGACATATTTCTAAACTGAGATTTACCAAAAACTGCAAAAGATTTGTAGAAAGCAGGAAGAAAAAACTCAGACTGTGGCAGAGCAGAAACTGAACACATAGTAAGGGATACCTAAAGGCTAGCTGATCGGGTCAGAGTCCACAGGAAATGTCTGTTTGCTAACAAGGTGACCAGAGAATATGGTTTTAGCAACACAGTCATAAAGTCCCAAAGTGTAATGGCTTCGCATTTGAGCATGCAGTGTTAACTAATAGGCTGGTGATTTGTAGACAGTGGAGAAACTAGCACTATAGAGCACAAAGCATAAAAGTATAACAAGGCAAATGGTTGTACTCCAGAGATTATGATGCAGCTCAAATGTTAGCCTGGGGGACAGTTTTGAGCAGCTGTTCCATGGCTATAATTATCACAGCTTGCTCCTTGCATTCTCAAACTGCCATCCTACATATCTTTTGGCCTGTACACAAAAGGCAGGCTCTGAGAAAGCTTTCCAACTGGCAATGGAAACATATTGCAGGGCCACCTATGCCTAAGCACAGCCGTCACTGAGGCCTAAACTGGAACTGGGACAATGGTTTGTCCTTCAAATTGTTCTCCCCTCCTTTTGTGACCAGTTTTTATTGAACGACAGGTTATGATCACAAGCAGCTGTGGTATGGTTACCCTGTCCTTATTTTCAATGACTTCATGCAGCCTCCTTGTTACAAGTACAGAACATCACAGCAGGTCACCGGCAAAGGGGAGGGGGAAGCCCATGTCTGATTATTTTGATGCTTCCTATGCTCCCTCCATAAAAAGAGACAGAGAAAAGAGTTGATTTTCTTCACTCTGAAAAAAATGGGTCAAAAATGAACTAAGACAAAAATCGATACACAGCAGCTGAAGTAATTTTCCAAGAAATACTATAACCTTTTATTCCAACTCAATTAAGCATCCTTATTCACAGATGTTGAACAATCAGGATGCATTGGTGTAGACCAAAAACAGTTCAGGGGCTCCTGTAATCAATGGGATTTAAGTGTGACTTGCACACTTCAGCACCACTGGATTTGATGGTTTCAAGGGACACTTCATTTCTGCTGGTTTGCAGAGCCACTTAGCTGTTACAGAATCATGCCAATGTCTTTGTATAAACCCCATAAAATTCAAATGGGGCTAACACTAGCAGAGCATATAGACCAAAGAGAGCTGGATCTCTAAAGATGTCCTTCCCACCCACCCCCCACAAGAAAGGTAATTATGAAATATTGATTAAAAGAACAAAGACACTGATAAGATGTTGAAGGGATGAACAGGTGCTTCTTCAAAGGCACAAGTATCTTTTTAATTCATTAAAATCAAAAAGAGTAGAATCCCTATTGAAAGAAATTCAGGTATCTTGCCAGTAAATCATTTATATCAGTGGTAGACAACATTTTTGAGCCGGGGGCCGGGTTGCTGTCCCTCAGACAATTGGGGGGCCGAAGCACCAAAAATAAATAAATAAATAAATATTAATTTTTATTTTTTTAAAAAATATATGCATGCACACTCTCTCGGCCCCAGAAAAGCCATGGCAAAACCCCTGTGGAGATTTTGCCAAGAAAACCCCAAGAACAAGTAATAACAACAATACTCAATATCATCATGGCAGGTGGCGGGCGGCGGCAGCGGTGGCGGCGGAGGCGGCAGGACCAGCCTGGAGCCGGTCCAAAGGCCTCGGAGGGCTGCATCTGGCCCCCGGGCCTTAGGTTGTCTACCCCTGATTTATATGCTTTTAGCATAAGCTCTTCTACTCATCTACTGCAGTCACACCTGGACCATCATGTACTATTTTGATGACCCCAACAGAAAGAAAGGTTACAGGTTTTGAAGCATTTTTGCTTTTGAAAAAGAGAGAGAAATTAAGAAGGACATTGTAAAGATAAAATGACAGATACTATGGATAGGGGGAGCTAAGGTTCTTCCTCTCATAAAAGGGGAAATCATGATCACCAGAGGAAGCTGAATGGTGAGAGATTTATGACAGTCAAAAGAAAGTCTGCAAAAAGTAAAATAGTGCGACCAGATGTAGTTTGATGGCCAGCAGTTTAGATGGCACGGAAGCAAAATTAGACAAATTTGCAGAGGGAAACTCATGCCTCCCAGTTATGATGGCTATGCAGATAGTTAAAACTCTGAGAGAGCACACAGCCTCAGAAGACTAGAAACTAGATGGCATCAGTTAGAGGAGACTATTGCTCCCATGTTCTGCTTATGGGAGTTCTAGAGTAAACTAGTTGGTCATGTTAGAAACCCAGTGTTAGATCACCAGTCAAGCTTTTCCTGTCATATGAACTTTAGGGAAAATCCTTTCTTTCCCTGTGTGTGTGTGCGCGTGCATGCATGCAGGAGCACAAGTGCCTTTACATCATCTGTCAGCTTGTGGAAACCTAATGAATTTCATAGGGTTTTCTTACTTAAAACTGTTTGACATTTAAAAAAAAGAGAGAGAAGGGAGCTTCTTTCATTTATTTAGATTAATAGCATTTAGACCATGACACTACTGAGTTCATTTTCCACTAGGGATATGTCTGCAGAAAGGCAGAGAGGCAGCATGGTTTGATGGTTTGAGTTTTTTTTTTTTTTTTTGAGTTTTTTAAACTCACACTGGGACTCTAGGAGAGGAGGGTTTGAATCATGCTTAGCCATGGAAACCCACTGGGTGACCTTGGGCAAGTCATACTCTCTTTGCCTCAGAGAAAGGCAAAAGCAACCCCCCCCAAGAACAAATCTTGCCACCACCACCCCCCAAAAATACCCCATGATAGGTTTGCCTTAGGGTTGCCGTAAGTTGGAAATAAATTGAAAAGACACAACAAGAAAATCCTTCCAGCAGCTCATATCAAATTCAGGGGTGAATAAAAATATGATGACAACTAAAATACTTTTGAGTCTGTACATGTATGTGTTTGTGTTTAACTCATTGCTTTGAAAATTAAAGGGAAGGAATGTTGGTCCTTACCAACTACGGCAGCATGTCCTTAAATGTTGGGGGAATTCCTTGGCTCAGTGGAGGCCTGAGAGAGGTTGGGCAACCTAAGAGACCATTTTCATCTGTGTATGCCAGAACTAAGTATGGGAGGACTCCACACGTGGTGAATAAAGAAGGTTGCTTAGGGTTGTAGAGAGGGTATTATTTACCAGTCCTGTAGAGGCATCCATGGAAAGTAGGGTGTAGCTCAGACAGCATCTGAGGGCAATATAGGAAGAGGAGGCTCTGGACAGTTGGACAGAGCTCTGGTGATTGCTCATTGCAATCACAAATTGGACACGTGTGGGGTGGATATTTATATCCTGTTTGGTGCCCTCAAGGGGTACTTAACATTCCCACACAAAGTACAAAGTGTTTGTGCTTTCTCACAGAATTGACAAAAAGGGTAACTTTGGAAGATGATCTTAACTTCAGATTGGATGTAGGACAACCCCAAGATAGATAGACAGATGGCTGGACGGTAGGACATAGGTAGGAGGTATGATCTTACTCGCTTTTCCCTGTGTCCAGTACAAGGGAATATGTGGAAAGCCTGGGGTGGAGGAAGACAGAGTGATCAGCAAGCCATTTTAACTTTTCTCTTAGTATTACCTAGATCTTTCACATGTCTTCAGGTTGACATGCCGTTCCCATGGGAAACTTTCTAGTGTTCCAAAAGTCATCATGCCTAGCTGTAAATGTGAAAAATATGAAGCCTCATATACAGCACAAGGGGTGTTGGGTATGCTAACAATCCTCAAAAGGCTGCTGGGAACAAATGAATGAGAATGACATGAATCAAAAACCTTCTTATATTACTGTGCTGTTAGCTAGAGGAATAATAATAATAATAATAATAATAATAATAATAATAATAATAATAATAATAATAATAATAATTTATATCCCACCCCTCTGCAAAGCAATCAGGGCGGCTTACAACATTAAAATTAAGCAAAAGCTTACAAACAATACAATAAAATCACAACTCAAAATCCCAAACCCACCCACCCCTTAAAAAATCATTAAACAATCATAAATTAAAACATATTTTAAAACTGAGTACGCACAAGAACAAACGGTCTACAACATTAAGCAACAACAGTATCGGATGAAGGAGGGGGGTGATAGATGAGAGGATGGGCTAACTCCTGGACCGGGAAATCTAGTCAAGAAAGGCCTGCCGGACGAGATTCGTCCTGACAGCCCTTTTAAAGCTGCCTAAGGTTATAATATGACGGATCTCTTCCGGCAGGCCATTCCATAGTCTGGGAGCGGTCGATGAGAAGGCCCTCTGGGAGGTTGCAGACAGCCTCGTTTTTATCAGCTGCAGCAGATTCTTCCCAGAGGACCGAAGTGTGTGGGGCGGATTGTATGGGAGGAGGTGGTCTCAAAGATAGGTTGGACCCAAGCATTTAGGGCTTAATAGGTAATGACCAACACCTTGTACTGTGCCTGGAAACTGATAGGCAGCCTTTACAACTAAAGTTATCTGTATCTCCTGGACCCAAGCATCTTGTTTTTGGATCTTCTGAGACCAGTGATGAAAGCACAGCTGGACAATGGAGGAATCTACTCCAAATGGAATGTGATGACAGATACAAAAAAGAACTTGAATTCACATCCATTTATAGTTACCATATAATTGTTCTCTTTTCACCAAAGAATACCAGACATTTGCCTGGCCGACTGGTGAAAAACAAAGTAGCAGCTTATTGTGAGGCTTAATGAGGGCAGCCTGCCAAGCAGATTGTGGGTGGCCCCTTACATTCTAAACACTGGCTCCATTGCTTATTACTTAATACCTCAGCAAAGCCCAGTAACAGCACCGTCAAACCCAGCAACCATTTGCAGCAAATCTCCCCTGAACCAACTACACTCTCTCTCACTTACCTGTACATCAAATAGTATGGCTGAATTTCTGTCACCCTGGACAGCTTGAGGCAACAAATTTGGAGTCTGTCCTATGCATATTGTTACTACAATTGCTACATTTGAATAGAAATGGGGTCTTTATTTCCTCCTGCTATTAAAGGCTTTCAGAACCATGCTAAATAGATTAGAGATGACATCTTCCTGCAGAGAGGGAATCTACAAAGCTGTAAATACCTTGGTCACAGCAGGACAGAGGCAGGGATACTAAGGAGATATTGTTAATTACTTTACAAAGAACAGGGTGATTACCAAGCACTGAGCAAAGTACATGCAATATTCCTTAGAAGAAGATTGCATTAAGTTATGGAAGGACTGAGGTTATGAGTCAGTCAGTCTTGCTCTCTCTCTCTCTCTCTCACACACACATAGATAATATGGATAGATTAATCTATCACTTCTGGTTTCATTCAATATCTAACTTTTCCAGTCTTAAGTTTAGTTTGTATCAACACGTGATATTTTGAAAGTGTGTATGAAAAGATGCATGCATTTTGTCTAGATTTCTTTGAATAACTGCATTTTTAAACTCACACTTGCAAAATATGGCCCTTTTTGCAAGGAATTTGTCCAGTGTAATGCATTTTTGAATATAATTTTCATAAATCCACATGCATTTGTGTGCACTTTCTTCTAACATGCTTTTCTGAATGCACTTTGGATCAATCTCTTCTGCAATACAGAAAAATGTAAATTTCAACTGTCTTTCACTTCACAAATCAATTTGACAAGTTGAATAAAATTTGGTGAGTCCTCTAGATAAATGTCTCCCTTATCCCTAACTGTAGAAGAGTGTGGGCCATATTAATTGGATCTGCACATGGCACCCTGTTAAAGCACTTAAATTACTAAAAAATAAAATGTAAGCAGAGCAATAACTATACAATTAAGGAAGTATACATATGCACACTGAGCAGCCAATGTGGTATAGAGGTTTAGTTGTTGGACTAGGACTCTGGAAACCCGCTGGGTGACCTTGGACAAACCACATTCTTTCAACCTCAGAGGAAGGCCACAGCAAAACCTTTCTGAACAAATTTTGTCAAGAAACCATGGGATAGGCTGATCTCAAGGTTGCCATAAGTTGGAAATGACTTGAAGGCACAAATCAACAATATATACACACACCTTGAAGTAATAATGCTCAAAAAATGCCCAACCTTCGGCACCAATATGGGAAACAGTTATGTGGCAGGATATGGCTAAGAACTCAATGCATGGGAAAGGAAGATGAATGGAATTCCACAGCGAAGTGCTGGAAGGCTGATAGAAGACTGGGGAATCTTGAGAGAGGAAGGAAGCAATTGGTGGAATAGTGATGCAAGGAGGTCTGTACTGCAGATGTACTATACTTCCTGCTTTTGTTCAGTTTGTCTGCCTTTCTAGGCTTTATGTGGGAAAGGTTTCCTTCCTGCTTCTTGTGTGTGTCATTCATCTCTTCTCCATTACCTTCAGATAATGGAGAAGAAAGTAGTTGTTCCTAAAAAGATTATTTCCAACATTGGCAAAAACAAAAGCAAGGAACTCAAGTGGAACTGAGAGAAATATGCTAGGATCAGTCTGTAAAAATGCTGTATTAGTAGGATTATGTTGCTCCATGGAAATATATCATATTTTTAAGATACCATGTGCTTGCAAGTACTGAGCTGCTTTTATGCAATCATACTTTAAGAGAAACTAGCTATTCAGGCCTAAATAACCTAAAGGTTTCTGATTCTGTTTGATCTTTGAAGTTACGGAGAGTCAGCCCTGGTTAGTACTTGGGTAGGAGACTGCCAAAGAATACCAGGTGCTATAGGCTATGGAGCTCCTTCAGTGATGCACCCTTAGCAGGCATTGAGTGTCTCTGCAATTGTAGAAATTCTTAATCAAGCCAGAATTCTTGTTTAAATTCAGTGCCCTCATTTTTCACACACACCCTATAGCTGTACCTCTGATCATGTATATAATTAAGTTCAAGGTAATTATTAAAAACATAATGAAACAGATGTTGGGTCAGACCAAAGAGCATAGTCCAACATTATGTTTAGTATAGCCTATGGTGCCCAACCTTCATTGTTGATGTTGTTGGTGATGGTAATGGTGTGTACCTTCAAGTCATTTCTAACTTATGGCGAGCATCATAGTGTTTTTTGGAAAGTTTTTTCAGAGGGGGGTTTGCCATTGCCATCCTCTGATCCTATGGAAACTGAATTTATTTTGGATTTCAAATCCCAGAGGCCGTAGCCAACTGACCAACAGTCAGAAACTATGGAAACTGAAGTCCAAAACATTTGGAAGACAAAAGACTGGCCTATGAGAAGCTCACCAGCCAGATGTGAATGCAACTGCATCCTCTTAGCCTTGTACCCTTTTGAGATTGGCGCACAGAGGGACAGAACTTCTCACAATAGAGGTACTGTACATTCTGGGTGCTTGGAGCATCAATTCACCTTATTTCTAGGGTGACCCAGAAATAACTCATACCAATATGTTTCCTCATGAAGGATAAGCTTAAGGAGGATAGGACAAAATAAACACCATATATTATTCCCATCAAAAGTCTGCCTAAAAGCAATGGGTCACTTCACTGAAATCTAATTTGTGACACAGTAGTAGTATAAGCATTAAAAGCAGAGCACACATTGAGGAATCTCAGATGTAGTGAGGGAAGCTAAAGCAAAGAATAAACTCCCCCCTCCTTTGCAATTCCATGCTCAGGGGAAGAGATTTGCCTGGTCTTCAGGGAAAGGGGGCTTCCTATTAGTAAAAAAATGTAGTGGAGTCCCACTCTGCTTCCTGTTTGGATGGACACTTCATGAAATATGAAAATTCCAGGGTGAAGGATTGCAGCTGCCACGGAGGAGTGGTGTTAAAGAAACACTCAACCTCATAAAACAAGTTAAGAAGATAGAAAGAATTGCCACTAAAGAGGAGGAGGAGCATCAGCACAGCACCAGCACCAGCATAGTCTGAAGTTCTGGAACATGTGCTACCAATACTTGCAGAAAAGAAGATCTGAGGATCATAAATGTGACCCTCAACATAAGGGAAGAAAGGTGAGTTTACTACTAACACCTCTCTCAAGAACAAGAGTACACCAGAAGTGATGGTGATTATCGCACCGGCTTTTATTCCTGTGCTAGGTACAGAATGTAAACACACAGGGAAAATCCCACTTTTTAAAAGGTCCTAGAGAAGCCTGGATTGGTTACAGGATGAGTACTGCCTGCAGACAGGGCTATGCTGAGTGTTTGCATCCTGTGCCTAGCACAGGAATAAAAGGCAGTGCGATAATCTCCAGTGTTTCACTTTAATTTACCATTTTGATTTTATTTTCAGCTGTTTTTCAGGGATATTGGTGTCTTCAAGGGCAGGGGTTCCCAACTTTTTTGACTTGCAAAGCCCTAAGGGCTCCACAGAGCACAGGTTGGCAACTACCGTTCTAGGGATTTGAGAAGTAGTCTACCACATCTGATGATGATGGTTTTGGTGCATTTGAGGGTTAAAAACAATAACTCAAAATTGGTTTGATTTTTTTAAAAAAATCTCCCTTGAAAAGAGTGGGGATGTGTCTTAGGGGGCTTTTGGGGACTACAAATACAAGGTTTGGGCATTGCCTGAAGACCATGGTTGCATCTCTCTTGCTTTAGAAGGTTCTAAGTGGAACTCTTTCCAGGTGCAAACCCATGAGTGTGTGATGCATAGAGGCCATGACAAAGATAAAGAAAAGAGATGGCTGACCCTATCTACAATACACTCTGCCCATGGAAAATTTTCAACATAGCATGTTCCTGCACTTTCTCCCTATGCCATTACATTTAACCAATTCTGACCTGAAACTTTAACACGTTGAGATTTTTGCTCAGTCACAGGATACACTAGAGTCATGACGGGTTTATTCTGTGGTTGTGTTTTTTTAACTCAGGTCCAAATAGTGGACTTGGTTTTTTTAAAATAATAACAATAATGATAGTAACAGAGAGAGCTGTAAGGTACTGAGTCTGATTGAAAACAATGAAGCTGCAGCTTAAACATGGTGAGGGCATAGGCTGTGTAATATTCAGACATACTGCAAATGCCCATGGGAATTTACCTCCTTTCACCGACCACCAAACTCAGTAAGAATTATTGAATACAGATTCAAGGCAGGACCAGCTACTAGGCAGAAAGTGGCAATTGCTTCGGGTCTTCCAGATGTGAATCCTGAACCTACTGGCTCTTTCCCTTTCTTAGATGACATCTTTGTCCCATCAGTCACTGGAGCACATGGGAGAGGATCTTCTCTGCGGTGGCACCTCAGTTATGGAATACCCTCCTCCCCTTAGAGGCCCAGTTAGTTCCTACATTGCTGTCATTTTGGCATGAAGTAAAAGCATGGATGTTTACAAAACAACAACAACAACACCCAACTTTGGGGCCTAATTCATTTTATACTGATCCACACATATGTATGGTTTTGAATTGTTTAAAATTATTTTAATTGTTTTTTTATCTGCTTTCTTTTAACTTTTTAAAAATGATTCAATGTGATTTTAGCTTTCTAGAATATTTAAGTTGATTATGTTTTATTGTATGCCACCCAAGATCTTTGGATCTGATTTTGTTATTTGCTATCAAGTCAATTTCAACTTATCCTATGAATAAGAGACCTCCAAGATCCTTGGTTATCAACTGCTCTGCTCACATTTTGAAAACTCAGGGCCATGGTATCCTTGAATGAATCAATCCATCTGCAGTACAAACTTCCTCTTCTCTTACTATCTTCCACTTTACCAAGCATTATCTACCTTTTCCAGTGAATCACATTGTCTTGTAATATGTCTAAACAACAACAGTGTTAGATTAGTCATCTTGACTTCTAGTGAGAGTTCAGGCTTAATTTGGTCTAAAACCCATTCATTTGTCTATTTGGCAGTCCACAGTATCTGTAGAACTTTTCTCCAACACAAAATTTCAAATGAGTTTATTTTTCTTCCTTTTAGTTTTCTTCATTGTTCAGCTTTCACAATCATACATAGAAATTGGAAACAATCTCTGGGTGATTCTGACTTTAATATTTACTGATATACTTTTTATATATCCTTATTTAGCCCCTTCACAAGGGTGGGATGTAAATATAAATTAAATAAATAAAATTATGCATGTTTGTGTTGATCTGTGCATGTACACATTACATCACATGTACACATCACATCACATGCAACACATCAAATCATATGCAACAATACAATGGCTTGTGTGGAAAGATAAAAAAAAATCACTACAATGGCCAATGCAGAGAAATAGAAGACAACAACAAAAAGGGAAGAACAAGAGATCTATCTCACAAAATCCAGGAAATCAAATGAAAATTCAAACCAAGGACTGGAATGATCTATGACAATAGAAATAACATAATTCAAGACCAGGAGGGAATAAAAAGATGCTGGATGCAAGAAGAATTATACAAAAGAGATGACAAAATGAAGAACACATGGACTGAAGATAAACCCCAAATTAAGTGAGGTGGAAACTGCAATAAGAGAAATAGCGAAAAACAAATAACCAGGAACAGATGATATTCCAATTGAACTGCTGCAATCCATATCGACAGCACCAACTTTAGTGCTAACCAACATATGTCAACAGATATGGAAAACAAAATGATGGCCAACAGATTGGAAGCGATCAATATACATCCCCATCCACAAAAAGGGAGACACAAGAGACTGCAGCAACTATAGAACCATAGCACTGATCTCCCTCACAAGCAAAATCATGCTCAAAATTCTGCAACATAGACTCCAACCACACATGCAGAAAGAAATCCCAGCGGTCCAAGAGGGGTTCAGGAAAGGAACAGGCAACAGGAACCACATTGCAAAGATACGATGGCTAATGGAATTCCAAAAGAAAATCAGCATGTGCTTTATAGACTATAGAAAATCCTTTGACTGCATAGATCATGAATGCCTTTAAAAATAAAGGCATTCTCCCCCCTCCTTTGCAATTCCATGCTCAGGGGAAGGGAGTGCCAACACATCTGATAGTCCTGATGAGGAATCTGTACTAAGGACAAGAGGCTACAGTCAGAACAAAACACAGAGAAACAAAATTGTTCCCAATTGGCAAAGGGGTCAGACAAGACTGTAGCCTTTCACCCGATCTATTCAACTTATATGCAGAACATATTATAGTAAAAGCAAGCTTGGACACAGAAGAAGAAGTAGTGAAAATAGGAGGAAAGAATATCAACAATCTAAGATATGCAGATATGACACCATAGTACTAGCAGAAAACCTCACAGACCTGGAACACCTGCTAAGGAAGATCAACAGTAAGCTAAGGCAGGCTTACTGTTGAACATAAAGAAAACAAAAATAATGACC
>CM034701.1:103542606-103577960 GCA_020142125.1 Phrynosoma platyrhinos
CCCACAAAACACCACCTGACCACCCAATACTGGTGCAAAACAAAGTGAACCTTTCCACTTGAAATTGTAGCAGCAGTGGGAAAGGAGGTCATTAATGGATTTTTTGCATTTGTAAAATAAACACCCCATCCCATCACATGACAAGTCACAGCCAAAGACATTATTCTGCTGTAATTGTGATTTACCTATCTCATGCAATATGCTTCTGAGATGGTGGTGGTAATGCTGTTGTTGTTGTTATTTCTTCCATATGTTCCTCAAGCAGCAAATACATTCCCAGTGAAGCACTGGAAATTTGTGGAGATGCAAAATAAGAGTTAGACTTCAGACTCTTTGGTGTTTGGTGAGAATAAATAGTGTGGTCTACAGAAGGAGATGAACACATGAAAGAAATATATGGAAGTTTAATGTCTTCAGAATGAAGACATAGCTACTCGATTATTGTGTGGGGCAAAGTGGTGGTGTTTTAAGTTTTGATATTATTTTATTGTTCCTTGTGAAGTATTAAAATCACCTTGAGAGCTCTTAGGTGTCAAAAAGTATGACAGACATGCATGAATGTAAATAAAAAATTAGAACACTGCATGATACTACAGTAAAAAGGCTGCTCTCGTTATTGAAAGTACTAGCAGGGTATTCTTAAAGGTAAAATAAATATGTCAGAAACGTTAAGTTCATTTCTATCTAGCCAAGAGGAAAGCAAATGCCACTCCTTTATGTTTATATAACCAAAGGTTTAGGGTGGAGATTCAAAGAATTTTCTGCAGACAGGAGAAAAATGTTGTGGAAAGAAATCCAACGTATACAAGACTTCTCCCTCCTCCTCTACCGTGTGGTCTAGTTACATCAAAAACAACACTTGAGAGACAGGACTTAGAATGCTTTGATAAAGTCATCCAGATGTTGAACAATTTCTTTTTCCTCTAGGCACAGCTGCTGCTGCTGCTGCTGCTGCTATGTGGGTTGGGACTGAGTATATGGGAAGACTTGTGATCGGTCAGCAGGCACAAAAGACCTTAAGGCAGGGGAGGATTTGTTGGCCAGAATCAGGAACCAAATGAGAGGGAAAAGAATAGAATTTCTTACTGGGGCCCTTCTAACAAACACCTGCTAACCACTCCTTTAAACATTCAAAGAGGATCCCAATAAGAGTAAATAGGGGAAGGATTATTCCTTTACTCCCCTTCTTTTCTCTGCAATTAATAGCAGGAAAACAGAATGGGCTCATAGTGAAGTTTCTTCTATATTTATCATTTTGAAGACAAAGGGTGGTATAACTTCCTCTCTGCAAATGATAATAGGAAGAGGAGAATAGGATGAGAGAGAGCAGGTCCCAGAGTGTGATATCTCTGGTGCCCCCAACCAAGGGATTTTTCATACTACACAATTATAATACTATGATTCCACTTTAACTTCCATAAAGGTGTAGCTGGGAGCGGCAAAATGAGGGCATTGTCCCTCCAGATAAGAACGTTTTCCTCCCCCACAAAATTCTCCTTTAGTCTCCAAACTTCTAGCAATGCAGTGAGACACTGAAAATCATTCACAAATGAACTCTTATATTTACTTTGTTTACTTTCTCTTGGTATCTTTGCCTGCCCCTTTTTTCATTGGTTGCCTAAACTCTGTTTTTAAGCACTCAACTGAAGTTTTAAGTTACTGAAATGCTAGGAATTTGGGGTCTGAAAGAATTTTTTTTTATTGGGGGGGGAATGTTTTGATTTTTCCTGCCCCATAACCACACCCTCCATGGTGTCATCTCATGGAATCCTAGGAATTGTAGTTTGGCAAGACACTAGAGCTCTGTGGGTGAAAATTCTAAGTATCCCTCCTTAAAATGCAAATCCAAAGTTTCCACAGGATGTTGACAAGGTAGTTAAAGTGGAATCATAGTGTTATAATTGCACAGTGCAAAAGCCCCCTGGAAATCTTATGTTAAGTCACAAATAAGCTATCTTGGCTGCTTTCCCTTTGTCTTCATCAGAAGATTACCTGCCCAAACTGGAGCCACACACTTATAGACCACACTCACTACTGCTAGAGATATTACCTTTAGCATGAAGACCATGAACAACCCCGTCATCTGGATAAGACAAGAGATGGACTAACAATGTGAAATGGATACCTGTCGCTTGGTAAAGGCAGGGAACTTCTGCTGAAAAAGTTCTCAGGAACAAGAACAGTTGATGACCATTGGTTTAGATTCTGGGCCAAAGATGGGTGGGTGGAAGGAGGTAGTCTTCCTCCTACTTGGCTTGATACAAGTATCAGATCAAGTGTAGTTGAAGGGATGTGCTGTTAAGCGATCCTTGCTATCATCTGATGCACCTTTACAAATAAACATGCTTAAGAATAGGTCAATAAAGGCAAGATGGTTTTACCTGAAAGTACTTTTGCCCATCATGTTTTAAGCCAGAGGTAGGGAATGCATCACCCTCCAGATATCGGGCTGCATCTTTATATTGGCCTTAGCCAGCATGGTCAATGGTGACAGATTATAAGAGCTTTGGTTCAACAACATCTAGAGGACCATACAATCCCCAAACCTCCTTTAAGCCATCATGCCTGGGTTCTGCTCTTCCCAGTCTTCCTGACCAGAGTAACATTTCTCCTCCAATGGATGTAGTTACAGGGTTCAAAACAAGACTCTGAATCTTGTTTTTGAACAGATTAAAATAGTACCCATTTCTAAAATCATTTCATTCCTGTTTACAGGGGGAAGAAAACCTTTTCCTGAAAAGTAATAGTGATAAAATGGAAAGAGACCCATGTTTATGCAAGACAACAACCTGAAAAAAGCAAAGTGGTGATTTGCAAAGTGATGATTCAAATGTATTTGTATGTTTCACCAAAGCAAGAGGACATGATGTGGAGGCCTCCTATATGTGCCCCCAGAGAAGGCATGGTCTGTCTGGCTCAGTGTGGTCTCCAAATGCAGTGGAAGCATTCTCCATATTTCCAGAGAGCATTTAGGGGCATTTTTTTTTAAAAAAACAAAAGCTTTTTTTTTCTTTTACCCAGGGGGCCTTTAGGCCACAAAAATGACTCTGGGGGCTGCATATGGCCTGCGGCCTGCACTATGCCCACCCGTTCTAGAAAGACGGGAAGCACCACTGAAGTCCCATGTGGCAAGCAGTGAAAAACATTCCAAAATATTACTATCAAACAATTCTTATAAAATGCCTTTAAGCTACAGAGTAAACTAACTACAACAAATTAGCAGCTCATGAGAATCTCAGCAGTTTCAATATCTGAACTTTTCTTTTGTACAGAACACAGTTTGCTTTAAAAGGAAGAGAAGATGCAATACTGTTTATACAGAACTACATTTATTTGTTTACAGCTGAACTAAAAAGTTTTAACATTCTCTGTGTGCAAAATACAAGTTTCCATGTGATTGTTTTAAATACAGATTAATTTATTTTTTAATTTATTTTTTAAAAAACCCTAATAAAAATGTTAAGTTCCAGAGGAATTTTTTTGTTTTTGAAATATTTAGGAGAAGAGGGACAGAATCCTCCTTGGCACTGCTTAAGAGATGAAGGATCTGCAACAGAAATGAAGAAAGTGTAGCAGTGGACAGAGAGACAAAGACTTTCTTTTACAAGCTTCAAATTGCTGAAACATGCAAAGACCTTAAGTTAATCACAGCAAACAAGAATCACTCTGTTAGGCAATAACTCTTCCCTTTCCTGATCCTACTTTTTTGGTGAAAGGGGAGATGAGGATGAACAATGAACAACTGCTGCATGTCATTTACTTAAATTAAACTTCCAATATGGCCTAATCTAAACTTGTAATACAAATGTTGAAAATAATTTATAGAGACTTGTATAGGTAAATAATTTTTTCTTAACAGAAACAGTTTTCCTCTTAATCTTACTGTCATCCTTCTTCTGATCCTCCAATAGCAATGGGATTACTATGCCACAAAAATCTTTTCTAGGAGGAGAAAATCATGTGTTCAAAAAAACCCCAAAAACTCAAGAATTGTGTATTCCTTTCTAGAAGGGAAGAATAGATGATGATGATGATGATGATGATGATGATGATGATGAAAAAGAAAAATGTATTGCTGCCAGAAATGGATAGCCTTGATTTGATTTTTCTTTTCTTTTTGATGGATACAGGATTTTTAACCTCATGGAAGGGTTAAAAAGCTTTCAAGAGTCCTAAAACTACATGGGACATGTAGTGGTCAGTGTATCACTCATCACTAGTGGTATCATTGGTACTGTCCAGTAGATGCTGATGACAATACCACAATAATGGAGCATGTCAGGGTTTAGTAATGCTCCAAAGGCCTATCAGTAAGACTCTTGGGGAAGTCTCAGTAATGTTGGGGGGGGGAGTAGAAGAACTGGTTTAGTAGTGACAGCAGTGCAATTACAGCATACCCATGCCATGCTAGGAGGAAGACATGAGTGCTTCTATATCTAAAGTGAACAGGAGATCATGAAATTTTATGCCATCCTAAAAATGGATAGGCAACAGGGCTCTTTGATGTTTTTACTACCATATTTAAAAATATTTGAAAAAGTGTCTAAGCCCTGAAATAAATATCAGCTGCAGATGCCCTAAAAGTTAATTTTACTTGTCTGGCAGATGTGCTTTGATGGTAAAGATAAAGGTATTCCCTGATGACAAGGTTGTCAAGTTGTTTCTGACCATAGGGGTGGTGCTCATCTCCATTACTAAACCAAGGAGCCAGTGTTGTCAGAGACTACTCTGTGAGCATGTGGCCAGCATGATTGCACAGAACACTGTTTACCTTCCCACCAAAGCGGTACCTATTTATATACTTGCATTTGCATGCTTTCAAACCGTTATGTTGGCAGAAGCTGGGACTAGTGACAGGAGCTCACCCCATAATGCAGCACCCGGGCCTCAGACTGCCAACCTGCTGATCTTGCAATCAACAGAGTCAGCGTCTTAACCACTTGAGCCACTGCATCCAGGTGCTTTGATGACCATAATCTTAATGTCACATCTTTTAGAACTCAATCACTACTTGATAGGATTTGATTCAAACATGTCTGTGAATCTGTATATCCTACATTTGAATAAACTTCATCAGTATGGATTACTTCCACACTGCTTTTCCTTCAAGCTAACTGGTGATATTATGGAATGGGTAAGTTTCATCCCTGTGAATATTACCATAAGGATCCTTTAAACATCCAGGAACTGTGGAAGTGAATATAAGTCTGGCATATCAGATTAAGTCTCTAGCACAGTGACTCCCAAACTCTAGGTCCTCCAGGTGTATTGGACTTCAGTTCCCAGAAGCCTCAGCCATCTTGGCCAATGGCCTGGGATTCTGGGAGCTGAAGTCCAAAACATCTGGAAGGCCAGAGTTTGGGAATCTGACTACATGCAAAGCCTGTTTCTGGATAAAAGATTGACCAGATCTCCCAATCCATCAATGACAATGGAACTGTATGTCATCAATAAAATGCATACTATTCAACAGCAAAAACCAACATAACCATGCAAACTTTGCCAAATGCAATCTCACATCAACATGTAACCAGTCTGAGACCAATACACTAGAATAGTCCATTATAACAAAATACAGAGTGGTAGTCTACATAAAAACTCTCCTCAACTGGCAGTTTAGTGTAGTCACATTCCAAGATTTTGTTCTGAAATGTTGAGTACTTGGAAAAGTTGGACAAATATTTATTTATTTAATTTATTTATATTCTGCCTTTCTCCTTGTATAGGATACAAAGTAGCTGAACATATACTGTTAAGTCTCTAAGCAGTTCTAAATGACTTGTCACTGAAAGATTTCTGAGTAACAATTCACAAATGTCTTCTAATGTTCACTTAAGCTATATTTCAATGAGATCCAAATGAACACACACACACCCTTACTTGAGCTAGTGTAAACCTAACCTTCTAAACCACTGAAAAAAAGGGGGGAAAGTTTTAGCTAATGTCTATTCATCATTCCATTTTTCTTTTAAAGGCTAAGAGGCATGCATACAGAAAAGAGAAATCATGGGGAGAAGGAATTGAAAAGAAACCATATGCTTTTGAATGGTGAACAAAAAAGGTTAAATGATCATGCAGAACCTTATATTTAAGTTACTACATCAAGTGGCCTGCAGCAGCACTGATAGAAAGTAGTAGGAATTAGTCACAACACTCAGAAAATGACAGCAAACAGAACATTCATCTTACAGCAGAAATGGTTCAGCCAATGAGTGGGTGTAGCACTGGAATGTTGAAATTAACTAAAGACAATGTAAAAGATTGGAAAAGAAAAGACAGTTAAAATAAGCTAACAAGAAGCCTTTGATTATAGAAAGAGAAAGATTACTATACAGAAACCAACAAGGCAAGGTAAAGGAAAGTATGATACAATGGAATTGCCCTCCTTCATTCTGATAAACCAAGATAACAATTTGATCAGCTAACATTCAAGAATAAAATATACCAGTTACAGAAGACAATCTATTATTGAAAAAGAGTATGGATTTAAATAATCATCTTGACATAGGCTTGTCAAAATAAACAATACTCAGTTTATCAGAGAATATTTTGAACATGCATCGGCTACATATTAAGTCTTCCTTTTTTGTTTCCCCAGCCCATCTTCAAAGCTGTGCTTCTATCAACCAAGTTTAATGTGCAAATAACAAAGAGGCACCTAGTATTGAAGACGAGAGGGCCTGGGTGGACACGTGATTGTACATATAATGTCACAAATTGTGCAAGGAAAACTCTGACTTTTAGGAGCAGTTAAATGCAAACTTGAAATGACCCTGAAATTCTAACAAAACTTTGATTTTTGAAGGCTCTCTCATTCTCCCCCAAAATTGGATAAATAAGAGTTGGGTTGTATGCCATTATGTGATATACCTTCCACATACAGTCATACAATTACTTTTCGGGCACCTAAAAGCATATTTGTTGTTTTTTTAAATGTTTTCATTGTATTACATGTTTTTCTTAAGGTTAACTTGCATTCATTTCTACACTTAACATGAAACTATGCCTCAGGCTATCTTCTTGTTACTGTGTGCCTTCAAGTCATTTCTGACTGATGGCGACCCTAAAACCCCATCATAGACTTTTTATGGCAAGATTTGTTTAGATGGGGAGTTGCCTTTTACCTTTTCTGAAGTGGATTTCCTTGGCTGAGCACAGATTTGACCCTTGTTCTCCAGAGTCCTAGTCCAATGCTCAAACCACTAGAACATGCTGGCTCTCACTGATGTGTATGAATCACATATTGGTTTTCTTTACTTGGAAAGACTTGCAGACAGCAAGAGTTCTTAAGGGCTAATTTACACTTTCACCAACATGATCTTCCTCAGTGGTTCACAAGGCAGCCTGCCTCCCTTTAAAAGCTTTGCATGTGAGGTAATGTCAAGTAAATTCAAAACAGCCCTATGGTTTTGCTACATGTGCTATCCATTCACTGATGTTTTAATCATCAGTTGATAAACATGCACATGCACCTTGAGTATCAAATGCAGACAAATCAAATATGAATCTGATGATAAATTGGAAGCAGTGCAGAAGTATTGCACTTTACTTTGTTGTGAGACAAACGTTTGCAATGCAGTGAAAACAGGAACTGCAAAGCACTTGTACTTCATGTTCCTTCTGCATCAAGAAAATATCTCACTGCACAGTTTCCCTGAGCATATGTTGTGAATGGAAAAATTGCAATGGAGGCACAAGAATGGTGGGCTAGATGCATTAAACCGATATATGTGCTTTTAAAACAGTTATCATAAAGCTGTTATATGGCATATGGCCAAATAGAAGTTTATGCCACAACTTAAAAGGAACAAATAAACTTAAATAAAACTTTTCACCTCCATATCAGGTCATATTATTAAATGCAAACGTATATATTCTTACATCTGAGGTTTAAGATTTAAAATCCATCCAATGTACCACTTAAACTTTTTAAAAATATCTCTGTAATACGGTCACTGGTATTAATATCTGCTTGTATGCAACTCTAAAATTAGGAAATTTATGAAAGCACATGTATCCTGCAAACAAATATTTATCCAGGAAAATATTATTAAGGTAAGTGAAAATCCACAGAAAAGACCACATAGAAAAAACTGGTATGAAAAATATTATCTTTTTGTTAGCCAAAAGCAAAATGGTTTCTGTTTCAGGAACTGAACAGCTGTAATCCACATAACCCTTTTAAGTGTGTGGAAGATATCACACGTATGCTCTCAATTTATGTCTCCTCTTTTTCTCTGCATTAATTTCATATATTAATTATTATTTTTTAAAAAATTCATTATCCCAATAACTTAAAATTATCAAGGGAATCCTTTTAAAAAAAATAGCCACTCTCCACACTGCATCAAAGTGCATCAAAGTGTGTTTGACATCACAGGTGAAGCTATAAGCCTAAGATGAAATACTGGATCCAAAAGACATCCATTACCAAGTATTCTCTTTATGAATAATAGCCCAAAGAAAATCAATTAAAAGGATTTTTTTCTACATTATCCATACCAAATAGGC
The DNA here is from genome assembly GCA_020142125.1 of Phrynosoma platyrhinos. Classification (NCBI taxonomy): domain Eukaryota; kingdom Metazoa; phylum Chordata; class Lepidosauria; order Squamata; family Phrynosomatidae; genus Phrynosoma; species Phrynosoma platyrhinos. Next base: position 103,551,118 of record CM034701.1, read on the forward strand.
TTGTACTTAGAATTATTACCCTGTAAACCTTCAGTAGACTACCACAGTGTCAAAATAGTTTGAAAATCCTGTGCTTTAGATTTCTGTTTTAGTCAACAGTGTTGAAATGTACGTGTCAAATATTTCCACCTCTGAGGATAATTCTGAGTGGGTGCTTATAATCTCTCAGATACACATCCTAATTTCTATCAGCCTCTCTAGTGTCTGAACAAAACTTGTAATTGAACAATCACATGGATTCCAGAATCTCTCCATTTATGTCTCCTCTTTTTCTCTGCATTAATTTCATATATTAATTATTATTATTTTTTACATTCATTATCCCAATAACTTAAAATTATCAAGGGAATTATTTGGAGAAAGCTGTAAGCACAGGCTTTTACTTTTTAAAATGACAGGTATACTGCCTCAGTATCAGCTGTAAGTCATACCTCATGGTACATCTAAAAGAATTACCCCACAACTTAGGGGAAATAAATATAAGCTAATGTTGTCCTTTTATTTTAATTAACTAAGGAGTCTAGGATTTGCTCTTTGAATTTATTCATAAATATTACAGAAAATGCCCAGTGTTTACAAAAGGATATACCAAAGAGAAGTCAATAGAAACATATGGGCTAGTGGTACATTTTTTTAAATCTTAAACAAAATCTATGCAAGTAAACAGACTTTGTAGCCCCGATAGCAAAGATAAAGCAAGAGGGAAGGGAATGAAAGGGAGGGAAGAAGTATGTGCCATATTCAGTTTTCAAAAAAAACCCCCACATAGTCAACACTTTATGTGGCTTGAGAAATGTATGAAAGGACTTTCTTTCACAGTCTTTAAAATAAGTATAATAAAATGTAAACCTAGAGGAATATGTGGTCATAATTGGAAATAGATCCAGATTTTAAAAAAAAGTATTATAAAAATATCCTTCATATAATCTCTATGGTCTGAAAATGCATCTGGACACTGACCTTCATGATCCAATAAAAAACTGAAATGATCTCATGATTGCACCATGGTTATCAAATGGAGCTTTGGCTCATTTTAAAGCACGTAACCTTTGTGTGCATACATGTAACCAAAAGGCTGTTTGTTTTGGAAATCTGAAAGGCACAACCAAGATCAAGAAGAACTTTAAACCCTGAAGAACTTCTTCACCAATTCAAGCATGTTCTCGCACGACAGGTCCACTTCCCGGTAAATATGGGCAAGTAACTCTTGAAGCGCAAAAAGGAATGGCATACTGAAGCTTAAAAGTTCATACAAGTAGGTATAGTTGTATGCATTGTCCCCGAAATGAAGTCTGGTAGCGTGCAGGAAACCATGCATCCAGTTAGAGAGCTGTCTTGGAAGGTGAAGCAGATCCCTTGTCACCTTAAGAGGCCAGCTTAGAGTTTTCCTAAAGAATGAAGGCAGGATACCTGGGGACCGGTCTTCTGAGATGCTACCGGCAGCAAAAGCACTTTCTGCGGTGGTTTCTGCTGACATGGGTTCTTCTTGCCTGAACAATTCTGCTTCCTCCTTTAAAGAGACACAGTTTAACATTGCACCCATTGCCATCATTTGAAATTTGAGAACATTTCTTTCCAGGAATAGTTGGCAAACAAAGTGCTAATTTACATATCAGTTTCAATCCAAAATGGTCTTATTCTAGCTTGGATACTTCCTGGCCAGGCAACAATACAATAGCAATAGCAGCTTCATTTATATACCACTTCATACTGCGCTATGCAGTCTCTAAGTGGTTCACAACTGTAAGCTAAATGCCCCCTACAAGCTGGGTACTCATTTTAGTGACCTCGGAAGGATGCAAGGTGGAGTCAAGCCTGAGCCTGGTTGGTATTGAACTCACAACCTTGTGGTCTGTGAGTGAATGGCTGCAGTACAAGCATTTAACCACTGTGCCACCAGGGCTCCTTTTGATTTGGATATTATGGATCTAATGTTAATATACAACAACATTAACCAGTGGCAGGTGGGGTGTGTGCACAGTTTTAACAAATTCTAGTTATGCATAAACAGATGGAGGTGTCATAGCTAAAGCAGACATAACAATCAGCTACCACCTTACCCTTCCAATACCCTTTAAAAGAAAACAAATGAAAAACAACCTTGGATAATGTGAGAAAGGGGCAAACTGGTATGTATATATTATGTCTGATGACATCAATGCTTATCAGTTCTTCAACCACTCATTTCAGACTGCTAGTAAGGTTGCCCTCCCCTGCTCCCAGTTGTTCCCCCTCTGTCAGAAAATATGTGCCACAAATATGCTGTATTCTACATTTCTACTGCTTTAAGTGTTAATGGAGTTTGTTTGGTTGGAGAAATATGGCAATGATCATATCATTTGAGTTGCAGAGGGACAGATGAACCAACTTGAAATGCACACCACTTTCAATGAACTACTAGAATGAATATTTAATTATGCCTTCCCCACCCACTGCTATTTTTTTGCACACCACTAGGAATATACATACCTTTTCACACATTTTTAGCATGGCTCTCCTTTTTCTGTGTGTATTCTTTGTTTTACACTGTGCAAAATGAAGCTTGCAATAAAATTTATCTGAAAGACAGAAGCAATGACATGATTTGGCTTTTATTTCCCAAATGGAATCAACATGCAGTGCTTTCTTCTCCATATCAAATGGGTCTATTCATATGCTTTTAATGCACTGCAGCTTAATGAATCTTTTTTAAGCAGTGCTCGTCTAGAACAATTTCTTTGATCACTATGAAGGAAGATGCATTTTCCCATTTCCTGACTGCATATTTTCTGTTTATAATAATAATAATTAAATAAAGAAATCATCAACAATAAAGCCAGATTTTGAAAATCTCACAGCCTTGACAAAGCTGTGTGTTGGTGGAACAGACCATAATCTTTTGCCTGTAGATCTTAAATTCCTTGATGGTGCATACCATGTTAGTCAAGCTGACAGGTATTGGGGGAGATTAGAGCACAGTGCCCCAAGAGTTCTTTCACATGAATTTCACCTGGCTCGAATGGAACTGTTCTAGGGTATAAAGGTCTTGGCAAAGACAACCAAAACCATTTGTAAACCTTTTTTGGAAAATTGGGTTGTTTTAGCTCTCACTCAATTTCAGATGAGAACTGAAATCTGGAATAGATCAAAATACTTTGCTTCTGAGGGGTAAAATAACAAGATTACACCTTTTCAATTCCATGTACAGAAGCCAGCTGCACCAGCTGTTGAATCTTATTTCAATAATGGAAACGGGACAGCGGGCTAGGACAGTCAGACTAGCTTAGGCCACATGGCATACCAAACACTGCTTTATTTTGATTTTCTGTTGCTCTATGCAAGAAGGCCACCTGAGGCAGCTTCTCCATTCTGCCTAACGGGGCTAACCCTGTATACTATCAATGTAAAAGAGAACCAAAAGGCCTAAATATGCTAGACCCGTGTTATGCATTCAGTCAAGGAAGCCATGTCTCTGAGTTTGGAGATGGCTGTTGATTGAGTCTCTTGGCAGTCTTTGATTTGTAGGGTCACCATGGGTCAAAGCTGACTTGATGAAAATTAACAACAAAATATTATATAACTGTCAGCGGGGGGAAATATTCCCAATGATAGCATTCCAGCACATTACCTTCCTCTGCATCAAAGGCATACATAGCTAGGCGGAGTGTTGTAGCACATATGGCACATTTGAAGCATTCTCGGTGGAAGAAGTGGCCTTCTGCACTTAGGCGCTCCATGACGTACACCCTTTTCTTACAGAAACAGCATATGTCACTCCCACCGATTGACTGAGGAAATTCTTTTCTCAGAGAACCCTGTTGATAAAATTAAAACATAGTTGGAAACTTTTTACACTTCAAAGTGCTAATGAAATAATTATCAAGTAGACAACCTTTACAAAGCAGCCACTGAAGTGGTTGTGTCTAGCTATACCAATATAGATATGGCCCAGATTCTGCTGCCTCTTGAGGCAGGAAGCAAAATGCAACCTCCCATACTCTGCAAAAGACCAAGAGGAAGATGAGGTGGCCGCAGCAACTCCCACAGCAACTTTGTCACTCATTTACCCACCACCTGAGAAAGATGCCATGTTTATCACAGTCACACACTCCCACCCTGAAAAGGAAATGGTATTGTTGCCACAACTTGTTGCCCAACTTATCCAACACAAGGAAGAAAGGCATGACAGCTGTGCCGCCACCTGTCTATGAGCAGAGAAGGTCAAGACACGGCTAATGAAAAATGAAAAGGAGGAGAAGGTGCTTGCAGTATCCCCTACTCTAAGGAGGAGGAGGAGGAGATGGAGAAAGAAGTGGCAGCATTCAACAGTCATATAGTCCCTGCCACTACAAGAGGCAAATTCTGGGAATTGGTGATAGTCATCCTCCAGAATGGCAAGGGCCTGGCCAGCATGGCCAGGGGAGTTACTTCCACTGCCTCACCACTTGAAATGGTGACCTCAGGGAAACTATTTAAAGGACAAACCCTATATTAGGGCAAAACCAAGGGATTGGCTGGATAATCCATCTCATGGGTAAATATGACACCATGTGCCTTATAGGTGGCTTACATATACCTCAGAACCAAGCTGAAAGGAGCTCAGTGGGAGTATGATAAAATTTCATTTTTCACTGCATACTTGGGATTACAAGAACAGAAGTGGTGAAAAGCACATATAAGTGCTTAATGCTGCCTGGCTGATCTGGTTATGATCCAGCTCCATTAAGATCACTGGAAAGGTTTGCTCTTAGCCAGGGGCAGGCAACCTTTTTGAGACCTGGGCCGGTCTCCTATAGCCCAGGTCTTGGCTGGGCTCGATTGCAGCGAGTGTGGCTGCAGAGTGGCAAAAACGCGCGGTGTCACTGGCGGCAACCTTCGGCCTGGGCCAGTAAGTGCGGGGCCCGGGGCCTTAACCGGCCCCCAGGCCGTAGGTTGCGGTCCCTGCTCTAGAGAGTATGTCTGCTGTTTTGTTTCACCTCTCTGTTTCTTTCTAAAGTCTTTGTACTCAAGCCTTTTTGTTTCCTTTCTGTCAGGAGAGGTAAATTCCCTTCTTCCAAGAAGTCAGGTAGCCTTTTGCCTCCCTTTATCTGGGAAGTCCATGAGGTTCCAGCCTTATAATGGTTTACATCAACACACAAGAGCCTGCCTTTGGGTGCTCTTGTATTAAAGTGTAGGTAAACATATTTTGCCTATCTCCTTTCCTATCCCTAGATGGGACTTCCTGAAACAATAAATGGAAAAAAAAATAACCTTACAAGAGCATCCTGAGGACTTTCTCCTGTTTCTACAATCTCTTATTACAATGACTCTCCTGCTCTGCTCAATATAGATACCAACTCACCACGTAGTCCACCACCAGGAGCTCTTTTACACTACACAGTCATAGTGCTATGATTCCATTTTAATTGCCATGGGTCTATCCTATGAACCCTGGGATCTGCAATTTAGGGAGGGCTGTTTAGAATTTTCATTCAGAGAACTCCACTGACTCACCAAACTACAAACGCAAGGATTCAACAGGATGCCACTATGAAAGTTAAAGTGGAATAATAGTGCCATAACTCGACCAAACACAGCACAAAGGCTGTTTCGGGCCATTTATGATCTTCATTTGAATTTCATGACTACAGTGAAGGATGAAATAGACTGAAGATTGGTAAGTTGCAGAAAGTGAAGCATGGAATATAATTGGACACAGAATCCAGATCACTGAAACCTGAAAGGGCTTTGAGAATTAATGGTCCAGATAGAGGGGTAGGCAACCTTTCCCCTTTAAGGGCCGAGGGACTTCAGTTCCCAGAATCCCAGGAGCTATTGGCCAACATGGGAACTATTGGCCAACATGGCTGAGGCTTCTGGGAGCTGAAGTCCCTCAGCCCTTAAAGGGGAAAGGTTGCTTACTCCGGTCTAGAATATGCAAACTTGCTCAAACTTCTAGACTGAAGGAGGCCTTGGATATATGAGAATTTCTGTATTACATTGATATCAATGTGCATTTTAAAAAATATCATGAGAACACACACACACACTTTGTGTCAAAATAAGGGGTCTGCACTGAAGATGTATCAATACTTCTTTCCAAAACATATTCAAAATATACAAAATTGTATTTCTCCTCAGGCTGGCTACTTCTGGGTACACTTCTGTTTGATACCTGACAGCTCTGAACAGTAGAAGGAAAAGCTGGAGAGGCATAAGGAAGAGGAGGAAAAGAAGCAGCAGCAGCAACAGCTCCATCCGCTGATTCATTCTGAAGTTAACACAACATTAACAGAGCTGAGAATGAGTTTCATGTAACAAAATGTTTTATTATTTAGTACAACTATATTTTTAGAATAAGCTGAACCATAAAATGTATGTTCAGTAACTAGTATCCAGTGAGCCACTGATGTGCACACATAAACTTAAAAGTGAAAATTTTCTTTTCATATTAAACAGTAAGGCACAATACCCTCTCAAACTGCCCCTACTAACTGGCACTGCAAGCAGTGGTAGCTGGTAGGCTCCACTGCAGTCAGGGAGTGAATCCACTCTAAATTTTATCCAAGGTGTTGAACTATATCCTCCAATAGATTCAGTACCTTAGATAGCTCCCATCAACATGGGAGTCATTTGCCACCACTGTCTGCATGCTATTTTTCTTTTCAAAAATATCCCAAATCACCTTTGTATTGCAAGCCCTAACAAGCCACTCTGGATTATTAGTACACTGAGACTGCTTCTGCTCCAGTAAATTCCAAGAGGAATTTAAACTCTTTCACCATTTGCAAATTACAGACAAGTTCTATTAATTCAACAGGGGTCTACTCTTTCATCATTTCTTCTTGCCTTCGGTGGCTCACATGGGATTGCTTGTACGCAGGTGCAGTCCCTTCTTGCCTACGGAAAGATCAGACCCCTCATAGGATTAACTGAACTTGTCAGTAATTTGCAAGCATCAAAACAGTGGGTTTTCATCAGTTGTTCATGCCTACAGAGGATTGCTTTTCACTACTTGTGCATCATGAGCTGAGAGTAGGAAAAGGCACCAATTTATCTACAGAGATTCACTGGAGATTGAGTGTTGCTTGATGCACTGTTTTCGATTGTCTGTGTTTAGCCTTGACTGCCTGCCAGCCACACAGGCACATAATGAGTGGCTGGTTTGCAATGCAGCCTGGGTTGAGCTGGCCGCCGGCTGCTTTCCTGGCTTTTTAGAATGGTAGCGGCAGCAACAACAGGTGTAACTTTGCAAGTCAACCCCACCTCTGCCACCGTTCGGTTGCCAATCCTTCTTACCCACCATCACTTAGCAATTGACTGACAGGGGAGTGTGCCCCTGGCTGAGTATCCTCCAGTGGATTGTGGAGGAAGAACTGAATTACATTTTTGGAAACAACACTCTCCTTTACTCAGCATCAGTCATGGCAGCAGCAATGCCAGATTTGGCCACAGCTTGGAGGGGGCCGAGAAGAAAGCAGGGCTGCTCTGCATAAGCAGCCCGAGTTGAGGCAGTGGCTGGCTCCCTTCTTGTCTTTCTTGAATGGCAGGTAATGTATTCACACTTATATTTGTGGTTAGGTGTCCCCTGCTTATTCTATAGATTAGGGCCCATAGCACTGTACAGTACAGTAATACATAATATCTGTCTCGTCTTGTTTTGCAAAAAATGGTTACACATTTTGACACTTTCTTCTTTTTGACAGTGCCCTGGTCCCTAATCTGTTGAATAAGCAGGAGATACCTGTACAAGCAAAAAAGAGACAGATGATGTGTATTTAAACCTTTATATGCCCTCAATCTGGCAGAAAGCATAAAAAAACTGAAGAGATTAAATCACAAGTGTTAGAAAAGTTGTGCTTTAAATGTAACAATTTGAAACCATTAATTTGCTGGATTAAACCTTACCGTTTGCAAGGATGTTGGCCTGTGATCATTCATGTACAGATTGACAAGAACCTGTGCCACAGCACCTATTCCACGTGAGACCTTTCCTACTGTCATCTAGTGTCCAACAAAAGGAAGAAAAAAATAGGAGAAAAGATGGAGAATGGAGAGATCCTTCTGAGAGTTTGATGTAAGAAAAGCAAAACAAGGGGAGACAGTAGAGCACAGCATGCCATGTAGCAAAGCAGTGACAAAACAAATGTGAAGTCAGAAAGACACAAAAGCATCGAGATGAGCTGTAGGCTATTTCATGCACCATCAAGCACAAACCATGCAGCTTCTACTCTCCCCCCTTGTTTTTTGAAAAGCCACAGTATTTAGTCATGTAGACATTTTGTTTAAAAAGTGTTAATATGCAATAAAGGTGGGAAACCTGTGACCCATTTCTGTGTGTGTGTCCCCCACCAAAAAAGGAGGTCTGTTTTAAAAATGGCAATTCTTACTCTTGGAAGCCACTAGTAACAACTGCCCTGCATTAAAAAGGGTGTCCTCAACATTTCACTCCCACACACACACAAAGGTCTTCAATCTACAGTAGCGTCCCAGATCCAGCACTCATTCTCCATACTTGATTACAGTGCACCCCGACTATAACTCCCATCATTTTATTCAGCAAGCCACTAGCCAATGACAGCAGTTGTAACTGAATACCTCTACAGTGTGCCAGGCTGGAAACATCTAATTTTTGATAACCATCAAGTAGCAATGCACTCCATACTGTTTGTTCCTGCTCTCTTGAAATTAATTGTAGATGGGCAACTCCTTTCAGGTATTTTAGTGACAATAAACAAATTTAACTTGTTGTGTTGTTTTAAAAAATAAATCTTGACTTTATGTGTACAAATTTTAAGTTTGTCAAGGCTGCAATGAGAGTCCTTGTTTCAGCTGACCACCAGTACATGGAAGATCCATACAAAGAAATATCATTACCTGTGAGAGGGGCACATTTCTCTAATTTCCACCACTCCACAGGCATGTTTGGTGAGAATATGGGAAAGTGTCTTCTGTCTGTCTGTTAGTAGACTCTGGAAGTCCCTTCCTTGAGAGGCTAGACTAGCTCCATCCTTGCTGTCCTTTCATCATCAAGTGAAGACTTTTCTATTCTAGAAGACATGTGGGGATGGATTGTATGCTATAATGGGTTTTCTGTTTTAATGCTTTAGTGTTTTTAATTTGTGCTTTTAAATTACTGTTTTAGATGGTTTTAATTCTACAGACAGCCTAATATTATTTTAGTCTTAACTTTATTTATGTTTGTAGCTATACAGTATGTGGTTCTATTTGTATTTTTTTTTTTTTTTTACTCAGTAAGATGCCTTGAGTCCCACTGTCTGGAAAAAGGCAAGGTATAAATAAAATGAGGCAAGGTATAAATAAAAAAGAGAGAAAGAAACTCTTCTAGAACATGGCCACACAGCCCGAAAAACCCACAAAAAACTATGGATGCCGGCCATGAAAGCCTACGACTTCACAAAATGATTGATTGATTGACTAATATTGCATTGTTAGTTTCTGTAACTAGTGCCTTGATTTAGGAACTGTATGTTTAGTAACACAGATTGGGAACCTACTCTGTTCTTAGGTACCAGGTGTTTAACTGTGCACATACACATGCTCATGTGCATACACACTATTCCACACACAGGGGTCAAATTCAGTAAGCCATGACTGCATAAAATTTTTTGCCAATTTTCTTGATATAGATTTTTGGCATAATTCCAGAATTATGTAATGCAAGACCAATACCTTAATTTTATTTTTTTGCTCATTAAGTTAAACTATAATAATCATCATAGTCATCACAGTCTCTAACAGGTATTAAGTGATTTTTTTTTCCCTGAAGGAACTAGTAAAACCACCTATGAGAATTCCTTGCCTAAGAAAACCCTATGAAATTAATGTGGTTTCCAGGAGTCTACAGGCAATCTGAAGGCACATACACATAGACTTTTAATAATTTGTCACATGCTTCTATACTGCAATTTTTAAAAGTCTGCATTGTTCTCTGCCACAAAGAGGCCTGTGGAATCACTGGTATGGAGACATATTGGATTGTGAAAGAGAGGTCCCTGTTGATATGCAAATGGATTTTAAATTTCCTGGACTTGAAAAATCTCCCTATAGCCACATGGCCAGGAGGAGGAGCCTGTCTGCAAAAGATATCCTCCCCACTATATACCATCTTAACTAAAGACAACATCTCCAATTGTTTTTCTCCTGTTTGGTTTGTAACATCTTGCCTGATGAAGAAGTCCATGGAGCTTCGAAAGCTTGCAACAAGTATATTGTGCATTTTGGTTGACCAATAAAGGTATCACTGATGGATTTAAAAAAAAAAAGAGTTCACAATACCACGGTCCCTAGCAAGATTTTCTTGCTAAATATAATTAAGCAACTATTCTAAAGATATGCATGACTAAACTAAGGATGGCCTTACACGAGCAATTTTCATCCTTTGATGTCAATTGGCTACTCCACCCAAGCAATCAATGTTAGCTTTTCATTAATTAGGATGGCAGCTGGTAGAGCAACATACCTATGCTTATTCAAGTGGTGGGAAAAATCAGTGTTCGTTTGTTTTTTAAATGTACTAAGATTGAGACGACGACTGCAGGATGATAGTCAATGCTGGCATAGACTGATAACTATGTCATATTCTGGTAAAATAATTTTACAGAATTGTTTAAGATCTGTAGGTGGTAAAGGCTTTAGTTTTACATTACCTTTTAAGAAGGGAGATCTGATTATAATATTTACATTTTAATGTAATGACCAGGCCTTGTTCAAGATACAACAGCCATGGTTAGGATTTAATCATATTCCAGCATTGATGGTAGAAGACCTCCAGCAAATCTCTGAGGAGGTGCATCCTCTGCCCAGCCACCACACTTCTGTAGCATCTGCTCCAGAAGGCTGAACCCCTCCACAACTAAGTTTTGAGCAGTGTGGAGGGCTGGCAAGGAAGAAAAGAAGACTGTCCTTTTGTGAATGTGTGCAGACTCCATGAAGGAGAAAGGAAACCATCTCTTCTATTTACACAAGGACTCAACTGGATCTTGACCCATTTGGCTAAATAACAAAATGTGGGTGCATATCTCTTTTAATTTTTTCCAAGGAAGGTGGGGTGTAAAATGAAGAGTAAACAGGGTGAGCTGGACTCTTAGTATGAGGGGGGAAGCATAGACTGGCATACGTTAAGGCTCACTGAAAACAAGAAATCATTGAGGAAATCCCCTTGGTTTTCAAAACTGAGAAAAATCAGCTACTACATTTAAATTACCATTTTAAAATTAAAAATGAAGAGAATTGTTTGAAAAATGAATAAAGCCTCAAGATTCAGCACAAAACCATACATTTTGTACTTCCAAATACTGTTACTGCTGTCATGTTGATAAACCCCACTTAAAAGTGACTACAAGTAGCTCACTACTTAGTTTTCCAGTCAACTCCTCTCTCTCTTTCTCTAAATATTTAATATAGTTAGAGAGATGTTCTGATTCCTATTTTAATTTTTTTTAAATATTGAAAATATAGTTATACTGTTGGCATGATATTTGAGGACAGAAATAAAAGGAAGTGGCTTAAATCCCTGTAGCCTAGGAATTATTGTCTCTTTTTACATTTTTGCTAGCATGCAGATTAACAAGTTTAGCCCTCATTTGAGTGAAATGCAGCATAAACACACACATCTTCTGTGCAAAGCTAAGCCTTCAGAATTAAAGCCAGTCTTGTGGAGTTTTGCTTTATTAGTGCCAATATGAATCTGACATGGAAACCTGTTAAGGAATACCTTTTTAGAATGAATAGCAGGGGAAGCAGAGTCAATGGATGAAGAGGAAGCAGCTGAACCATGAGATGGAAGGCAAGAGGGAGATGGGTGTTGAGAATGGGACAGATCTTTAGTAGGAAGTTTATTCTGTACAGAGCAGAAAAAGGAAAATTATCCCAGATGATTTTCATATTAATGAGTGTTAAAATATTGGCACGGCACCAACATGCACTCAACTATTGAGTATGAGACTGCAGCCATAATGCTGCAGATTAGACTAAACTGCTTTCAACAGGTGTAAAACTGAATCACTTTTGCATTATACTGTGGATTCCTAATTTGAGACAACCTTATTTGTTCTACCTGTGCTTAATGAAATGAAGCAAAGATTTATTAGTCACTTGCTAGTACTTTTCTATTTGAGAGGGAAATGCCAGAACCCCCCCCCCCCCCCCCCCCCCCCCCCCCCCCCCCCCCATCCCCATCCCCACCCCAACCCCTTAATTTATTCATCTTCATCTGCAGAGCAAACACAGTATTCACCTTTGGGATGTCGACATAGCCAAACATTGAAGCTAGATGGGCTGCTTTCTCTTTAATGCTCTTTTTATGAAATTCTCTATTTGCTATGGACTGAGCTCTTTTCTGCAGCAATGGGGAAAAGAAAGGAGACAGGAAAGTTTGGGTTACTGAGAAAAGGCAGAAAGACAGTAGTTTGGAAAGAAAGTGGCTAGGTTATGTGAGGAGAAAGGATACAGAGCAAAACAGTGGCAGTAAAAAGTAAAGTTGGAGATAGATGCAATGCTTCAGTGTTGTGTGTAAAAGTGGAGTCAGAGGTGATATTTAAAGAGTTGTCACAGCAAGCTCTTAAAGTGAGATGTGAGGCTGACTCTTTTGCAGCTGTACAGCCCAAACAACAGATGTTTGCTCTACCAGGTTGTACAGTTGGTTTCCAGTCTTGCTCTTGTTCTTCACCTGAGGCGTTTTCACACTAAACAGTTATAAAACTTTGATACCCTTTTAACCATCATGGCAACATCTAATGTACTCTTGAGAGCAGTATTTAGAATTCTCAGCTCCTCCAAGGCCTCACAAAACTACAGAGTCCAGGATCTCATAGGAGGGAGCAATGGCAGTTAAAGTGGAATCATAGCACCACAACTGTGTACGTCAGGTTGCCTGATCTTTCATTTATTTGCAAAGTGCTGCAAGGCCAAAGTGCTACATATGCCCATTCTTTGTTTACAGACAGATGCAAAACTGTTCCAAAGATTTCAGGAAAGGGTCTTAGTGATATCATGAGTGAATAATTAATTTCCATGGACTGATGTTCTGAGATATTGTGAAGGTAAGTTGACTAAACAGTGTGGATGAATCAATATGCATGCAGAAAGGGGGGAGCCAGGAAAAATTAACCAGAAAATATGCAGACCTTCCCACCATTCATCATCATCAACCACCATCTTGTACATTGTACTAAACATTTATTTTAATTTATTTTATTTTATTTCAATCCCACCTTCCTCCCAAAACGAGATCCAAGGTGGCTCACAACATAAAAGCATATAAAAACATATCAAAACATGATGAGGAGATGATATATCAATTCAAGGTTGATGATATATCAGTTCGAAGCATGGTTAAAAGTTGGCTCAGATTAAACCCCTGCTGTGCCAGTTCTGGCAAAATGGCAGAAGCAAACAAGGAAGGGAAGCAGGAGTAGGATGAGGAGAGAAATAAAGATCTTTTTCACCTGATTAATTTTTTCCTCCACATGTTGAAGACGTTGAAGCACACCAGATAGTGCAAATGCAGCAGGACAGGAAGATGCAAGGGTTTCAGAAAGGCTGGACTTCAGCTCAGTTGGTTCTGCACAGCCCATGTACCTGGTCACTGGAGGAGCACCAGGCAAAGACTGAGCAGGCTCTCTGACCCTGTGGTCAGCCCTAGCTATGGCCTGAAACTGGGAAACACTTAAAATGAAAAAAAGGATTTCCTTTCCATCAAAGGACAGTCTGTATTTACACCAGCTACGATGTATTCCAGTCAGAAGGCATTTATGCAAATTGGCATCTCATGCACATAAACATTCCTCCTCACCCACGATTAATACAATTTTAAAGTTATTAGTCAGGGATGCATATAGCTCACACAGATATTAATTAGACTGTAGCTTACCAAAGTTAACAGAATCCTTGCAGATCTTCAAAATTTAACACGTTTAGTGGTGCTTTGGATCTAACACATGGTTTGGGGTTTTTAAGCCCAGAGAATAAGTTGAAAGTCACTAAGTCCCTGGTTAAAATCTTACCTCAACCACTAACTTATTTGAAGTTCTGAGGCAAGTGCTCTCAACACCAGTCCCTCATTAATCTGCAGTGCAGGGATACCAATCCTGGCTCTTTTATAGTCATTGAATTCATGACTGTGGATTGGCTTGAGAACACAGAGTATTGAAGGCCAAGTATTACAATTAATGGCAGCCTTCATGGAAGACTATATGAACAAAAGCTGTGCTATATAATCACTACTATAGTAAACATGCAGTAACTCTAGAGAATAATACTCATCTATTAACAGTAGTTAAGATATTATTTTACCAATACTATAACAAGATTTAATCTATTTAGACTAGGAAACATGCAGCCTTCCAAATGTTTTTGAACTGAAGTCACAGCAATCCTATGCAGCAGGCCAATGGTGAAAAACACTGGGAGTTGCAGTCCAGCAACATCTGGAGGGCAGAAACATTCCCACCTAATTTAAACTGTGAGCCAGAGAGTAAAGAATTCAAACAGTGTTGATCACATCCATCACTACTTCTGCCTGTATGCAGACAATAAGAAGGTGGGAAGGTTCCAATATTCACAACTGATTCTCAATTTAAAATAGGTATTTCAATTCAACAACAAAAAAAAAAATCTCTCTCTTCCTCAGGTGTTAGTGGAGAATATGGACATTATCTAGCACAGCATTCTTTAGCATGCAACCATGGTTTGTAGCAGACACCAAGCCATAAGTATAATTCAGTAAAGAAAGGCTTAGTAGCAGGCTGAAACGCATGGGAAACTATTCAGAATAAAACACTATCAGGAGGAGGGGATCTGAAAAAACTCAACAAAAACAAAGGAATAATGGCACAATCTTGAAAGGACAGGAAACATAACCTATTTCATTTTCTCTTTTTATTTCACTCCACTTTAAATTGCTCATCATGATGTTATTTTAAGAGCAATCTGGCATCACCCACTATTCTCCGCAGCCATAAGATTAGAAAGCACTCTCAAGTAAGGGTTTTATTTCTTTATGGATGCCTACCTGACTTTTTGGAGGAGGTGGTGGGTTGCAGGTTGGTTCCTTAGGTTTAGCAAAGCGAGGATTTACAGGATATTCAGGAGAAAGGTGCAAAGCCGGTTTAGCTACTACCTCCTTAAATATAAAGAAAGCAGAATAGCCCAGGGAAAGAAAGGAAATTGTTAAGAAGTAAAAGGACAGGATTAAAGACACTGTGAAGGAGAAGGAAGGAGAAAACACTTGTGTGGAGAAACAGCAGTGTTTTTTGTCTGAGTTTCTACTAGACTGAGCTGGAGTTTATAAAGATGTAACAGTCTCAAAAACCCACAAATTGGTATAATTTCTACAGTTAGGGCCCAACTGGATGTGATGTTAATTGTCTGAATTCAATTAATATGCAAATATTTGGGTCATGTAAGCAGCAGTGATGGAGGTATCTGAATAGAATTGGCACAGTGAGATCTGCGAGAAAAGAATGTAACTCTTCCCCCTTAGTATAGTTTAACTTTTCTCCCTTAAAATCACTTCTGCTGCAATGGTCAAGCAAGAAGACTTTTGCAAATGGGAAGACAATTTGTTTTAATGTTTAAGGCTTCCACAAGTTACTTCTGTAATAAGTGTTGGCCAGTGGACTATGATACATTTTCATGGATTAGCAGCCTCTGTGGATTTATTAGAAAGGCAGATATGAAGCACCAGCATTACCTGGATGACAACTCCATAAATAATAATAAACCCACAGCTTTTCCATGTACCCCAACCTTGGTTTATTTTTATTTAAGCATTAATACCCACAAAACCTTATAAACTCAATATTACAATTATAACGCAGAATGGATAAGAATATAGACTTCTTATCCCAAATGCAATTCACACAAAGGCAAACACCAATGTTGGAGAAGTGTGACAACTTCATTAGTACTTCTTCAACCAGCATAATGGTGTTTTAGGATAAGGGAATGAAATGTGTAGCCCTCTATAATGTTGCTGGTTGCATTTCCCATCCCTCACTCCTGATTAGGGCTGGCTTTGGTTAATAGAAGTTGAAGCACTGCAAAACCATATGTTCTTTACCACTGTCTTAGTCTGCATCTGTACCACAGAAATAATGCAGTTTGTTACCTCTTTAACTGCCATGGCTCATGGCTATGGAATTCTGGGATGTGTAGTTTTGTGAGATATTTAGCCTTCTCTGTCAGAGAACCCTGGTGCCATAGAAACTACAAGTCCCAGGATTCCATAGCATAGAGCCATGTCAGTTAAAGTCGTGTTAAATTGCATTATTTATGAAGTAGAAGTGCAACCTTAGAGAAACGTCAGCCTTGAAGCAGAAAACAGATACATGGGGTGAAAAGTCTGTTGGCATTTTTCTGCCTAACCTAGGGGCATGGTTTTAGTGAGGTTGGTCCCATGTCACAATGAATCTGGTGAATCTGCTCTGGGTTTAAGTCTTTAAAAGAATGCTCCAATATGATCAACCCCTCTCCAGTATAAATAAACCCAGCAACTTGGGCATATCCAGTCTAACACCTGGACTGGATTCATCAATCTATTCACATGGAAGCTATCAGCCACTACTGATTCCATTTTAAAAACTAGAAAAATTTGACCTGAACAACTCTAAGAGAGGATAGATATACAGAAAATGAATGTATAGTTTTCACTCAGTCTGATGTGTCACACATCTTGCATGTGCTCCTCTTAAGAATATATCTACGTTTAAAAAGGATTATAAGCAGAGTTGACACAGCAAGACAAAGTTGCTTTTGCCACTGTTGAAATTTTACAGTTACAGTTTCAAAAAAAGAAATTAATGATGTGGTTTTGGCAATAAAGTAGTTTCTCTGTGGTCAGACTGGAGAGGTCAAGGGTTACAGTACACATAACAAATAGGCGAAATTTGTCTTTTTTATATATGGAGAACAGAGTGTACCAAAAATGTACATTATGATTGTAATAATCAGTAGGAACTGATATTGATATTCAGGCTGAGCAAAATTAAAAGACTAACACACCCACTATAACTTCTACCCAAGTTTTAAAATGAATTTTAAAACATTTCAACATACTTATTTTGCTGAAGTCTAAAATTTCAAAATACTCAAATATGCTTTTTATACATATTGCACTATGAATACTTGTGAAATTCTCTTTTAGTTTCTTAACGTAGCTTGTTACCCAGTGTAGGCCTTACTCAGAAAATCAGATATATAAAACTCCCAGAAATCTGTGAAAGTGCAGAGTTTTCTGGAATCTGGTTTTAATCCTTGTGCAGAAGTGCACAAAAATATAGCAGGGTTAATCAGAAATGTGGAAAAAAAGAGGAAAAAAACCTCTCGCACATTTCTTCATGGCCTTTCACATCTCTAGTGCATCTCTATATAGATACAATTGAGTTTCAGGGCCTGTACAGACTGCCAGAAATAATCCAGTTTGAACCACTTTAACTGCCCTGGCTCAGTACTAGGGAATCATGGGAACTGTATTTTATTGTGGCACCAGAGCTCTCTGACAGAGAAGGCTCAATGTCTCAGAAAAAAAAACTACAATTCCCATGATTCCCTAGCACTGAGCCAGGGCAGTTAAAGTGGTCTTAAACTGGATTATTTCTGGCAGTCTGTACAGGCCCTTAATTTATGTTATATATTCCTAGGAATGAGATTTGTTTATTTATGTAGCTGTGTATATGCTGTCCTTTGAAAAATGTTTCCTTGCTACATAATTGCTTAATCCCACTCATGAATCTTGCCAAAAAGACATATTTGTTTGCAGTTTTGACATTTTTTCCACATGTAATCCTCCATAGCAATCATCCTGAAAGCAATGTGAGGGGGAAAAATATTTCATTGCAACTGACCTGAAACAATGTTTCCTAGTGCAAAAATAGAAGACCCCCTTTATAAAGAACCACAAACATATGCTTCTGAATTTTCCTTGAGTTGCAGTAAATTGGGCAACTACAGGTTGAATCTCCCTTATCCAAAATGCTTGGCACCAGACTTATTTTGATTTTTTTGGGATTTTGGAATATTTGCATATACATAATGAGGTATCTTGGAGATGGAACCCAAATCTAAACATGAAATTAATTTTTTTGTATACATCTTATAAACATAGCCTGTAGGTAATTTTATACATAATATTTTTTTAAAAATTGTGCATGAAAAAAGTTTGTGTACACTGAACCATCAGATACAAGAGTGTCACAATCTCAGCCACTCATGTGGACAATTCTGGATTTTGGAGCATTTTGGATTTTGGATTCAGGATAAAGAATACTCAACCTGTACAATGTGTCAGGTTTTAGGTATCATGATTGTAACAAACTCCAATGTAATTCCCATAATAAACAATTTAAAATTCAAAGCCAGCCTAACATGACATTACCAGACAACGTCATTTCACTTCACATTTTACCAATAACAGAAAAAGTGCTCGCATAAGTATATTACACTGTGCAGTAGCTGTAATAGGACCACATGTGATTCACCCCAAGGGAGTTTGCACCTGGTCATTACACCAAAAGTACAAGAACAGGAAATATCTTTGTTTCCTCTCCTCCCAAAGATTTTCATGCTCACTGCACCATCTGTGGCAATGTGTAATACTTCCCTATACATGTAGAAAGTAAAGCTAACATGGAACTGCACTGGTTAGAAGAATTCTGCTGTTAATGATAAAGAGCTGTGTGAAAATTCCTTAAAATTACTGGCTGGGAGCAAATATGAATTTGGGGGAATACAAATTGAGTAAGCTTGTTTTCTGCAGCTCCAGAGAATAGGATCTGGAGCAACCAATACCAACTACGCGAAAAGCGATTCCATCTCAACATTAGAATGGGGTTGGACTGAATAGCTCTTGAAGTTTCTTCCAACTATACAATTCTATCTCCTGCCCTCTATTCAGAGAAATCCTACTAGCAATTTTTACTTGAAACAACTTGGGTTCAAGGTAAGTTATCCCTCAGAAATACTCCCTTCCAATTCAAAAAACTGATTTTATCACTACTTTTTTACTCACATGCCTCCGTATTGAAACATTGGGTGCATTTTCTTCAAATTTGGCTAAAAGCTGAGTTGCCATAGACTTCACTTTGTTTCCATTTATTGCTTCTTTCACATCCTCTAGTTGGTTACCAGAAATTGTTCCTTGATTCAAACAACTCGAAGACTGTAAGCAACGAAAAGAAATGTACCTGAAGTTTTGATTCTACAGCAAAGTCAGAGACAGGGATATCCTAACATGGGGCACCTTGACCACCATTCAGTACCAGTTACTTCTCTTACTGTGCTTGAAAGAGAGAAAAAATGGTTCTTCTCATGTAAAAATAAAATAAAAACTTGCCAATACTGTATTTTTAAGTAATCATCTTTTAGTCCCATTTCTTAGAGCTGATCATCCTTGCTCACTAGATATCTGTTCTATATAATTCTTAAGAGTTATCAAATGCATGGCACTAAAACCAAGTTAAAAACGTAAACAGGATTTTAAAATGTAATAGAGAAATATCTTATGAGATTCTCTGTCTCAGGTTTGCAGTGAATTGTGTGCCTGAAGTGGCTGCTACACTGTGGCTACTTTCTTTGTATGCACACTCCTAATGCATAACAACAATGGTTGTTGTTGACAAGCTGACAGATTAAAATACTGAATGTGAAAAAAATTCCTCTGTCCCTGCTTTCTACCTTCTGAAAGCAAATTTGAGAATGACAATATGTACCAACCTCTTCAAAATTAATTAGACTTTTACGCCGCCTTTTAATGGTTTCATTTTCTTCTGCCTAAAAACAAACAAAAACATACAATTTCTGCATGAACATCCAGAATTTATACACTTATTATACAAAGGTCTGCTAAAATCATTTCACGACATTCTGAAGTTACAAAATATCTGTTGTTGCCTTAGGCCCTGACTGGCATAAAACTACTATTATTTTTTTAAAAAACCCTATTTATTAGATTATTTCCCACATCTCATCTAGCAAGCTAAATGCAACAAACATGGCCTTCTTCCCACTTTTATCTTAGCAACAACCGTTTGTGAGATTGTGTGTGTTTGATTCCACGTTACCCAGTCAGTTTGATGGCTCACACTGGTGGCTAGCATCTGAAAGCCTTCCTCACCACACAGTTATAATACTGCTATTCTACTTTAAATGTAATGGCTGCAGTCTATGTAATCCTAGGTTGAGGAAGGGGTAAAAACTATTTAGAATAGGTTCAGCGAAGGAAGGGGTACTAGGGATAATATAGCAAACATACACTGTATAATGGAATGTACTAAGAAGTTTCAAAAGACAATTGGCCTGTGCTTTATAGACTGTAGAAAAATATTTGATTGTACAGGTCAAAAGAAACTATGGAATTCTTAAAGAAATGAGTGCACCACAATATTGCTAGTCCTGATGCATAATCTGTATTCAGTATGAGAGACTACTGTTAGGACAGAATACGGAGAAACAGAATGATTTCCAATTGGAAAGGGGGACAGGCAAGGCTGTATTCTATCACCCTATCTATTGTATGCTGAAAATATCATATGAAAAGCAAGATTGGACTCAGAGGAGGAAGACATAAACATGGGAGAAAGAAACATCAACAATATGCAGCTGACATCATAATACTAGCAGAAAATATCAGATATGGAAAGATTATTGAAGAAGGTCAATGCACAAAGTGCAAAGGCAGGTTTATAGCTGAACATCAAGGAAGCAAAAATTATAACACAGGTGATCTACATAATTTTGAAGTACATGATGAAGAGATTGAAATAGTTCAAGATTTTCCATACTTGGGTTCAAAAATCATCAATCAGTGGAGACTGCATTCAAGAAATCAGAAGATGATTAGCACTTTGAAGGGCAGTTACGAAGAAACTAGACAAGGTCATGAAGTGTAAAGATATATCATTAAAGACTAAAATTAGGATTGTTCATGACATCATATTTCCCATTTCTATGTATGATTGTGAAAGCTGGACAGTGAACAATGTTGATAGGAAGAAAATCAACTCATTTGAAATGTTGTGGTGGAGAAGAGGTGTGAGAATACTATGGATTGCTAAACAGTCAAATGGATGGGTCCTAGAGCAGAACTTTTCTTGGAAACAAAGATGACTAAACGGAGGTTGTATTTTGGCCTTATCATGAGGAGGAAGGACTCACTAGAAAATACTATAATGCTTGGGAAAGTGGAGGGCAATAGGAAAAGAGGAAGATCACATTACAGATCGATAGACTCAGTCAGAGAAGTTATAAGCATGAGTCTGCAACAGCTGAGCAGGATAGGGTGACTTGGAAGTTTCTCATTTACAGGGTCATCATGGGTCAAAGTCAACTCGAGGACAGTTAACAACAACAAACTAAAATTTAGAATTATCAGCCAGAGAGCTCCAATGCTTAATCAAATTACAAGCCACAGGATTCCATACGATGGTGACATGGCAAAAGAAGTAGAATCCTAATGATATAATTGTGAAGGGTGAAAGGTTACCTGTGTATGTCCACACTGCAGAATAAAAGCCATATGATACCACTTTAACTGCCATGACTCTATCCTAGAAAATCCTGAGATTTGTAGTTTGGGGAGGTATGCCGTTTGGTCTGTTAAGAGTGCTCTGATGGCTCACCAAATTACAAATCCCAGAGTTCTGTGGGACAGAGTTATAGTAGTCAACATAGAATCAAATTGCCTTAATTCTGCAGTGTGGTTATATCCCCTGAACTGCCCAAGTCCTGGGTGTAATAAGCACCTCTACTCTTCACATATCAGCAGTAGTTAACTTAGCTCAGAAGATTAGAACTACAGTACAGCCTAAGTACAGTGCTGACATAATCCAACAGGTTCAGTTCATAAGACATAATGGATAAAAAGCTATCATTATGAAATAGCAATTTAAATGCTGTGACTTGTATTAACCATATCATGGGCTCTTGATAGGTTTTTCAAAAATAACTGGCATGCTTTAAAAAAAAAAGTTATGATACTTCAGCTTTTTTTTTTAAAGCACCAAACCACTCCATGCCTCTGTAAACTCTCAAATCAATCACAGCTTGCAGCCTTGTAATCTGTAGTCCACTATTAAAAACAGAGAGCAAGATCAAAGAAACACAAGCTTCCTTTTTATATTTGCACTGCTTATAATAAATTGTCAAGGAGGGAACAAGAATTATCCCAACCCTAACTTTTGGGCCGCACCCAAAAGAAACAGATGACAGTATGTTAAATAGTAGATCTTCCAAGCAGAAACTCTTACTAACATAGCAACATGGCCTGCGTAAGCATTAGTCTGCCCGACAAGACTAAACATCGTGGTAGCACAATTTGTTCCACTGGGATTGTACATTCCCTCTCAAAGGACAATAGAACTCTGATTTCCAAGATCTTAGAACAGTAGTAGTCTTGAATATATTTTCCTTTCCAGATAAAGAGACACCAGCCAGATTACCTTCTGCTTAAATGCCTTTTGACTGAAACATACCACACCCTTCCCAACCCACTTTATCATGTGCAGCAGGAAAAGACTAATTTTTACTGAATGTTATGAACAGAAAAAAACTAAGCCTTTATGCAATGCAACATCCACTTGTTGCTACCTGATAAATCATTTGTAGAACATAAGGAAGCCTTTTTTTTTTCTTGCCCCCAATGAATACTGTTCAGTTGTGTATTTGTTAAATGAGTCTCCCACAGTTACATATCTACATTTCATGGTATCTACATTACATGGTATCAGAATAGTAACTTTAGAAACAGCAATGAACTGGTGCTGGGTTTGAGAAAACCCAGCACCAGCTTTCAGTTAATATTCCAGTTCACAGCATTTCATCTGGCAAAATTATTTCTTTTTATCTATATTACAGGTTGTCTGGAATTCCAAAATCTGAAATATCCTCAAATCCAAAATTGTTCACATGGGTGGCTGAGATAGTGACATCTTTGCTTTCTGATGATGGTTCAATGTACACAATGTTCAATGTACACAATTTTGTTTCAGGCACAAAATTATTTAAAACATTGGGTATAAAATTACTTCAGGCTATGTGTCTGTAGTGTATATGAAACAAATCAATTTCATGTTAAACTTAGGTCCCATCTCCAAAATATTTCATTATATATATCCAGATATTCCAAAATCCAAAATCCAAGCATTTGGGGTAAGAGGTCAACCTGTACATGTATATTTACAAACTAAGCTTACAATGCCACTCCTCCTCAATCCTACCAAAAAGTACAGACTCCAAAAAAGTACATCTTAAAACTTAAAGTTTTAATTCTTCTTGGGCAAATCCAGATTTTTCTATATCAGAATGACTGGTCATGGAAAGGTGAGCTTGGTTCCTTTGATTGAACAGATGGAAGGAAGGGAAGCACTTTTCCTTTATATCCTTTTCCACCCTCTCAGGCACATATGGTGGAAAAAAGAGAGAGGGCCTTCTCAGTGGTTGCTCCCAAGCTTTGGAACTCCTTCCCTAGAGAAGCCAGGATAGTGCCATCTCTACTATCTTTCCAACACCAGGAAAGACGATTTTGTGAACAGAGTTCTTGGAACCTTTGAACCATCCTTCAAGACCATGAACTTTAATTGTGATTGCAAGTTTCTCCAGCAGGGTTTTGTTTAATTTTGTTTTGTTTGGGTTTTTGTTCACACTTTAGTTTTGTTAGGCACTTACAAGTTTATAAATGCCATGTTACTTCCAGTTTATTTGTCCTGTTAGGGATGGGAAACTAACACCAAATGAAGAAAGAAGCAAGCTTGAACAGCATTCCCAATTAATGCTAACGTGCAACATTAGCATGAAACAAGATAAACCTTTATGAAGTGAACAGCACAATAAGAGATGAGTGCTGGTGCTCACACCATGGACAATGACATTACAAGTGGAAAACACCTCAAGTTTTTAGCAAAGCAATCTGCAGATAGCTTAGGAGGCATGTTTACTGGCAAATTTGATTTTTGTCAGTTGGACTTCTGTTGATTAAATGTGCCAGCTCTGTTTTGTTTGCAAGACTGAGTGAAGAAATGCTGTTTCCTAAAAAGGGCATGAGGTTACTAGCTGGTAGCTGAACATTCATATGATTTGAGGATGTTATTTATAGAATAGGCAATGTAAGAATGATCTTACACTTTGTGTTTGGAAAGGTTTACTCTAAACTTTATTTTGTGGCTTTCAAGAGATGGAGATGACAAATCTTTAGTAACGTATAATTACTTCATTTCCTGCTCAATCTAGTAACCTCTTTAAAATGTGAAATGAATACCCTTTACCTATTCTATTTTCAGTGATTCAGTATCAAAGGCTAAAATCCTATTTGCTTTTTTAGCATTAAATTCCTTCCCTAACCTGATATGTTCTGGACTACAACTCACAGCCTTCCTGATTGTTGGCTATGATGGCTGTGGCTGATGGGAACTAACATTTTAAAAAATGAGAAGTCCACCAAGTTGGGGGAAAATACACTAAATGTAAAATCAAGGCCACATTAAGTGATCCATTCAAATCACTGAAACAAGTGATCATGATCCACTGATTTCAACATAAGCTTAGTCCTGATTCAGTTTTAAATCAACAAGCCTGACTCAAACTTGATCACTTCACAACAAAAGTAGAGAAAATGCATCATATGGACTGGATGCAGCCCTAACTCCTTTTAAATCAAACACAGAGAGACATTTTCATCAAGATACTAAATACTTTTAGTATAGTGTGAATATACACCAGTGTAGTTACACTGAATTCCACAGTTGCACAACCAACTGGACAGGGAGAACCAAGGCCTTAAGTCACTCAATGTCCTTAGCTCCCTATCTTCCAAGTCCAAAGTGAGAGAGAGGTCTGTGCATGTGTGTGTGTTTATGGAGTGAATGTCTAGGAGTCTTACTTACACAACCTCTGAATAAGCACAAGTACCTACACAACTACTGTTATTCTGGCACAGTGTGTCACCAAGGGCCCATTCATACTACACAATTACAGTTTATACTTTAACTGCCATGGTTCCATTCTATGAAATCCTGGGATTTGTACTCTGGCTAGAGCACTCTGGTTAGGAATTCTAAATGCCCCTTCCTGAACTGCTAACCCTACGATTGAAATCCTAAAGTTGAATAATAGTGCTACAATTGAGTAGTGAAAAGGCCCCAAGACTCTGTCTGGCCTATGCCTCTGAATATGAAGGCCTGTTTTACTTGTTGTATTTCACAGCTGATCAATAGACATAGCCCCTATTAATTTATACTCTGTTGGTCACCATCATGGGTTATTTGCCAATGAACTCCACATACAATTTTCTAAAATTCTATGGGAGCAGTTAAAATAATTGATCTTTTCTTTTACTTTGGGTACTCTTTTCCTTGGAAAGGTCAAGTTGATGTAATTATTAAAGATGAAGTTGGTTGATTTTGTTGAACAAACATCATTTCTTTCACCATTTTGCTTGTCCAAAGTACCTGTTAAAACACAAAAGAAACAAACAAAATTAAGGGTGTTGACCAGTGACATAGTAATCAACAGTAATGCATCTTTTAAAAATAAAACTAGTTTTGCAGTTCACTACAATGAGCAGAAAGGCCTACAATACCACAACATATTTAAAAACAACAACATTATCTGAACTGCATTATCTATTAATATCCACTTAGAAGCATTATCATTTTCAATAAGTCTTATTCTACACAACTGTGGGAAGGATTGCCATCAGGGTGGTTATTAATATCACCTAAATGTTACTCAGAATGTGAACTGAGATTATGTCATGGCACCCTGACTAACAATGCTACTGAAAGAAAACTGTATTTTCCTGCCTTGAAAATGAACTGGGACATGTAGTTTTATGGCTGATAGTGGTTGATACAGTGCATTTAAAAATAGCACATCTCAGCATTCCTGGTGTCTATTTTGTTTCAGAGGATAAAATTATTTATGAAGACCAAAAAGGGAGGGGAGTGGGAATGAACACGTGTTGAGCCAACAACTTTCTCTGAAACATTACAATGACCTCCTAAGTCAAGATGAATAATGATAACTGTGTCATCCTGTTCTCCCAAAAAATATTTTAAAGGAAACAGAGCCTGTGAATGACACTGAGCATCCCCCCTTTCCTTTTAAAGCTTGGGATAACTACAGTACACAGCGAATACAATTAAACATTCCAAAGCAGTTAATATTGGAGCTGCAAGACAAACTCTGGATCAGCTTCAGGGCCAATTGTACAGACTGCAAAAACACAAACTTCCTGATTCCTCTTAAGCACAAGCACAACCAAGATTGGCTTACCGACTGCTCTGAGAGGTGTCCCTCTAAATAACTCATAGAATTTGGAGAGGTACATGACCATACTGAGTTTGTCAGGCTCCCCAGCAGATACCATCTCTTTCCCAGTAATGACGGGAGGAATTCCAAACTCTCGTTCAGCAATGTTGAATGCCAGCTGGTTGTTTCTGACAGCATCTTCTTCATTCAGAGAATCAAAATCACTTGGGGATTATAAAGGAAAGGTCATATCAGTGAAAAAGAGATTGCTTCAGACATCTGAACAACATTTTCCTCTTGAATCATGCTCTTTCTTACTGAAGGATTTCATAAGAAAAGTCTGTTTCTGTTCTTCAGAAAAGTAGTGCTTCAGAAATGTCAAGAAATAAGATGAACTCTCCACTTACCCAAACCTTTTGCTTTACAATCTATTTCAAAAGCATTGCCACCAACTGAAATGTGTGCATATATGCCTTCAAGTCACATGCCAACTTACAGCAATTCCATGAATTTCATAGGGGTTTCTTAGGCAAGGAATACTCAGAGGTGATTTGCCACTGCCTTCCTCTAATATAGCCAACACCTATATAAACTATTAAATTTGTCTGAGGAAAACTGAGTAT